>ML677411.1:2046652-2149805 GCA_007922305.1 Dermatemys mawii
CTCCCACACCTTCATACACAGGCTGTGTATTCAATGGGCCACTTGTTTCTCCCTCCGCAGGACAGTGGGTCGCTGCGGGTCAGTACTTGGGGGGCGCCAGCAGGGGGCAGCGTGGGGGCAGCTGGCGTGGAATCTGACCCGTTCTGTGGCTAGCCGGGGGCCCTCGCTCCCAATACAGCTGCTCAAAATGCCCCAAGGACAGAACTGCCCAGGGTGCTGACGTACCCCCAGAAAGTCCTGGGGTCCCCGGGTCATGCGGGAGGCTGGCAGACCTCCCGAAACTCCACTCAGTGGGTCTCTTCGGTCTTCCTCCAGCCCGGCTCTGGGCCACTGGCTCTGGGCCACTGATGCTGTCTTGGCTGCACTCCGGGCTGCCTCTGGAGGGGAGAAGGATTATCCTTGATTATAGGATGTGCAGAGTGCAGGGCTGGGCTGGCTGCGTGCCCGGCTCCGCAGAGCCCACAAGGACCCCCTGAGACACGGCTGCAGGGCTCTGGCTCGGCCCCAGACCACCCAGCCCTGCCAGACCTGGGGACACTCATGGACCGACCTCAGCTGCATCCTTACTGGGTCGCCAGCTCCCGTTGGTCACCCAGCTTCCTCTCTACTGCCGTCCCCAGGTTTACCATGCCCCATGAGGTCACTTAGATATCCCTGTCTCAGGCATCAGGGCCAGGCCTGGGACGTTCCCCACAGGCCGCCTGGCCCTAGTGTGAACCTACGAGATCAGATTGGGGTGATTCCCAGAGAGCCATTTGTGGTCCTGCCCCGGCATTGCCCAGGGACCATGTGGCAAATGCCCGAGTGCCATCCACCGGCAGCTCATCTATTAGCAAACCTGCTCAGTCTCCTCCCTTCCCCCATCAGAGCCGATCCTTTAATTAAGAGAATTCACCCTAGCTGGCTTCCCTGTTATTACCCTCCCTGCGAGTGCCCTCTAGTGTCCCAAAGCATATATTGCAGCCCCTCTCTCCCAGTATGAAATCAGCACTGGACCATCTCAGCCGTGCCTCTGACCCGGCCTTCCCCTGAGCGCTTATTGAGGAGCGACGTCTCCTGGGTTGTCTAACGACTGCGGGACTGATCACGCGGGGTGATGCTGAGCAGCGTCACGGGCCGCTGGAGTGACAGGCATGTGTTGGGTTCGTCCCTCTCGCAGCTGCCTCGCTTGCAGGATAATAGCCTATTACTGCTGCCTCCCAGGGGAGCTACCCCATCACCTCAGGCAGCGGAGATTGGAGTTGGAAGGCCTGGGTTCAAACCCTGCTGATTCACACCCATAATCTTCAGGATGTTTGGAGCAGAGGCTGAAACCAGGTGTTAACCCCTTTGCGTGACCGATTCTTTGGTTCAGGGAGAAGTCGGCTGTGGCTGGGGGGACCCGTGGGGAGAGCAAAGCTTTGACTGTCTAATGTGTCTCTCTAGATTCCTCTACTGCGCCCATCGCAGCGGTGTCGGGGCTCCAGACCCCCAGGCCTTTGTGGGGTTAGTGTTGCCCTCAGGGCATTTGGAGCAGCTGTATTGGGAGCGAGGGCCCCCGGCTAGCCACAGAACCAGGGGTCAGAGTCCACGTCAACCCCCCCCATGCTGCCCCCTGCTGGCGCCCCCCAGTACTGATCCGCAGTGACCCACTGTCGTGCGGAGGGAGAAACAAGTGACCCCCTGAAGTCGTAGCCCTTTTGCGGAGACGGGCAATAGGGGTGCCAGTCTGTGCGGGAGGGGCTGTGCACTGTGATGTGCTTGTCTGTGTGTTGTCATGTGTGGGTGGGCAGTTTGCGATGGAGTGGGTGTTACAATATGTTGGCTGGATGTGGGTGTGGAGATGGGAGTGTGGTGGGGGAGGGGTGCTGTGATGTGTGGGTGTGGGGGATGGGAGTGTGGTGGGGGAGGGGTGCTGTGATGTGTGGGTGTGGGGGATGGGAGTTTGGTGGGGGAGGGGTGCTGTGATGTGTGGGTGTGGGGAATGGGCTGTGGTGGGGGGAGCGGTGCTGTGATGTGTGGGTGTTGGGGACGGCTGTGCGTTGTGGTGTGTGGGTGGGTGTTAGGATGTGTGGACGGGGGTTGGTGGATGTGGGTGTGTACGGATGGGGGTGTGGTGGGGGAGGGGTGCTGTGTGATGTGTCGATGCGGGAGACGGTTGTGTGTTGTGATGTGTGGGTGGATGTTAGGATGTGTGGATGCGGGGTTGGTGGATGTGGAGGGATACGGATGTGGTGGGCGGAGGGGTGCTGTGATGTGTGGGTGTGGGGGACGGCTGTGTGTTGTGGTGTGTGGGTGGGTGTTAGGATGTGTGGATGGGGGTTAGTGGATGTGGGTGTGGACGGATGGGGGTGTGGTGGGGAGAGCGGTGCTGTGTGATGTGTGGACACCAGCCCAGTTGCCAGTAAGTAGCTGGCAGGCCACGGTTTCCCTCTCCGCCGGCGTCCCATACGTGTGGCACCCACCACAGCTGTAGCTGTAACATCCACTGCCCTGGGCTGTGCAGATCACAGCAGCTGGAGACCTGATCTGGAGCCTGATTTGCCAACAGCTCTGCGCGCCCCCCGCACTGAAAACCAGCCCCTTTCAGGTGTCTCACGTTGGGCCCTTTCACTTTTGAAATCTCAGCCTGTAATTTTAGTGGCAGAATCGCTGGCCTGAGAAGCACCCGAAAGCCCGTGTCTGCAGCCAGAAACCTCCAGTTCAAACCTCGGCTAGAGTCAGCTCCCCACTTTGGGTCATCTGTCTGCTGCCTCAGTTTCCCCTTCTGCGCTCCCTGGTGAAAGCCCCCGGACACATCCCCTTCGGCATTGACACATCTTGGCCAGCGATCGCTGGTTCTGAAATGGCTGGCACGGGTCACCCCCTTGCCGGGGACTCAGGAAACAGTCAGAACCACTTTCGTCCACACGGAGCATTTTGAAGAGGGAAGAGGGGCTGGGGGTGGGCTGGCGCAGGGCTCCACAGAGAAGGAGACCCCCACGTCGGGAAGTGCTACGTGCCAGTTACTTCACTCCATTAATGCTTATTAAAGTCTGGAAATCCTTTGGGGAGAGGGTGGAAGGGACAGGCCTGGATCAGAAACCGCACCCTGGACATTCATTGGCAGCCAAATCCATGTCTCCAGGGCCGCTCCAGATGGCACAGCTCTGGCGCCGGGTCGGCTCCGAGACCAGCAAGGGCCCGTGTTCCCGTCTCTGAGCCTCGCGCCTGGTTACGGAACACAGTGATTGTCGCGTCTCCTGCATGGCAGCATTTCCGGCCCGTTAGGAGTGGGACAGCCGTGCTGTGAGCAGGGTCCCCGGCCCCACTGCTGCCCAGACCTGCCTGCTTGGGGGTCCCCAGCACTGCCACCTAGAGCAGCTCCTCCGTGGGCCGGGGTGGGGTGGGGTGGGCGTGAGGAAGGGGCGCTGGGGGCTGCTCACCAGCAGCAGGAAGGAGATATCTGCCCAGGAGGTTTCCAGAACACTACCTGGTACTGTGGCAGCAACACAAGGGCTGAGCTGCCGAGCCCTGTTTTCGAAGCGGCCTGCGGGGACTGGGGAGTGGATTTTGTGTTTCCTAGGGCTGTGTGGCACGTGTTGAAGGGGCACATGGCAATGGAGCCGGGCGTGATCCCTGGGCCCCAGGACGGGGCAATCTTGTCGGGGCTGGAGGTTCTTTTCCAAGCCCAGCCCCACCGGGCCCATTTCAGGGCTGCAGTGTCTTGCTCTGTGAGGAGAGGAGTCTGACCCGCTCAGCGGTGCTATAAATAACACTATCACCAGTCCCCCCACCAGCAGCTACAGGGCCCCCTCCCCAGCCCCCATCTCCTGTCCCCTCCCACCGGACAAGTGCCTTGGCCCAGGATCCCACCTCAAACCCTTCCCCACCCTAGTCACTATTCCCCCAGCTGCACGTGCAGAGACTCCCAGCTGTCGCATTCCCCCACCCCCACCCCCCCAGCTCTCCTGCCTCCCCCTGCTGCTGTGCCAGCCCCCACTCTCCTCCGAGGGCTGGCGTTTGAGCGTTAAGCCTGGGTGCCTTTTGGAAAGCGCTTTGGGAGCCTGCTGGGTGAAAATCAGGGCACTGGAATTACTTTAGCGACCACTGAAATGCAGCTACCTCTGGGATGGAGCACGGCAGCTGGTTGGTAACACACTGCAGCAAGGGCAAGAGAAAGCAGCAGGAGGGAGCATAGAAAGGGAGCACATGGCCCTCGCTGGAATTTAGCCAGGACCCCAGGGTGCTCCAGCCACGAAAAGCACCGGGGACCCACCTAGTGACGTCCCACATTAGCTAAACCCCCTCCAGCAGCGTGTTGCAGTCCAGAGCCAGCACGAGCCTCGTGCTTGGAGGTGAAGGGGGAGCAGGGGGTTAATCTCGGCTTCCCAGAGAGCGGGCGGCCTCCCCAACACAAACACCCCCAGCTCTCCCGGCGGCCGTGTTCCTGCTATGGAAAAAGGGAGCAATGCAGAACAAGCGGTGGACTGGTAGGGCCTGGCAGTAGGTGCAGACCTCAGACAGGGCCGCGCTGTGTGTCCCCTGAGTCGACACATGATGGCAGCTCTAACGGGCAGGGAGGGTAAACAGGAGGCTCTGGCAGGGGATGGGCACCTTTGGCTCCTGCTCGTGGAATTCTCCATATGGTCCCCAAGGGAACCCCGTCGATTCCACACCAGCTTCCCCCAGCTGGAGACTGGCCCATTACTCAGACCCCCGCTGGTTCCTGGGAGCTGGGCAATTAACCCCAACGATTTGGGCAGAGGGTCAAGCCGCTCTCCAAACCCTGGGGCAGGGAGCAGGGGCAGGGAAGCTGATGCCCCCCCCCCCGCGCCTTGGCTGGGCTCCCCCTCCTCTGTGACATCGAGCGGGGTTAGGACGGGGGAGGCATCGCCTACATGTGCCCCGTGACTGTGTGGGCAGTGGTCTGTGGACTTTCGTCCTTCGTTGTCTTAATGGATCACCTGCTTGGGGTGGAGGGGGGGTGTCACCAGCTGCAGAGCTCACTACTATCCAGTGGCATGCCCCCTGCAAGGCAGGAGGACCACGCTGGCTCCTATTGCCAGCACAGTGTAACCAAGGTAACGCTGGTTAACGATGTTCTGCGCTCACCACCTGTTCTTCTCCTGTTGCCTGGCTACTGTAACCAAGGTAACACTGGTTAACAATGTTCTGCTCTCTCCATCTGTTCCTCTCCCATTGCCTGTGTACTGTAACCAAGGTAACACGGGTTAACGATGCTCTCTGCTCATCACTTGTTTCTTTCCCCCCAGGTGTGCCTGGCCTCCCTGGCCCCAGAGGACTCAAAGGCGACGTGGGAGTGAAGGGGCCCGCAGGAAGCAAAGGGGAGAAGAGCGATGCTGGGGGGCTGGGCTCTCCCGGCCCGCAGGGCTCCAGAGGACCTCCAGGCATCCCAGGCCCTCAAGGCGAGAGGGGACCTATTGGTGCGAAGGGCGTGCCGGGCTATAAAGGCGCTAAGGGCAGCTTTGGGCAAGCTGGCCTCAAAGGACAGATGGGCCTGAAAGGCGACATAGGCCCTCCGGGGCCAGAGGGAGCTTCGGGGCCAGTGGGGCCAGCAGGGCTGCAAGGGAAGCCAGGGATCCCGGGGAAGCCAGGGGCACCAGGCCAGCTCGGGCCCCCAGGTCCAAAGGGAGACCCCGGCGTGCGTGGGCCCCCAGGCTTACCGGGGCCGCCAGGGGTCTAATCCAGCCCCACCCGCAGCCCTGCCCCACGGGATGCTGGCCCCGCTGGGACAGGGAGGGGAGGTCTTGGCCGTGCTGAGTGAACGTGCCCGCTGGCCTGTCACCAGCATCCCCCCGGCCCTGCGGGAGATTCGGCCGGCGATCCCAGCAGGGAGCCCGACCCGCCGCATCCCTCCCGGGATGTCCTGCCCGAGCAGAGCGGCTGGGATCCTCCCTCCCTGTTAGGATCTGGATCCACGCCGACCCAGCGGGCGGCACCCCTGGTTCAGAGACAGCCCAGGGCAGCACGGCCCCCGCCCCGGATGGGAAACCAGCGCTGTCCACACCCCGCCCTTCCCTTCCCAAGATCCTGCTTGTACCTGTTTGACCCAGACACGCGGGGATGTTTGGAAGGCGAAGAGCTACATCTCCACGTGTCAGCCAGAGACTCTGGCTTCGGGACTGTGCTAGGCCTTGCCAAGGATGCACGGGACTTTGCCCTGTAGCTGAGCATGGGGGAGCTGGGCCCAAACAGGCTTCCTGTGTCTCTCTTCCTCTGGCAGAGCCTGGGCGATTTGCTGCCTGGCACAGACCGACGTGCCTCCTCTCGCCTCACTGCCTTGGTGTCCATCATCCACGTCTTTCCCTGCATCCTCTTCTCCAGCCCTCGCCCACTGCAAGCGGGTCTGGGCACCGTGCTCTCATGCCACACCTGGTCGGGGCCATCCCTGAGCATCCCACAGCTCTGTATTCGGACACTGATTCTCCCTCCTGACCCACACAGCAGCCAGTTGGGCTTGGTCTGGGCGGCCTCAGCTGTTGGTACCCGTTCGGTTCCTGGTGGGCAGAGGATCATGGCACCATCACCCACCATCTCAGCTGGCACTAGCTGGCACTGTCACGGGCCACTTGCAATAGAGGGGCCCTGGAACCCCTGCCCCCCTGCAAAGGGTTCCCTGTAAGTCAGGATCGAGGGATTTGGGGAGCAGACACTGGGCCCTAGGCCGCCAAGCCAGCAGGCTCCGAATTCACGTTTAAAACCTCCAGCCCCTTTGCATGAGAGCCCCAGAGAGGGATGCTGACAAATTGCAGAGGGGTCAGAGAGGGGCCACGACGGATGAAAGGATCAGAGCACGTTTGCTCTCGGGATAGACTCAAGGAGCTCCGTCTATGTAGCTTCACAAAGGGCTGGGTTCCCAGTCTATAAGTGTTTAATCCTGGGTTCTTCAGTCTAGCAGAGGAAGGTCTAACACGACCCAACGGCTGGGAGGCGAAGCTAGACAGATTCAGACCGAAAATAAGGTGTCAGTTTTAGAAAGGAAGAGTCATTAACCATCGGAGCAGCGTCCCCTGGACCGGGCTGGATTTGTCAGCAGTGCCATTTTGAACTCATGATTGGACGTTTGTGTAAAAGCGCCGCTCTAGGGATGACTCTGGGGCAGGTCTCTGGCCTGTGTCATGCAGGGGGGCAGCCTAGATGATCACCGTGGCCCTCCTGGCCTTGGGATCCATGAAAATCCCATTTGACAGCTCCCGAGGCCCTGGGTGACCTGCCGAAAGCCAATCGCTGAGCCAGTGGTAGGGGTGGAGTTAGACCCAAGCCCCTGACTCCCAGGCCGGTGGCGGATCCAGAGGAGCCCAGCTGCCTCCATGGCTGGTCTGAACAGTTTGGCTCATTGATTCACCCCCCTGCACGAGGAATTGTACTTAGGTCGCCCAGGGCTCCCGGCCTGGCAGCAACTGGGTGGGAGTCAATGAGAGGCTAGGAAGGGGTCACACAGCCAGTACCGCTGGGAACTGAACCCCGGTCTCCAGAGTCCAGCTGCAGGAAGTAGCAGTTCCTGGCAGAGGGCGGCAGGACCTTGTGCCCGATGGTGGGAGCCAGAAAACCAGGGTTTCGCAGGAATAGGCAGCCTGGCTCAGCCCCATGGCCCAGCGGCCTGGCTCAGTCAGTGGTAGCACCAGATGTTTCAGAGGAAGGTTTGAGACCCTCCCTCTCCCAGTTGTTGATGAGGGAGAATCTTCCCCTGACATAGGGCTAATCCTGATCTCTAACCATTAATTAGAAGTCTGGATATTCCTGTTACCCATAGACATGCCCAAGTCCCCTTTGACTCATGCTATGTTTTTTTGTCCTCAATGACCTCCAGTGGCAGTGAGTTCCACAGACTAACTGTGCCTTGTGTGAGGAAAATATTTCCTTTAATGAGCTTTTGAATCTGCCCCTTCTCATTTTCTTTTCACGTCCCTTTGTTTACGTCTCATGAATCAGGGAGAACAGAAGCTCCCGCTCTCCCTCCTGCAGATGAGTCATTATTTTATAGGCTTTGATCAGGTCCCTTCTTAGTCGGTTCCTCGCTAAGGTGTCATTTGAAGCGCTGCCAGTGAGCTGAGGGGGTGAGCGTGGTCAAGTCCCTGCCACCCCTCTGTGCCTCGGTTTCCCCATCTGTAAAATGGGAGCAAAAGACTCCCCCGGTTTCTGGTGGTACGGCTGGAGAGCGCTGCTTGTTACTGCCATAGGGGCCTGTTTGCAGGGGCAGTTTAGATAGAGACATGGAGGGAGATCGGTGGCTGGCCCAGCTCAGGCCCCGTCCATCCCCATGGGGTCAATGACTAGTGGTGGGGAAGGAAGGGGAGGCCTATAGAAGTGGTGAAAGACTGGGGAGAGGCAGCATGTGGGTTCTGGAGAGCACCCAGCATGGTGGGGGAGGCTGAGCTGTGGGACCAGGATCATCAGCCAAATGGAAGACGAAGTGGCTGGGGGGAGACGGGAGGTGGGGGGCCTAGAGGTGAAGCAGGCTGGGGGAGGTCTTGGGAGCTGGGAGGGATTGGGAAGAGCCTGGGGAGACCCTAGATCTGAGACCCTGACCAGCAAGCTGCACCAGGATGATGGGCCCAGGCCCTGCCTCTGTTCAGACATGGGGTCCACGGTGCGCGGCAGGCAGAAAACTGCGGGGGTAATGGCCTCCCAGAGGCCCGCAGTGGACACAACGCTCAGCCTCGCTGGATGAGCCGGCCCGGCTTGGAACAGCCACTGTGTTACGGTTCAGACCCTGCCTCTCGTGCTCCAAGCCCGGGCTGGGGCGGGCATCTCCCGGCAGGACCGTCCCACCCCCCCATCCCCGGGCCTGCCTCAAACACGCCCAAAACACCAGTGCTCTGGGGAGTGCCCAGTCTGGCTGTCACCCCTGTGCCCGGCCCGCGGGAACCACCTCACAGACAAAGTCCCCTGCCCTTGGATGTGGGACCAGGCAGCAGAGTGGGAGGAGGTCCCACCCTATGCCAGGGGAGCGGCGATGGAGACACGGTGCAGGCTGTTGCAGTGCCACGCGTGGGCTACATGGTGCAGCTGGTTTGCGTCATTTCTCTGCTGCCCTTTTCACCCTGGTATCTACCTACGATATAACGGCAAATGTATTCCTGGGTCAATAAAGATACGACTGTATGGGGAGAGCCCGCGCCCTGGCTTTGTGTGCGCGGCATTTCCCCTGGCGCTGATGTTTAGGCAAAGAGACGACCAGTGCCCCATGCATGGCCGGACCCTGGAGACACCCCACCCCCGGCTGGCCCCTCGGGGGGCGAGGGGCTCCCCTCCTGATGGGGAGATTTCATGCTGGTGGGCCAGAGATTGATGCGGATCAGCTGTTCAGGGAGCAGCAGGAGTGGAGGGGTGGCCCCTACCCGCATGAGGTCTCGGAGTGGGGGGGAAGGAGCAAAAATTGGGGTTCCAAGAGGAGACACCTCCTGCTGCCCCCAGATGAAGCCAGGACTCACTGGCTGCATCTGTACCAGGTTTACTCAACCTCCGGGTTACAACCATGTGGGAGGCCAGAGCGGTGGGTAATCAAGTCCTGCCCCTTGCGGGGAGGAGTTGGGAAACCTGGATGGGGAGTCAGGTCCTGTCCCCGGGGGGCTGGGAGACCTGGCCGGGGGATCGGGTCCTGCCCCCAGAGGGCTGGGAGACCTGGAATGGGAGGTCAGGTCCTGCCCCCAGGGGAGGGTGGCAGAGCCTGCCCTGCACTGACCCCACAGCAGCAGCTCTGGTCCTTCGGGGCTGGCTGCGCTCGGCTCCCTGCTGCGGGACCTGCGACCAGCCTGGGGCTCCCAGCACCACTTAGCTTCGGCCCAGCCAGTCCTCCAGCATGCGGAGCGGAGATCGGCCAGACCTTAGTCTGGGGGGTGGCACTGCGCCCCCAAGCGCCGGGCACACGCCGCTCACACACCAATGGGCCCAGCCCCCTGACCCGGGGGCCTTGCTTGCAAACCTGGCTGCAGCGGTTGCGACAGACGCCCAGAGCAGCGAAGCCCCATGGAGCCAGCGCTAGGAGACAGGAGCCCCCGGATCTGTGGCTAGGACAAGTACGGTGCACTTATTTAGTGCTTCTGACCTTACCGCTATCTTACCTACTGTGACATATTTCATACCTGGGATGGTTTTTGCACTAAAGCTATTTCCAGGGGCCCGACAGACCATCCTGCAAGTGACCCTGCAGCCCCCGGGGTGTGATTGCAGCTGGGGTATTCACAGGGATCTCAGGGACAAAGCTCCCAAGACGGGTGGCTCGTCAGTACAACAGAACCGCTCCCTGGTGGGACATGGGAGACGCTCCACCACGCCCAGCTCCTGTGGCCGCTCCGGCGTGTCCGGCTCCCAGCAGAAAGAGGGGGGCAGTGATCGAATGACTCCAGATGTTACAGGGCTTTTCCCCTCCAAGGGGAATCGGCTTTTGGAAACCTCTGTCCACCCCCACACCCTCCACTCCACTGGGCACCAGCCAGACCCATTCCCTGAGAGTGGCAGGCACCAGCCATGCCCTGGGGTCTCAACTGGCGACAGAAGGTATCTGGACTGCCAGATTGAGGTGAGGGAGGATGGTCCCCCAGGGCATGCTGGTGAGTGTGACACTTTCCGGGGGTACCCAGCCGTTAGTGAGGGAGCCTTGTCTGTGCCTGCTGGGGGTCAAGTCCCCGACTCCACCGGCCCCCCGCAGCTCAAGCACGGCCCTCCCACAGCCTATGCAGACTCTGCTGCAGATTAGCAATAGACACATCCCATCCCCTGACCCCTCTGAGCATCACCCTGGCGCGTCCAGCCCCTGGCACACTGGATGCTCCCGAAATTCATAGACTCGCTTGTCACACTGTCTGGAGAGGCTCACAACCTCGAGTCCCCAGCTCCGGGCAGACTGTCGAACACAGGGCAGACACCCCAGACTGGTGGTGTGAACTGCTGGACCACTGAAACAGTCTTACCATGGAGTCAAGGACAGTCCCCTTGGGCTCTCCAGATCTGTGTTGTCACCCAGGCAAGCTGGATTTGCAGACCCCTGGTCACTTACACCGAAAATCACACCACATTTAGGTTGCTCCAAGTGCCAAGATCAACTGCTACCCTAGATCTTACACCAAAGACAATGCCTGACGCCAATCCTGGAATAAACAAACAGTTGATTAACTAGGAAAAGGAAATGAGAGTTATTTTCATGTTAAAGCAAGGAAACATACACATGCACCTGAGTTACCTTCTATGGTTCCTAAAAGTGAGGGAGCTGTAATAATCTGCCCCTTCAAAATATCTTTCAGGGCAGACCCAGGTTGACCCTGACAGGTCTCTGCTTTAGTCACTGTCTCTGGCCCTGCGGGAACTCAAAGAGATGATGATTTTTCCTGGTGAGTCATTTTTATCTCTTCTTCCCTCAGAAATCAAGCTGATAGCAACAATTCCACGCAAGTCCCTGCTTCTTTGATCCTTGATCTAGCACAGTGAGTCTCAACCAGGGATACACATACTGCTGGGGGTACGCAGAGGTCTTCCAGGGGCTACAGCAACTCATCTAGAGATTTACCTAGTTTTACAACAGTGCATAGAAAGCACCAGCCACGTCAGTACAAACTAAAATACCGACACTGACTTGTTTATACTGCTCTTTACACTGACATATAAGTACAGTATTTCTATTCTAATCCATTTATTTTGTAATGACAGGGGGGAATGAGACAGTTGGAAATGGTCAGTAACAGTGTGCTGGGACACACATTTTTATGTCTGATTTTTGTGAGCAAGTTGTTTTTAAGTGATGTGTAACTTGGAGGTCCGCAAGACAAATCACACTCCTGAAAGGGGCACAGTAGCCTGGAAAGGTTGAGAGCCGCTGATCTAGCACAATGGCTCATTAGCATTTAATGAACAGGATTTAGCATCTTCTAGTTAGAGATTCTCATCTGCATACTACAAGGATTTCTCCTTGTTCATCAATGATCTGGAAAAAGGGGTAAACAGCAAGGTGGCAACATTTGCAGATGATACAAAACTACCCAAGATAGTTAAGTCCAAAGCAGACCGTGAAGAGTTATAAAAGGATTTCACAAAACTGGGTGCCTGGGCAACAAAATGGTAGACGAAATTCAAGGTTGATAAATGCAAAGGAATAAACACTGGAAAACACAATCCCAACTCTACAGATAAAATGACGAGGTCTAAATGAGCTGTTACCACTCAAGAAAAAGATTTTGGAATCATTGTGGATAGTTCTCTGAAAACATCCACTCAATCAATGTTCAACAGCTGTCAGAAAAGCAAACAGAATGTTGGGAATCATCAAGAAAGGGATAGATAACACTGCTCTACAGCCAAAATGCTTCTGAAATAAATGTAGTCAAACTTTACTAATTCTGGGTCACTGAGAACGAAAATGATGCTTAAAATTGTTGATTGGCTCTAGTTTTCAAGATATGCTATTGGGTCAGTATATACGGCCCTTGACATGGGAATGGCGGAGGATAAGTGAGTTATAAAGGAAAGGGATCTCAATTTAAACCACATCTAAAATACATCTTTGACTGGATCTATGAATAAACCTGTGACTGGGTTTGGACAGTACTCGCTTTTTAGGCAAAACAATGAATGATGCAATCTGAAGCTGGTATTGCATCATACGTGATATGAATTGCATCATGTTATTCCTAGAAGTCATGGATGATGCAATCATAACGAAGCTTACATCACTCTGCTGAACAAATTGCCCTATATCAGCTCTAGAAATCATACAGTGTCGTGCTCTCTTATTTGTCAGTGTTTGATTTTGCAAAGGGACACATTTCTGTTTAGCCAAAGTGAGCAGAGATGCCTCGTACTTGTGTGAACAGTGCAGATAACTTCTGCTATGTTTGTGGTGAAGTGACTTTTGCATCACAAAAGCACAGTATAACCACTCTGGTTAAGAAAGCCTATCACCTTTATTTTGGCTGCAAAATTGGAGATCAGGACAAGAGGTGGGCCTCACACATATGCTGCAACACTTGTGCAACAAATCTTTGCCAGTGATCGAACAGGAAAAGGAAATCTATGCCTTTTGCAGTGCCAATGATTTGGAGAGAGCCAACAGATCATACCAGCAATTGTTACTTCTGCATGGTGCCTCCAGTTGGGAAAGGTGTGTCAAAGAAGAAAAAGTGGACTGTGAATTATCCAGACATTCCATCAGCTATACGCCCAATACCCCATGGAGAAGGACTGCCGGTTCCTGATGCACCAGAATCATTCTCACTTGAGTCAGACGAGGAAGAGGATGAGACTTCTGGTCCTGAACCATCAACGTCACAGGACCCACATTTTCTCCCATCCTCCTCCTCTGAACCACACCTCACAACACAAGCTGAACTGAATGACCTTGTCAGGGATTGGGAACTACCCAAGAGTAAGGCAGAGCTGTTGGGTTCCAGACTACAGCAGTGGAATCTCCTGGCAGGTGATGTTAGGGTTTCCATGTTCCGTGACCGTCAAAAGGATCTTGTCCCATTCTTCTTCATGGAAGGTGATCTTGTAGCCTGCAACAACATCGAGGGTGTGATGGCAGCCCTCAATATCGTTCATGATCCAGATGAGTGGAGACTGTTCATTGATTCATCGAAGACGAATCTTAAAGCTGTTTTGCTGCATAATGGCAATGTTTTGCCATCAATTCCGGTTGGTCATGCAGTCCATATGAAGGAAACCTATGACAACATGAAACAACTTTTGAGGTGCATAAACTATGACCAACATCACTGGCAGCTTTGTGGTGATTTGAAGGTTGTTGCTCTCTTGCTTGGTCTGCAGACTGGATACACAAAGTACTGCTGTTTTCTCTGCGAATGGGATAGTTGTGCAAGAGATTCCCACTACATCAAGAAAGATTGGCCACTCCGACAGTCATAGGAGCCTGGGAGGAAAAGTGTTCAGCATCTACCACTTGTTGAATCAAGGAAGATTTTGTTACCACCCTGTCACGTTACTAAAATTATCTGGGATCATATAGATCATTGGTGCAACTAAGGTCCTGTAGGGGCAGCAAATCTTAGATAAAGGGGTTCATATAAGGTGTCTACGATCAGGTTATGGTCTGCTGATTATGAGTATGCTATCTGTATGTGTGTATCATTTTTGTAGTTGAAGTTATGAATATTGACTGTGTACTGTCTGTCTTTCCAAATATTGTGCTAGGCTGTTGGGGACATTTCAGAGCCCTTGGTGTTAAGTGCTGCTCTCCATGCTTGATGGCCCATTAGGGACTATCAGCTATACAATGGACCCATTAAGGGAAGGCAGACACATCCTGTGTCTTAGCAAGGGGGGCAGGAATTGCCCAACTGACTCAAACTCCATTTTGCTGTAAAAGTTTCCACAGCGAAGGACAAAGAACATTCCTGCACCTGGGAAGGATATAAAAGGGTGGTACCCCATCCCCATTTCGTCTTTAATCTCCAGTCTCTAGCCTCCAGCCTGGCTCCTACTTCTGGATGGGACTTTGCTACAAAGGGGCGGTCTGGCCAAAGGATTGATGACCCATTCCTCCAGGGAATGTATTCCAGAGACTCTGATTTGAACCTGCAGTTATTCTACAACTGATGCAAGCCATTACTGCATGTATTTGATTTCCTTTAACCATTCCTAACCCTCACCTAGATCTTTTCCCTTGTATAATAAACCTTTAGATTTTAGATTCTGAAGGAATGGCAACAGCGTGATTTGTGGGTAAAATCCGATTTGTATATTGACCTGGGTCTGGGGCCTGATTCTTTGGAATTGGGAAGAACTGTTTTATTTTATTGGGATATTGGTTTTTACAACCATTAGTCCCCAGGACAGGTGGCTCCTGGTGGTGATACTGGGAAGCTGGAGTGTCTAAGGGAATTGCTTGTGTGACTTGTGGCTAGCCAGTGGGGCGAAACCAAAGTCTTTTCTGTTTGCTGGTTTGGTAACCCTTCGGGGTAGGGAAACCCCATCTTCGGGCTGGAATTGCCCCTTGTGAAGCAATTTGTCCTGATCTCACACTCTCAGTGGGTCATACCAGGAACAGCACCATCACACACCCTTACACATCAAGCTGGGTCTGCTGAAGAACTTTGTCAAGGCCATTGACAAAACACAAGCAGCTTTCAAGTACCTCCGTGGAAAATTTCCAAGGTTAAGTGAAGCTAAGATAAAGGAAGGTGTCTTTGTTGGTCCTCAGATTCATGAACTTCTTCGAGATGATGCATTTGACCATGCACTGCGTGGCAAGGAAAAGACGGCATGGAAAGCCTTCCAGTCAGTGGCAATACATTTTCTCGGAAACAACAAGGCAGACAACTACAGGTTGTTGGTGGAAAACCTCCTCAAGGCATACAGAAGCCTTGGTTGCAACATGTCAAAGATACATTTTTTGCACTCTGATCTAGATTTTTTTCCACCGAACTGCAGAGCAGTGAGCGACGAGCACGGCGAGCGATTTCACCAGGACATTGTAACAATGGAGAAACGCTATCTGGGCAAATGGAGCCCATCAATGCTTGCAGACTATTGCTGGACAGTGACAAGAGATGTTGCAAAAACTGCTTATTTCCTTTGGAGTTCAGTCCAATATACCTCAAAGGACAGGCATAACTCAGTAGACTTCTGGAAAAACAAGATTTATTGCAAGCAATAAGGAGTCAGAAGGGGTTATCACCCAAACAACTGGCTCAACTCAATACATGTGTGTGTAGATATTTTATACCCCTGTGTTGATAAGGGAGGGGGACTTTCAATCCGCTTACACAGGTGGGAACACTTAATGGCTATTACATCCATTGTTGGTCTTAATCTATTTCATTTACATGTCTGGTAAACAGGAGGTTCAAAACACTTAGGGGTACTTAGACACTATGATGCCTGCACATCTGTGGCAGGGTGAATGCAAGTTTAAAATGCATGTTAAACTAGGGGTCAATAGTACATATACAGGGAGTGAGATTATAAATCTAAGGTTATTTTAAAATCATACTACAACATTCTAAGTTACATTTTCCTAACAATCATTTTCTTAACAGAGATGCTCCATTTAATGAATGCAAGAGACAAGCCAAGAAGCGCCGAGTAGACACTTAATAGGACTAAACTATGTACATAATAGTTTTTTGCCCTTTGTTTCATAATACATTTTATTTATATAATCCTGTTGCTGATTTTTAAAGTGTTACATAACCAGGATAGGTGAACTATTATCATGTAAAGCAACCATAAACACATGAAAAGACCTGGGTTTCCAATTTATGATTAAAACTCTACTATCTACACAATATACATAGACATAAAATGTAAAAACTTAAATATCTTAGAAACAGTAGCCAATCAGTTGTTTTAATTGTCATATTTGAATTCAGCACATCAAAATACATAATAAATATCACATTTTATCTCTGAAGCAGACGACTTCTAAAAAATTGTAGACCAGTGTAATAGGACAGAAAATATCATGTTGCCTTTATATAAATCCATGTACACCCACATCTTGAATGCTGTGTGCTGATGTGGTCACCCCATCTCAAAAAAGATATATTGGAATTGGAAAAGGTTCAGAAAAGACCCACAAAAATGATTGGGAGTCTGAAACAGCTTCCATATGTGGAGAGATTAGTACGACTTGGACTTTTCAGCTTGGGAAAGAGACAACTACAGGGAGATATGATGCAAGTCTATAAAATCATGACTGGTGGGGAGAAAGTAAGTAAGGAAGTGTTATTTACTCCTTCATATAACACAAGAACTAGGGGTCACCCAATGAAATTAATAGGCAGCAAGTTTAAAACAAACAAAAAGAAGTATTTCTTCACACAAAGCACAGTCAACCTGTGGAACTCCTTGCCAGAGGATGTTGTGAAGGCAAAGACTGTAACAGAGTTCCAAAAAGAACTAGAGAACTTCATGGAGGATAGGTCCATCAATAGCTATTAGCCAGGATGGGCAGGCATGGTGTCCCTAGTCTCTGCTTGCCAGAAACTGGGAATGTGCAACAGGGGATGGATCTCTGGATGAGTCCCTGTTCTGTTCATTCTGGGGCACCTGGCATTGGCCACTGTCAGTAGACAGGATACTGGGCTAGATGGACCCTTGGTCTGACTCAGTCTGATCCAGTTCTTATGTTCTGTTCTATATGATGAGTTCCATAGTCCCTGAGGTTTACAATGCGATGCCGGCTATCACTGTATAACTTGGGGTATGGGTGACTGAGGACAATACAGGCAGCGGCTTACAAGCATTTTAAAACAACACTAAATACACTCATCAACGGAACAGCTGACGTCCATTGTGGTGATGCTCATGCACAGGTGAGCCAGCCCGCTTTCCAGCGACGCACTTATAAGTGTCCAGTGAGGCCTGGGGCCTTGGCATGAGCTGGTATCTGGTCTGCCAGTGTCATGCCGCTATTTCCAAAGGAACAGCTCCCCCCACCCAGTTCACCAGTCACACCTCAGGCTCACTGCTCCGCTTCACTGACAGCACATAGCTCAGACTGCCCCTTCCCAGGGAACGCTGGGTTCGGTTACTGACACCAGCAGACCGGTCCTCACTCCGGGTGAGGGGACACCACTGCTTATATACAATACCAAATGCCCATCAGTGCCATAGTCCAGAGAGCCCGCGTACCCTTAACTCTGCCCCCTTGTGTGTGAGTTATAAGGCATGCTTTAATTTCACAGCCACAAGCTATTTTTGCTCCAGGCCCCCACCTTGTTCAGGGCACCGAGTGGGTGATGCCCAGCGAATGAGGCAGGGATATATTAAGAATGAAGCCCAGGACTGCACCAATGCTGGGTCCCTCTGCTTCGCCGACGCTCCTCGGCCCTTCCAGCCCCTGATCTCCACTGCTTCTCCTGCCCCTTCCCCACTTCAGGACGCCCACAGTTAGGGGCAGTTAGGGCTCTGGGGCTGGTTCTGCTCTCGCCGATACTGGGCTAATGCAACGACCTCAGGCCCGGTTTGCATCAGTGTAAGTGAGAAGAGACCCAGACACGGTGCCCAGCTCTCTAGCGCGACGTGCTGTGTGGGCCGCATGGCAGCGCGTCTGGCTCCACGCCCTGATCCGACCGGCTGGGGAACTCGGTCAAGCAAACAGACCCTGCGGGGGCCTTTCCACAGCGTGTCCCTCTGACCCCAGCCCCCGCGCCAGCTGTCCTGCTGCCAGCTGCTAAGTGCGTGACAGTCAGAGGTCGGGAGGAGTCGGTTTTCATCGCTGGAGCCACCAGTCTGCTGGCCCTGGCCGATAATAGGCTCCGGGGCGCTCCATGTCCTGGGAATCTCTGCCGTGGCGGCTTGGCCTGGCGCTGGACAAGAAGAGGATCCGGACGAGGGCCCCCTGGGGAACAGCCTTTGTAGCTCCTGTGACATTTGGTTCTGCGTATGCAGGGGCCAGCGACTGCGGTGCCTGAAAGGGAAAGCGAGCGGCGTAACCACTAGCTGCATGGATTCAGGCAGCCAGAGCTGGAGACGGATGGGGAGAGTAAATGCAACGACACCCCGCCGGGATCAAATTACCAGGGGACAGCGCCCCTCCAGCTACAGGCACAAGCCCAACAGCTGCTGGAAGCAGGAGGAAACGTCCGGGTGTGTTGTACAACCAGCCAGAGGTGTGGCTTTCCAGCGGAGGCAGGGCCCTGCTGTACGTCATGTGGAGCCATGGCCTGGTCCGGGGATGGACCCTAAGTCCCTGTTTATTTCCAGCTGGAGTAGAGCTCACAGAACTGGGTGGCTGGGCAAGGGAACAGCAGGTGACAGCCAATGGGTCTGAGTCTTCTGAAGCTCAGGAACCCTCCTCTGCATGGCCCTCTCCATCTTACTTCAGCAGGCTGCTAAGCAGGGGGCCATGACTTTCAGTCCCTGGTCGGTGAGCATGGGCAGAGGTCTCTGGGCACAGAAGCAGCACATGCCAGGAAGGGTTTGGTGGCAGGGAGAGAGATTTGGGCAGCTCCCGCCCCCGCGCCCCGGGCACCCAGCGACAATGAGACACACCGAGGAAGAGTCTCCCCGGAGCGTCTCATCTACTGGCTGGCAGCGAGGTGGAGGAGGCAGGACCCAGCAGGTCTGTGCCTGGAGGAGAGGGGAGCTCCGGGCTGCAGTGCCCGGCCCCTCACCCGCCCCCCACACCCAGCGTGGCAGGAAGACGCCACTAGAGCTAATTTCTACGGGCAGTACCGGGGTTGCAGGGCCCAGAGTCAGAAGGGGCCTCGGCTGGCCCGATCCCCCAGCTGGCTCAGCTGCCCCCACCCCTGCTCTGCCCCCCCACCCTGCCTCTCCCCCACCCCTCGCTTCACCCCTTCCCTGGAGCTACATCCCGGGGGACTGCTGCAGGGATCGGGCGCGCCCTGCACTCACCGGGCAGCGGGGAGTGAATTCCCACAGGAATATGGGGCGCTGTACAGCTGTGATGATGGGACTATGGAGGGGGTACTGTGGGTGGCGGAGCTGGGCATAGTGGGTTCAGGGGCATTGGGCACAGGGATCTGTGGGGAAGTCTCTGAGTGAGGGGGTGCTGGGCATAGGGATCTGTGGGGGAGGGGGTGCTGGGCATAGGGATCTGTGGGGGAGGGGGAGCTGGGCATAGGGATCTGTGGGGGAGGGGGCACTGAGTATAGGGATCCTGCGGGGGAG
The DNA here is from genome assembly GCA_007922305.1 of Dermatemys mawii. Lineage (NCBI taxonomy): Eukaryota > Metazoa > Chordata > Testudines > Dermatemydidae > Dermatemys > Dermatemys mawii. The sequence goes on from ML677411.1 coordinate 2,066,222, forward strand.
GGGGCACTGGGTATAGGGATCCTGCTCAAGCCCTGCTGGGTGTCAGAGCAGCCTCAGGATGCTCCAATTTACGCCGTTTGCCCGTACGGTCCCGGGGACACAAAGAACAGCCCCGTGCATTGGACTCCAACTCGCTCCCTGCCCCGGGGGCTGAGAGCAGACCCCTGGCATACCGCCTGCGGGAGCTCGTGCCAAAGGGCTGGTTCCACCCACGTTAAGGCCCTTTGGGATGCACAGAGGGACAAAGCGCAGGCCCCAGGCGTCCAGGCTGGGCTGAACTCTGGGAGGCAGGTCACGCAAGCCATGCCACCGGGAGACGCTTGTCCCGTCTCCTGCCGTGGCTTTGAAAGCAAGGCCGACCCGGTGGAACAAAGGCATTTCCCAGAGCTCAAGGGGACCCTTCCTGCCTCGTGGGAACCGGCGCGCCGGCAGCTCGGATTTCAAACAGCAAAATGTCCATCACCCGCTATCAAAGGAAAACAAACTCCCCAGGCAGCCGAGCCAGAGGCTGGTTCTAATTAGGGGTGATTCTGGCGCGAGGCAGAGGAAACAGCCTGGAAGGATTCATAGAAAACTCTTAGAAGGAAGCGGCGAGCAGTCCCTGACGCCGAATCAACAAGAAGTTTGGCACCTTCTTCCACCTAGAGGTTGTCGCTCACGGCAGGTGATGGGCCCAAGCTGAGATCTCAGCCCCAGATCCAAACCACCCCAAAATCCAGGTGTGTTGCATCCAGGATTTTGGTTCAGCCCATTATAAAGCTGCAGGCCAGCTGGGAACGTCAGAGCCACACGAGGGCCATCTCTCCTGGGGTGGCAGCTTGCCTGGCTCTGCATGGCCGAGGAGCTGGCTGTGCTGGGAGTGTGCTAGAAATGAGATGCTGGTGTGAGATGCCTGGGCTAAGAGGGGAGATGCTCTCATGGATCGGTAACTGGAAACTGGTTAAAAGATGGGAACAAAGGGTAGGATTAAACTGTCAGTTTTCAGAGTAGAGAGAGGTAAATAGTGATGTCCCCAGGGGTCTGTACTGGGACACGTGCTATTCAGCATATTCATCAATGATCTGGGAAAAGGGGTAACCAGAGACGTGGCAAAATTTGCAGATGATAAAAAGCAGCTCAGGTTAGTTAAGTCCCAGGCAGACTGCGAAGAGCTATAAATGGATCTCACAAAACTGGGTGCCTGGGCAACAAAATGGCAGATGAAATTCAACACTGATAAATGCAAAGTAATGCACATTGGAAAACATCATCCCAACTCTACAGACAAAATGCTGGGGTCTGAATTAGCTGTTACCACTCAAGAGAGAGATCTTGGAGTCATTGTGGACAGTTCTCTGAAAACATCCACTCAATGTGCAGCGGCAGACAGAAAAGTGATCAGAATGTTGGAAATCATTAGGAAAGGGATAGATAATAAGACAGAAAATATCATATTGTCTCTATATAAATCCATGGTACACCCACATCTTGAATACTGCGTGCAGATGTGGTTAACCCATCTCAAAAAAGATATATTGGAATTGGAAAAGGTTCAGAAAAGGGCCACAAAAATGATTAGGGGTATGGAGCAGCTTCCATATGAGGAGAGATTTATAAGACAGGGACTTTTCTGCTTGGGAAAGAGACAACAAAAGGGAGATATGATTGAGGTCTATAAAATCATGACTGGTTGGGAGAAAGTGAATAGGGAAGTATTATTTTCTCCTCACAACACAAGAACTAGGGGCCATCAAATGCAAATAAAAGGCACCAGGTTTAAAACAAACAAAAGGAAGTATTTCTTCACACAAAGCACAGTCAACCTGTGGAACTCCTTGCCAGAGTGTGAAGGCCAAGACTGTAACATGGTTCCAAAAAGAACTAGATAAGTTCATGGAGGATAGGTCCATCACTAGCTATTAGCCAGGCTGGGCAGGGAGGGTGTCCCTAGTCTCTGTTTGCCAGAAGCTGGGAATGGGCGACAGGGGATGGATCACTGGGTGATTCCCTGTTCTGTTCATTCCCTCTGGGGCACCTGGCATTGGACGCTGTCAGAAGACAGGATACTGGGCTGGATGGATCCTTGGTCTGACCCAATCTGGCCATTTTTATGTTCTTACGGGATAAAAGGCAGTGACTAGAGCTGGCAGCAGGAGGTGACACTCAGGGACACGGCATTCCTGGGTCCTCCGAGACCAGTGAAACTCGTGCTGCTCCTTTAAATCAGTTTTTTAACTCTTGCCATGTCCCCTCTGCTCACCCCCAGCCGCACATCCATGCATTCCTCATGTCCTTCTCACACTCTTACCTCTGTACTCTGCTCCATGCAGTCCCCTCGCACACCCCGCCCATCATGCGCCCACGCTCCTCCCAGGATGCCGACAGACTCCAACCCTCCCCCCGCCTAGGGAATGTCTCCTGGCCAGGCCTGGGACTGGGACTGGGAAGGTGTGTGTGAGCCATGCTGCCGTGGTGCTCCACATAGGTCAGGCCAGGGTGGGGCAAAGGTCCTGACCTGTGACCCACAACGGCCAAGGGAGGGTTGGGTTCAGTATTAGGAAAAACTCCCCAACTCTCAGGGTAACTAAAGCTTCAGCTTCCCAGGGAGGTTGTGGAATCCCCATCACTGCAGGTTTGTAAGACCAAGTTGGACACACCCCTGTCGGGGGTGGTCTAGGTTTACTTGGTCCTGCCTCGGCGCAGGGCACTGGACTAGACACCTCTCGAGGTCCCTTCCAGCCCTATGTTGCTATGATGATTACGCCCATTCTATAGCTGGGCAAGTGAATCCCAGAGAGACTCAGACGTGAAGTCCTATGAGCAAAGCTCTGTGGCTTAGGGGTGTGATTTCTCATGGGCTGCTCTAAACCCTAGCGTGGGTACAATTATCCCAGGGGACCTTGTGCCAGTCAGGGGAACTGCCATCAGCTCTCCTGGTGCGAGCACTTCCATAGCCCTATCACTGCACCGACGCTAGAGGGTTTAGCTGGCACCGCGTGGTCCCTCCTCACCTTGGAGTGACTAACCCGCGGACAGGCACAGAGGGAACCTATAACAGAGCCAGGCCATGAAGCCAGGTCCCCTGATACCTAGCACGGTGCTCTGACCACAACGGCAACCAACTCAGAGGCATGCAGCCCTCAGGTCAATGAGGAGGGTCCTGGGGGCAATGAGGTGCTGGCACCGTGACAACCTTGATTGGAGGAGGCAGTGTGGCATAGGGGATAGAGCCCCAGACACATGGGTTTCTACTTCCAGCTCTGCCACTGGCTGGCTGGGTGACCTCTGGAAAGTCACATCACTGCTCCGTGCCTCAGTTTCCCCATCTGTAACCTGGGGATAATGAAACGGATCGATCTAGAACCCTGCTCAGAGCAGTGGTTAAAATCCCAGCTGGCTGCCGCAGCTCAGGCCCCTAGCACAGAAACGCCAGGGCAGACAGGCAGGCAGGTGGGTGTGGGTTGTTTTCCTCGCTTTCTAAGTGGAACAGATGGTGTCTGCTGGCAGCCAGCCCTCCCCTCTCTGCCTCCAAGCCAACTTCACTCCATGTACCAGGTTTCGTTGGCATGGCGATCTGGGCTACAGCCGCCAGGCCAAGAGAAATACACAACTCAGGGGAAAAGCTGAGTTTGGTGGCTCTCCCCATCTGCAGCACGGCAGAGGAGCGGGTTTATTTCAGGTGGCCGGCAGCACCGCCGCTCCCCAAGCCCGACCCCACTTAGCAAAATTTATGGGCTTGTTTCACCAGCTTCCTGGGGGCCTGGCGGCAGCCAGCCCTAATCATAAGAAGCACAGGGCTGTCTAGTAGCCAACGGTAGGTGCTGGCAGCCAGAACACCTGACTATTAGAGTTGTCTGGTGGGTAGAACACCAGGCTGTGAGTCAGATCTCTGGGAACTGGCCCTGGGAGGGTTTCAAAGCAAGAGTCAGGACATTGCCTGAGTTCCTATTCCCGTCTCTGCCACTGATTTCCTGTATAACCTTAACCAAGAGTCCCAGCCCCTCTTTGTGCCTCAGTTTCCCCATCTGTAAAAGAAGGGATAGGGCTTCTGTTTGCAGAGTACTTAAAGAGTCCACATAAGCGCGACACATTTGTATGATCCTGCATTACAGCTCTGCTATGTACAGTTATTATCCCACATGTATGTCCATTGACGCTCATGACGTTTTACCACAGTGTAGGCTAGGCTCGGAGCACTTCCCATTCTAAGGCCCTGTTTTTGGCTGCTTATAACTTTGTCAAACTTCACCATTTAGGCTAAAAGTTTCCACGTTGCTCATCAGACTCAGGCTGAATGATTCTGGAAAAGTTCAGAGATTTGAAAACCATAGCATGTGAGCATGTAACTAAAGACTATATCATACTGCATACACACAGGGGGGCTGAATTAAGGTTACATAGACAACCTTAATTCTGGCATGCCCTATCTTTAGGGCACTTGACTTTGCAGCCTTAATAAACGTTCTTTGAACAGAGGGGTGTGTGTGTGTGTGTGTGTGTGTGTGTGTGTGTGTGTGTGTGTGATAACACAGAGTGTGAGAAAGGCTGCTCCAGTGCTGAGGGGAATAAGCTGAGCTCTGAATTCAATCCCTGGTTCTCCCACAGACTTTGTGTGGGGCTTCCCCGTCTTGGGAAGTGCAGGCCGTGGCAGGCCATTGAGGGCTAAGGCAGGAGGAGATTACTGCACGAAGGCACCTCCAGACGGGTCCCCAGCCTGGTGGATTGTGGTGGCCGACCACCTGTGTTACAGAGCCTTCTCTGTGCCGATCCCCGCTATCCCAGTCCCGGGCTCCCCGCCCACAGCTCTGCTGATGCCTCTCACTCCTGACCCAGAGCCCCCCTTCCACACTGTGCCAGCCCTGGGCTTCCCACAGGACTCTACAGATGCTCCTGAATCCTGGCCCACAGTCCCCTGCTGCTCCATCTTGGGCTCTACCCCATCTCAGCTCGGCTGATGCCACTCGATCCAGCCCTATAGCACCCCCCACTATCCCAGCCCTGGGCTCCCCACACACACAGCTCTCTCAATGCCCCTCAATCCTGACCCACAGTTGTCCAACCCCCGCACCCCTGCTCTTCCAGCCCTGGGAACATTTCTGCCAATGCACCTGCAGCAGCCCTTGTTCTCCCGTCCCAGTCCCACCGCCTGGAGCTGCGGCGTGTCAGAGTTTCTCCTAGGCAGCAAAACCCTCAGTCCCCATCCGGAACCCTCTGCCTCGCCGTCCCTTGCAGAGCGAGAAGGGGGAGTGGCCAGATGTCCCCGTCCCTATGTCCTTCTGCTGGCCTCTTCCCATCAGAAACCAGAGCCAACCCCTGCCTGGGGCGGGGGCTCCCAACCCCCCCCCCCCCAAATCCCCCTGGTTGAGGGATCTGCTTGGAAAAAGAGCAGCTTCTGCCCGCCCCCCCCCCCCCCCCCCCCCGGGTGAGCATTTCAGGCCTTGGAGGCGCTGAGACATAAGCACACCCTCCGGAGCTCGCTTTTCCAGGCACTTCCACGCTCTAGGAAGCTTGGCCAGGCTTAAATGTGTGTTGGGGGAGGGATAAGGGGGTGGCAGGTGGAGCTGGGGCGGGGGGTCACAGAGGCAGGCGGCCTGGCCAAGGCAAACCCCACCAGCTGGGGGGATTCAGATGGCGCTAGTCCAGCTGGGAGGATCCAGTTTCCTTTGCCGGGCTCTTCGCGGGGGAGACGGCTCCTGCGTTTGGGGCTTGACGCGCAGACATTCTGTTGAGGGACTGCCAGCTTTCTAACCACACGAAACCAAAGAAAGACCCTTGCCCCATCCCCTGTCCTGAGGCCCCGCCCCTTCCCCAAGGCCCCGCCCCCACTCACTTCATTGCCCTCCCTCCAGAGCTTGCTCTCCTCCACCCTCAATTCACTCGCTCATTTTCACCGGGCTAGGGCAGAGGTGTGGGGGGGTGGGGTGAGAGCTCTGGCTGGGGGTGAAGGCTCTGGGGTGGGACCACAAATGAGAGGTTCAGGGTGTGGGAGGGGGCTCCGGGCTGGATCCAGGGGTTGGGGTGCAGGAGGGATTTGCAGGCTGTGGGCTCCAGGAGGGAGTTTGGGTGCAGCAGGGGGTTCTGATCTGGGTATGGGGATTGGGGTGCAGGAGGGGATTCAAGGTGCTGGGTCCGTCTAGGCAGCACATACCTCAGGTGGCTCCCAGTCCATGGTGCCGTGGGGCTAAGGCAGGCTCTCTACCTGCCCTGGCTCCACACGGCTCCTGAAAGCGGCCAGTATGTCTGGCCCTTTGGCAGAGGGATCGGGGGGCTCAGTGCGCTGCCCGCACCTGCAGGTGTCACCCCACAGCTCCCATTGGCTGTGGTTCCCAGCCAAAGGGAGCTACGGAGCTGGTGCTCCAGGTGGAGGCAGTGCACGGAGCCCCCATGGCCACCCTTGTGCCTAGAAGCTGGACACGCTGGCCACTTCCGGGAGCCATGTGGAGCCAGGGCAGACAGGGAGCCTGCCTTAGCCCTGCTGTGCTGCCGACTGGACTTTTAATGGCCAGGGCGTTCTGGTCAAGAACTGGACACCTGGTAACCCTAATTCTGATTGTGAAGAAAATGCCAAGTTGCATGTGGTTAAAGGAAAGCAGAATTGCTGTGGGTTCTTGTGGCCGGATCAGGGCATCGCTGAGTCACTGGGGCTGGCTGTCAGCCCTCTGTCCATCCCGGTACTTGTGTCACCCCCATCATCATGTATCTGGGTCCATGTCTGCTGTGAATAACTCCAGGTACAGGTGATGTCTGGTTTATTCATAGATCCTAAGGCCAGAAGGAACTGCTGTGATCAGCTAGTCTGGCTTCCTGTATGACACAGGCAGGAGGACGTCACTGAAATCCTTCCTGTTCGAACTAGAGCACGTCTTTTAGAAGAACATCCACTTCTGAGTGTTTCCCTGGACTCACCTGTCTATCTCCATCCACTGTCTCTTTTATTTGGATTGACAGTGCTTTGGGGCAGGGACTGTCTCTTTGTTCTGTGTTGTACAGCACCTAGCACGACGTAGTCCTTAGTCCCAGGACCCGGCCTCCGAGGTGCTACAGCTCAAAAACTCCTCCAGAAGCTCTGGACCACCATTCACTGGCCTGCCCCGTTCCTACTGGTTAGGCTGCGTCTTTGCTGCTGGAAGACGCTCGGAGCGCTGCAAAGAGCAGGGACGGAGCGACAGCGATTTGCGTGACGCTGCCAAGTCTCTTACAGAATCAGAGACATGGGGGGACTGGACCGGCCCTCGAGAAGAGGTGCAAGGGGGGAGGGGCTCCCTGCCTGGCTCCTTTCCTTTGTCGGGGTGTTGCCGACGTTCAATGGGAAAGGCCATCGCTCCCCACCCCTCTGCTCCCCCACAGGGCGCTGAATCCAGCTCCCCACGCGGCTTGTTGCTGTTGGCAATGCTGCTTCCTGTTTTCTTCCCAGAATTACTAATTGCCTAAGCCTGGCTGTGGGGCTGTTTGTTAAGCCGGGCCAATAACCCACGTCCTGCCACCCCGCTGCAGGAGGAGGGGGGCAGGGAGGACGGCAAAGAAACGATCCACTGGCCATGGAAGAAGTAAGGAACTGGGGGAATAACTCAGACAGGGAGAGTCGCCGGTTGCTCCCCCCTTGCATGTCAGTTCGGACCCCTGCACTGACCACGTGTTTGAGCCCCAAGGGACAAAGGGATGGAACAACCCGCTGCTGTGCCCAGCTAAGGGAGCGGCTCTTTAGCTCAAGGTTCAGCGGTCTGGGGCCCTGGAGGTCCAGCATTCTAGACCTGGGCTTCCCCACTGCTTGTGTGGTTTATATACCAGTGGTCTGGAGCAGGTGGTTCATCACCAGTGGAGTTTGATGCCTGGCCCCTTGGCTAGGACAGCTAACCAGAGGGCCAGTTGAGGGACTGAGAGCTCATTACACAGAGGCCACCAAACAGCCCTGCTGGGCAAATAACTTTCAGTGTCTGCTGCTGGACTCAAAGGTGCCATCAAGAGGCGAAGGTGCTATAACGCTCCCCTGCGCCCTTCCTTGGGGGTTGATTTCCTGTGCCCTGGGATCAGGGCTCCCCTTTGTAGTCCAGCCAACGATTTTCCCCTTTAAAGCTGGTTCTGTCCCGGCCGGAGAGCCCAGCTGAGCTCAGGCTGCAGGGAGAGGCTGAGTCATACAGGCAAGGCAAAGCAAACAGGGCTCTGGTGGAGGTTTCACGTAACCGGGGCTTGCTGGACTGAAATGTTCCGACCAACCTGCCTGGCTGGACATTTGTGTGGGAAGCTGATGCCGGCAGTTTCCCCGTTGGCAGAGCCTCCCAGAGGGGGAAGGGAGGAGCCCGCAAGGTTTGCAGTCGATGCTCTTTCTCCTCCAGCCAACCGTGCCAAAGTCTCCCTGTCCTCATCTGCTAGTCCAGGCCCGAGCCCCAGGCTCTCCCTCGGCCTGTCCTGGCTCCTCTCAGCCTGAGCTCTGGGCTCTCCCTTGGCCTGTCCTGGCTCCTCTCGGCCCGAGCTCCGGGCTCTCTCTCGGCCTGTCCCAGTGTGACGAAGTAGGACTGGTCTTAATGTTCCCTCTGGATAGTGTGTGAGTGCCTCAGTTTCCCCTATGCATTTCTTAAGTGTCTAGGACAGGTGGTGGGATAAGGGCTGATAGTGCTGCAGAACAGAGAGACAGTGTAAGTAAGTAGCTGACGCCCTGTCTTGGGCCTGGCCCTTCCCCCTCTCTGCAAGGTGTTAGGTAAGGCTGAGAACAAAGGAGGTCAGATGACCCCTGCCCCGGAAAAAGAGACAAAGGAAAAGCAGAGGAGTGGGGTGAGTTTCAGTCGGGATCTGGCTGGGGAAAGGGAGGCAGGTCCAGACATGGTCTGGCCTCCCTGGGCCCCCAAAATGGATCCAGCTGAGGGGTCCGGTTTGTGGTACCTACAAGCTCTGTTTTAGATCATGTTCCTGTCATCTAATAATCCTCTGTTTCACTGGCTGGCTGAGAGTCACGTCTGACTGTGGAGCTGGGGTGCAGACCCACGGGCTTCCCCAGGACCCCGCCTGGACGTGCTCACTGGGGAAAGTGCATGGAGGGGCAGAAGGTGCTGAATGCTCCGAGGTCAGACCCAGGAAGGTGGAAGCTGTGAAGCTCCTAGCCATGGAGACAGGCTGTTCACAGAGAGGAAGATTCCCCCCAGAGTCCTGACTGGCTTCATAGAGAGCAGTTCCAGGGCATCGCCCTGAGCACACCATGACACCCAGCTCCTCTCGACCCAAGCTCCTGGCTCTCTCTCGGCCTGGCCCAGCTGGAGTCTGGGTTTTACAGGGTGACACCAGGGGCACACGTGCAGCTGTGGCGGTGCCGTGCATGTGATAAATGATGGAGTGTCATGGTGCACTGTGCAGTCAGGGGATGCATTAGGGGAATGTAGGTGGCACAAAAGGCCAACCCCGAGGAGAGGAGAAGTTGGTGAAAGTTGGTTCCTCTGGTTTGGCTCTGTTTGGGGATCCCAAGGGAGAGCCCTAAGAAAAAGCTGGACCTAGAGAAACTGAGGGAGGGCTGCTGGCAGGCTAGGTTAGGCAGAAGTCCAGGGATGCCTGAGTAAAGAGTCTGAGAGAGCAGACTGGGGCAGCTGGTTATAGGGTCTCTGGACTGGAGCCTATAGAGGGGAGACCTGGGCCTCCCCAACCAGCCACTGGGAAGGCAGCCTGCAGCCCTGGGAAGGGGATACAGATGACATGAGGATCCTGAGGCCCAGAGCTCAGGCTGAAGATGTTTTGTGAGGCTATTGGACTGGTTGGTTGGACTATTTGTTACCCTGGAAGGAGTGGGACTAAAACAAGACCTGGCTAGAAGACCAAGTTGTGAGAAGAGACTGACTGCCATGGGCCTGGGCTGACTGTCAGCACGGGGCACTAGAGAAGGAGAGCCTGCTATGCTACACGCAGCCTTGAGGGGGGCGCGCCAGCGGTGAGTCCACCCTTCTACAACTTCCTGTCCTAAACTGTTGTGTAGTGTTGCTGTGGGCTGTTAAACAGCTGCCATGATACACCCCAGAAATGGTGACATGGCCATTCTATTCCATGCCAATTAGCAATAGGGGCTAATTTAGCTACAACTAATCAGGAAAAAGATCTTGGAGTCATCGTGGATAGTTCTCTGAAGACGTCCATGCAGTATGCAGCGGCAGTCAAAAAAGCAAACAGGATGTTAGGAATCATTAACAAAGGGATAGAGAATAAGACAGAGAATATCTTGTTGCCCGTATACAAATCCATGGTGCACCCACATCTTGAATACTGTGTACAAATGTGGTCTCCTCATCTCAAAAAAGATATACAAGCATTAGAAAAGGTTCAGAGGAGGGCAACTAAAATGATTAGGGGATTGGAACAGGTCCCATATGAGGAGAGATTAAAGAGGCTAGGACTTTTCAGCTTGGAAAAAAGGAGACTAAGGGGGGATATGATAGAGGTATATAAAATTATGAGTGGTGTGGAGAAAGTGAATAAGGGAAAGTTATTTACTTGTTCCCATAATAGAACAACTAGGGGCCACCCATTGAAATTAATGGGCAGCAGGTTTTAAACAAATAAAAGGAAGTTCTTCTTCACACAGCGCACAGTCAACCTGTGGAACTCCTTGCCTGAGGAGGCTGTGAAGGCTAGGACTATAACAGGATTTAAAAGAGAACTGGATAAATTCATGGAGGTTAAGTCCATTAATGGCTATTAGCCAGGCTGGGTAAGGAATGGTGTCCCTAGCCCAGGGGTGGGCAAACTACGGCCCGCGGGCCACTTGTGGCCCACAAGCCATTTTTATCCAGCCTGTGAGCTCCTGCCAGGGGAGCGGGACCAGTGGTCCTGCTCTCCTGGGCAGGGCGCTCTGAGAGCATGGCGCCCTGGACAGCGGACCCGTGGCCGGCCGGGTGCGCCGCCCTGAGAGCGGGTCTGGCACACCACCCGGGACAGCCGGACCCAGCCGGACGCCACCCGGAGCCCAGGACAGTGGGCCCGCAGCCAGCACTGCGCCTCGCGCTCCCAGCTCGGGGTGCCGGGCTGACTGTGGCAAGCCGCGGGGCCCCACACGCCCAGCCGAGGGGCCGGGCGAAGCACTGCAAGCTGCGGGACCTGGTGCCTGGCTCAGCAGGTAAACAGGTAGGGGTTGGTTGGTTAGGGTAGGTGGGGGTGATTGGGGGGGTGGAGGGTCTCGGGAGAGGGAAGTCAGGGAACAGACAGCAGGGGGGGCTAGATAGGGGATGGGGTCCAGAGGGGGCAGTTAGAGTGGGGGGGTCTCTGGAGGGGGTGATCAGGGCACAAGGAACAGGGTGAGTTGGATAGGTCAGGGGTTCTGGGGGGGGCAGTCTGGGGGCGGGAAGTGGGTGGGGGTCAGATAGGGAGCGGGGCCTTTGGCCCTCCGCACAATTTTGAACCCCAGTGTGGCCCTCGGACCAAAAAGTTTGCCCACCCCTGCCCTAGCGTCTGTTTGTCAGAGGGGGGTGATGGACGGCAGGAGAGAGATCACTTGATCATTACCTGTTAGGTTCACTCACTCCAGGGCACCTGGTGTTGGCCACTGTCGGTAGACAGGATACTGGGCTGGGTGGACCTTTAATCTGATCCAGTATGACCATTCTTATGTTTTTAAGTTCTTATGTCTCACGGCTTTTCTCTGAGCCCCGCTCTTGAACTGTGAACACCAGATTGAAACTGTCACGTCTGCATTTTATTCCTTTGTTGTTTTTTTGCTGAAAGTGGTGGCTAGGAGTTAGAGCAAGGTACTGGGGGACAGGACACCTGGGTTCGCTCCCTGCCAGCCTGGATTTTCCCTGCTGGTGTTGCCTTCCAGGACTAAGAGGCCTCTTAATGGCGGCAATGGGGAGAGTGGTGAGGGGCTGACTTGCTCCATAGATCTATTACTGCCTGTGTTTGCTGGGAGCCGAGGGAGTGTGTGTCTGTGTGTTTTGGGGGTGTGGTGGGGTCATGTAGAGGAGCTAGGGATTTCTGCTGCCCTCAGCAATAACGCCTCAAGCCAAAGGTACATTTGATTTTCAAAAGAAACAACCAAAGAAACCAGAGTGTGTGTGTGTTTTATTTTCCCCTTTGAGTCCCATGAATGCCAATGCTCCCACCCAGGCTGGGGTCAAGGCAGGGGAGTGGGGTGGAGAGGTTCTTGGAGAGGTTTGGGAGCAGCACTTTTCATCCATGATCCAGCATCATCGTCAGTCTATTCCTCCTGTGCCTGGAAGCCTCTATTCTGCCCTTGAAAGAGACTTTAACAAAGTCTTCTCCTCTGATCCCATGCACGTCTGGGCTTTTGATCTTGCATGGAAGAAACCCAGTGGCTTTCTCTCCCCACCCAGCTCTATTTATAGCATCACATTGCATCCACACAGCTTACTGCCCTTTCCCCAGGACCCTGTTTTACCAATGAGGAAACTGAGGCACAGAACAGGGCTGTCACTTCTCTGTGGCAGAGCTAGGACTAAAACACAGGTCTCACAGCACAACCCCTTCTACACTAGCCCACTCTGCCGCCTCCTGCAAAGACCAGAACCCTGCCACTAAATCACATGCAAGAGAGGCCTTCGTTCTTGTCCCTTTGCCGACAGACCCTCCGCAGGCCTGGATCCAAAGAGGAGCAGCCGATCCTATACCCAAAGCCCTAGGAGGTCTCCCTGCCTCTTTCATTGACCCCGGTTAGCCCTTTAAATGGCTCCAGGTTGCACCAGGGCTGGGTAAAGGCCCAGCTGGCAGGGACAGGAAAGCGTTTCCTCTCCCCAAACAACCCCCCGCAGCTGTTAAAGGAGCCGGCAGCCTTTTCCCCAGGGACTCCTAGAGTCCACCGAAACTTGAATGCCCGGATCAGAAAACCCCACTGGAACCGATGTCCCGGGAGCACATGCTCTGCTGGGGGAAGAGACGCCTCCCCCCGGCTGCGGGAGAACGGGCAGAGCCTGGCCTGGCAGCCTCCCGCAGGCAGGGCAGCTGGCTGGTGCTGGGGGCAGCACTTCATGGAGCGTAACATTTCCAGTGCATTAGCAAAACCCAGCTGAGACGAGGAGCGGTCGTGGGAGGGCGCGGGGGCTGGTGGACTTTGGTTCCAGGGTGACCTGATGTCCTGATTTTCTGGGGACACTCCCGATATTTGGGGCTTTGTCTTGTACAGGGGCTTTGTATTTGGGGCTTTGTCTTTGTATTTGGCTCCTCCCGGCCCCAGGGGCTGGCTTCCCCCATGGCTTAACTCCCAGCAGCCCCCGTTGTGGCATGGAGGGCTGGATTTGAAACTGGCACCGGTTCCTGTCGACCCCAAGGGGTTGCTTTCTGAGCAGGTGGGGGCTCCGCTCCGCTCCCCACCACCCCGAAGCAGCCATGTCCCTTGCAAACAGACCTCTCTACTGGAAGGGGCCACGGATTTGCCTCCTGGAGGAGTTGTGCCTGGATCCCAGAGGTGGGAGTCAGGGGGGAAGCTGCTCCCGGGGTAGCCAGCGATCCCCAGGGCTGTTAGTCTGGTACTGTCCCAAGGGGACGATGCAGCTGGGTTATTTTGTCCAGATAAATGGGCGTGGACCTCCAGCACTCCAGCAGCGCCCTGAGGATTAAAGGCAAGGCTGGGAGTCTGTGCTGGGCAGGCCCCTTCTGCTGGGCTGGCAGAGCCCCTGGCACATCTCCAACAGCAGCAACAGGTCCGCGGTGAGGGAAGAGCGAGGCGCGACTCCAGGGACCCGGGGGGTGTACGAGGGCCTGGCAGAAGTGGAGCACTATCCGCTAACCAAGCCCAGCTGTACACTCTGCCACCGCTGCCTCAGGGCTGTCACTGGGGGCCACGGACCGTAGCAGGCTGAAGGATAAAAACACCACCATCCACAGGGTCCCCCCCGGCGCTGGCTCCAAGCCCCCGTCACAGCCAGCCACCCCCATGTTGGGAAGAGAGAGGCCCAGGGCTGCCTGCAGTTGAGACGGGCCCTGCCAAAGGTTTTGAGTCAAGCCCTGCCTGGGAGAATGGGCAGAACCTAGCCACGAAGGAGGCCTGGGTGAAGGCTATTCCTGGGAGGGAGGAAGGCGTGGACTGGCACCTTAATTCCAGCCCCGCCAGCCTCTGGGGTTCTGGACTCAGGGCCCCAAAGATGGCGAGATCGACTTTAAAAATCATGAGATTTATAGAACCGCTGTTGAGTTCTTCTTTGCTCCCTTCTGGCTCCAGAGTCTTTAGGGTCGCCAGCCCTTGGTGTTTCCAAGCATTGCTCTGCAGCAGGTGGGCTAGCAACTTCCTTTTCTTGGTGTAACACAAGCCGAGAGACTCACCTAATCCCATGACTCCAGCAGCTGGGGCTTGAGGGGACCCTCCCCCAGTGTTGCAAGACTGGTGACAAAATTGCCACCCCCCTCTGAGCCCCAATACGCTTAGTGAGGAGGAGAGAATCAGCCGTAGCCCGGGCTCTCGGCCCATCCTTCCTCTGCGAGGATATGCCTGAGCCGGAGGCCTGGGAATAATTAGATGATCGTTTACATACGCGGGGAGGCACAAGAGCCTCTTTCTCCTGGAGCCAAGAGAGCGGTTGGTAACGTTTATCGCTCGTGTTATCGCTGGCTGCCAAGCGTGGCACGCAAGAGCCGCTCTCCAGCCAAACCAAGTGAGAAGGGGTGAGAGATACTCCTGGTGCAACCTGGAAAGGAAGCCCCACATGTGTAAATGGGGGTGAGATCACCCCAACCCTCACCAGATTAACCCCTTGTCTCCTGATCTCTGTGCACACTTGCTGGGAGATGACACTCAGAGATCCTCTACCTGCATTACTCCATCAGTCTCCACCTGGCTGTTTCACAGTTATTGCACCTAATATGGGGGGCTTTTAGACCCCAAGAAGAAATACCAGACAACCTAAAGAGGCACTGTCAGGTTAATACACTGATGACGAACTAGCTGGGGTGTCTGTGTTACCCCAACCTTCTTTTGGCAAAAAATCAAAACTGCTGAACTGTGTGTCATAAGCCCTATATGGCAAACATCTAATGGAGAGTTTCCTTTAGTTCAAGTGGCAGGAGCATGGGATTTTGGAGCAAGAAGGTTCTGATCCTGCTGCCATAATGGTCCAAGTGGTGATGGTAGGCAGAATCAGTGATGTCCAGATTTGCTATTCATGGGAGGGTCTCACAGTGCTTGACAAGCATGAACTTAGCCTCAGACATCCTCCTCCCCCCACAAATGTGGTAATATCCCCATTTTACAACTGGGGAAACTGAGGGACAGAGGAGGTGAAGGAAGTGCCCAAGGTCACATGGTAAGGTAGGATGAGCACTGAGAACACCTGACGTCCAGGTCTAACCACTAGATAACACTCCCGCTTTCCAAGATGGCATTTCTCCAGCTGGAGCACTGGAGGCAGCAGATGGCAAATTACCACAGCCAGGGGCCTATCCATGGGTTAAAAGTTTGGCCCTGCCCCCCACTTGTCCCTTCAGTTGGCCTGCTACTGAACAGTACCTCGGAGTACAGGAGCTCCTGTATAGAAATCCCCCGCTCCTGTACTCAGAGCTCGGAGGAAGGTGTGAGATTACATAAAGACAAGTGCCGAGAAAACACCCAAACCTCGGGGCTTGGAGACTTTCTTCTCAAGCCGCCTGAGCCAACATCAACATTTTCCCAGCTGTGGGGCTGGCCCCGGGCGTTTCTGATGACAAAGTCACTTTAAAAGATGAGCTGGCCATGTGCGGCCACTTGAAAAACACGGCCCCGCTCTATGAAAGAGGCTATTGACACCTGGGGAAGGATGAGGAGAGCGAAACCTAAATCCGCCTCGCTTGACTAAGCCACGACCGAGTGCGGGGGCTGGAGGAATGGCTGCCAGGTGGGAATGGGGCCAGACACCAAGGAGGGGACTGGGTTCTTTGGGGTGTTCCCAGAGAGCTACAAGCAGGAATGGGCAGGGAAATGAAGCAGCGTATGATGGGAAAGCTTGCTGCCAGTAGCAGGTTGGAGCTCAGAGGAAGGGAATGAGCCCCGTCACTTGGGACATATGAAAAACTAAACCGGGCCAATGGAAAACATCCTCTTGGGGAACGATCTCGCCCCGGCCCATTGGGGGTTGACTGTAAGAACTGATACATGTCAGGCTCTAGTAGTGCAAAGCACGGGCCAGTGACTACCTGGCGGCTGTGAACTCGGGGAGGATGACTGAGATCCTCCTCACAGGAAAATGACACTAGACCAGATAATCTGTAGGGTAAGGTAGGGTGACCAGATGTCCCAATTTTATAGGGACAGCCCCGATTTTTGGGTCTTTTTCTTATATAGGCCCCTATTACCCCGCCGCCCCCTCCCCACCCCATGTTCCGATTTTTCACAGCTGCTGTCTGGTCACTCTAGGGTTAGGGTTTGTACCGTGCCTAGCATAATGGGGCCTGGAGCTGGAGCAGGGGCCTCCCCCATTGTGTTGCTTCACAGCTGGGCCCTGAAGCAAAACCTCCCACCCGAGTGCCTCCCAACATTTAAACATTGGTCTCACGCCACATTCTGCAATGACCCTTTTCTCTGCAACAGACCCAGTGAAAACCCTGGCGCCAAACACCCCAGGGAGGGTCTGATCTGGGTGCAAATAGTTCCATTCAGTCTCTGCTGAATGAGTCATTGTAGTGCCCTGAGATCTTTTTGGCGCATGCTGTTTATCTCGGAGTGGCACAAATACCAGTTTGGCATGTAAGGGTTACAGCTTCAAGACCCCGTAGGGGACAGATGTTCTTACAGTTGCCTTCAAGCAAAAACCGCCTTGACCCATTGAATGCTGCTCACTCGGTAGAAAACTCCTAGCCCATAGAAAAGCCTTTGTATTTAAAGGGATCTCCGCAGAGCAGGATCCACCCCGGGTGTAACTAGGTGTCAGGATCCAGGCCCCTGCATAGAGCTGCAGAACTATTCTACTGACTCCCTGGTAGCTTGGATTATACCTCAATTGGAAGCTCCTGGGGGCAGGGACTGACTTTTTGTTCTGTGTCTGTGCAGCGCCTAGCGCAGGGGGTCCCGAGGCGTGAGCTGAGAGGAAAGGCGAAGGCTCAGGAAGGAGAGGAGTCAGACAGCATGGGGGCGGGGTGGGGGACACACAGGGCAATGCTAGGATTTGCTGTATAAACAAGGGCTGGCGCTGTAACCCGGATCCAAAGTGTCTTCAAGTCTGGGCACGCTGAGCTCCATGTTCTGGCTCCTGCTCAAGGGATTTGGGGCTGGCTCAGTGGAGCAGTGATGGCAAAATGTCTCCGGCACCAGCTTAGGATGAGCCCAGCTCAGTCACGGTGCTGATCTCTCTCTTCAGTATGGACCCGGTCCCATCACCGGTAGCATCTGAGCACCTCAGCATACCTACTGCACTGTGGTGCAGCAGGGCGGGGCTGATCCCCTCTACCCCCCCCCCCCGCCATTTTACAGATGAGGAAACTGAGGCACAGCGAGATTCCAGCCCAGATCCTCAGGGGGTGTGTGTGAAATCGATGGGAGTTAGACCCCTATGTTCCTTGGGGAAGCTGGACCTCCAGCACTTGCCCATGTTAGGGGAAAGAGCAGCCCTACGGTACTAGGCATCGACACCACCAGTAGAGAGCGAGTCGACCCTGTCCGATGGCTGCTGGGCTTGGGCATGAGTGGTTTTCCTTCCAGGCCCCGTGAGACCCCAGCAGGGCGGTCGACCCGCCCACAGCTGGCCTGCACTGAGCGACCCGGGGCTCAACAGGACCAGCTGCAAGGAAGTGAGGGGGAGGCACCAGAGAGCTAGAGTCACTCCTGGAACTGAGCCTGCTGCCCTGAGGGACAGGGAGGGGCTCACAGGCTCAGTCCACCACCCTCCCTCCGAAGAGGCGGTTGATTTGTCCCGGGTGACATGCCAGCTGTGAGGCCTGGTACCGCGAGGCCTGGCTGTGAATCGGATCACGAGCAAGCTCCTGCTCCAGCCACGTGCTGCTGGGCTCCCTGGTCTGTGCAGCGCAACTGTCAGCTAGAATACCTGAGCAGATGAGAGCAATCAAAGAGGATTAGGAGCCAGGACTCCTGGGTTCTACTCCTGTCTCTGTGTGACTGCAAGGAAACAAACTCACCGCTTTGTACCTCAGTTTCCCCATCTGTAAAATGGGGACAAGGATTTCCAATTTGAGGTGAGGGGGTGCACTAGTTTCCCAGTGTTTGTAAAGCACATTGAAAAGCCAGGCTGTTCCAGAAAAGCTCCAGGCCCATTTGGAGCAGCAGTAGCAGGTGCGTCTGGGAATGTTATAGACGGGACCCTGGAGGATCTCTCAGCAAAGGGCCCCTGGGCTTTACTAGGGATCACCTGGAAACAAACACGGATTCCATGCGCCCTGGAACTTGGGGAACGGGAACCTGGATCAAGCTCCAACGTTTCTAGCTAGATTTTTTCAATAGACCCATCAAGCTCAATGGCTCCTCCTTATCCCAGTGGCTGGCACCCAGCATCACTGGGGGCCAGAGACTCCTCTCACTGATCCTGGTGTAAATCAGGAGTAACACACCTTGCAACGTGTGTTTCCATGGCTCTCGCTGTGCACAGGTACAAAGGGTGTTTCAGTGGACCAGGCGGTTGGGAATCAGGCCCCACCTGGGGAGACACCACCAGCCCCTGGCTCCCACCCCAGACCAGCAACCCCCACGGGGTCTTCTAACTGGGTGCTGTATCTACTCTGGGGAGGGAGGCAGGTGTCTGTGGCAGTGGCCAGAGAAGTGGCTGTTTCCCTGGCACTCAGGAAAGCACCACAGGGCTGGAGGGTGGGGACATTCTCGCTCTCCAGCTGGGACTTGCTTGTGTTGGAAATGTTTGCAGAACATCTTGCATTGTTCCTGCTGGTTTGCTGCCAGTTCTGCATGGCCAGGGCCTCTCTGGGGTCATGGGCGAGGCCCTCCCGGCTCCCATGGGTCTGAGCTGTTGAGAAGACGCTGGCTGAACGTTGCTGGCACTTTGGTGCCCGGAACGATCGAGGTGGCTGTGTGTGCAGGCTGCAGCCCTTCTCCCACCTGCACCATGGCCATGACACTCGGCCTGTGGGTCCACCCCCTTTGCATCCTTTGAGGCGACTCCCCATCCCAGATCTTCCCCTGCTGAACGCCAAGGCGAAGCAGGCAGATTACAGCAGGCTGAGACAGGGATACACTGGAATGGCTTTAGCTCACAGGAAATCTCCCTGGCAGGGGACAGCATCTGTCCATCTGTCCGTGCAGCACCTACCGTACCTTGGGTGTGGACCGTTAGGAAACCCAAAGCAATGGCCTCAGCTAGTCCATGGGATCACGTAGGCACTGGCCACGCACTGGGATTTCTGTTGGCCGTGGGAGGATGATAGTTACATGGCGTCCCAATGAGATTATCTTCCTGCAAAGATCATTCCCCTGGCTAGTCACTTTGACCATGTCTCCTTGCCCTGTCTCCTTTCTCTCCTTCCCATCACACACCAACTGCTCCTCTGCACTTTCCAGGCCCTGCATGGCCTATCCCTGCTCTCCGATCCTCCCACCCTCAAGCAGCCTAGGATACCAGCCTACCACACCTTTGTGCAGCACACATGGAAGGAGCTCCCTGTGTCCACAAAGCCACCTCATCATCCTCCTTCAAACTCTCTTCTGCCTGAGGCCTGTAGAAAACTTGACCACGGCCAGGAGGCTGGTGGGCTGAGACCTCTGTCCATCCCTCGCCCAGAACCGTCTCTTGCGCTCCCTTGTCTGTCTCTCTCCACCTGCCGGCTCCTGTCTGCTACTTACATATGCAGCTCTCCAGGCAGGCACATTCGCTTTGTTCTGATTGTACAGCACCTAGCGCAATCCATATAATTATTCCTGATCGTTCTTCTGGAGCCAGGCAGTTAATCCAACTCCACAGTCAGACCCAACTGCTAACCTGGACCAGGGGCTTCCCAATGGCTCCAGTGCCACTACCAGCCCCTGGGTCACGCAGAGAGCTCCCCAAGGAGTGCCCGGCTGCAAGACACGCCAGTGCTGAGCCTGGCATACAGACCGACTGAGAGGAGATGCCCGGACTGATACTGCCGAGTAGCGAGACCCCAGAGAGAGCAAGGAGGCCGAATATCACACAGGTCTGGTGAGCAGCTGGAGGTCAAGGAGGCTGCAGAACTCCCACAAAGGGAATCGTGGCAGCCTGGGTAAGATATTCAGCGCCGGGAATTGAAGAACAGCCTCTCTCGTCCCAGGTGAGAGGTTGGTTCAGTCATCTTTTGGTCCCACTGCGGTGTGACCTTTGACCCCTCTCCACTACATACTCTGTGACTTGAGCCCTCTGATGTTTCAGGCTCACCTGGGCCGCCACGTGGGAGTTTTCTTGGCAAAACATGAATCAGGACGACTGGTCCCGCTCCAGTACAATTCTCCCCTTTCACGCTCAGCCCGCAGAGCGACTCTGCGCCGCAGGACTCCATGTGAAACACCCCACTGCGGGGGGTAAGGGTTGGGGGGGAGCTGTCCCAGGCACCAGGGACTCTCAGAGAAGTCTCTGCAGAGCAACCTTTGTGCTCGGCTTCCATCTAGCGGCCCCTGTGTTAAGCACACGTGGAGCGAGGGACAAGCTGGGTGAGGATGACCCACAGGTCAGATCTCAGACCCTCTAGGGTGGGAACCAGCCCCTCCTGTGCTCTGAAGCATGGGGGGCGCTCGCCGCTTAGCTACACGGGGACAGAATAAGGCAGGATGAAAACTAACTGCCCTGAATGTGATGGCAACAGCTGAGTCTCAGGCACCTCCTCCCCTGCTGGCTTGGGGTGGTTGTTTCATCTCCTCCCCAAGCACAGGGTATGTCTACACTACAGCTGCCACAAAAGCACAGCTGTGGAGTGGCGGCTGTTGCACTGTAGCGTAGTCGCTTCGTACAGCGACAGAAGGGTGGGGAGAACTAGATGGGGATGAGGAAAGGAAGAATTGCTTGGGTGAGCTAAGATCTCCCGAGGGGAAGGAGAAGGGTTACCGAATGCTTCAGCTGAGTAAGTCAAAAGTTGTGTTCTAGCAAAGCCAGACATCAGGGATGCGTCGTCAGTTGGTTTTGTTTTTTTTTAAGAGCTCAGCAAGGCCCTCAAAACAGAGTTAGGACATGGATAGGCAAGGGTCTTGAGGGGACGATGAATGGGGAACAAGGCTGTAGTAGTTAGTGCTCCAGAGACAGTGGTGTTGAACAAGGCGTGTGGCACGGGGATGGTCAAGAGAGTGATCTGGCATCTCATAGGCCACAGAATTCCACCCCGTTACACCATTTTGACATCACCTGCACATCTGAGAGCATAGAAAGTGGATCCCTGTCATGCCCCATCTCCAGAGGAGCAGCTGATGGAGGGAAGCAGGAAGATACCACAGGGTTAGGCTCCAGCGGGGCTGGGCTTTGATGAAGATGTGAGCTCTTTGCTTCTGCTCACCCCAGTATTTCCTCTTGTACCTTTGCATTCCCTAGCAGCAAGGAGCCTGAAAAGCGTACAGCCTAAATACACGTGGTTTTCACCATATTTTCAGAAATTTTTTTTACCCCCTCTATGAGATGGAGTCAGAACTGCCCCTCTGAGTGTCAGCAGCCCTACATTGCTAACAGCTAATGGAGAGTCTCCTTGAGCTCTAGTGGTTCTATGCAGTTGTGACTGGCAGGATAGTAACACCTGTGAATTCTTGGACACAGTGGTGTGTGGTAAACCCTACCCTGGCCCACCCCCATTTTAAAGCAAACTCTTCACATGTTGGGCCTCCACCTAATCCACTTAAGACCACTTCTTGCCCTTGAGTAGGTCATTGAAATGCCTGTGTTTTTACTCAGAGTCTATTCAGGCTATAAAAGTGAGGCAAAACCCCATGCAATTGCAGAGCTTAAATGCTCCCAGCGTTGTGCTAGCTGGATTCAGGGCATCCCGGCACAGAGAGAGGGCAGCTGAGACAGGAAATCGTCTTAAACAGGAAAAGGACCCAGAGTTTAAAGGCCATAATATTTCCATTTCCCATTCCTTTTGTTTTCTCTTCCGCTTGTCATTTATAACCCTGTCTCTGAAGCCACCTGTGTGCAGGGGAGCCTTCCAAACCCATCTAGTGGAGCTGCCTCATAATTCACTGGATTCCTCTGCTTTGACAGCTTCAATTAATCCCAACACTTCCCCTTCACAAAGGCATGTGAACTTTGGCTTCCCAGCGCTGTCAGAACTCAGAGGTGGAATCCGAAGTCCTGGCAGAAGCAGAGGCACCAGTTACTAGTCCTAGCTAATTTCCAAGATTCATAGAGTTTACGGCTAACAGGGACCATGATGATCACCCACCGCCGACGTGCTGCAAACACCAGCCATAGATTCACCATGCAATTCCTGCAGCAAGACCAGAACTTCTGGTTGGGCTACAGCACATCTTCTGGAGACATACCCAGCCTTGATCTAAACTAAAGCCAGGGTGTCTGAGCAGGCCACAGTCAGCAAGAGCAAGAACTAGCTGAAGAAAAACTCGGGTGGTCATTAATGACATTCATTCTGTTGGATGTTTTCTTGTCTTTGATTTGCCAGGTTGGAGTATCGACGTTCCCGCTGATAGCTACGCGCTCTGCGGTGCCTTTTCCCCTCCCCTGGATACATATTGCTTCTGCCAGACTTACGCCTCGCCAGACCTCTAAAATGCAACCACAAGGGTCTATCTCTGTCCATGAGGTTTGCTGACTTGCTGTGCTGCCATCTGGACGACAGGGCGAGATTTATACTGCGAAGCAGCATGTTGTGGGCCCTGCTGGTGTGGACTCCATGTTCGCCTGTGCAGAGTGTAGTCCTATTTGAAACAGGAGTACGTCGCTGCACACTAGCAGGTTCTACACAGGGGTGGTTACGGCACCACACAGGAGTGCTCTACAAATCACTCCCCCATAGTGCAGACTCCAGGGCTGTGCAGACAAGCCCAAAGATTCATGGGAAGCCTGTAAGCTACATGAAACTGTTCTGTTTGATACACCTGATTCAAAGACTTCAAGTAATGGAGACTCCACCATAGCCTGTGGGAAGCTGTTCCAGTGCTAGCTCCCTAAAACTGGGCAGAGCCAATGGCTAATTAATAAAAAATTGCATCTTTTCAGTTTCAATTTGCCCCGCTTCAGCTCCCAGCAACTGGCTCATGTTGGGCCTTCGCCTGCTTAGACTAGAGCCCTTACCACCAGATAGTTTCCCAACTGCATTTGCGGTGCACAGGGTCCCCCCAGCTGTTGGGGGTCAAGAAAGGGATCAGGGGTTGTGATGGGGCTGAGTGAGGATTCTCTGAGGTGCACCCCAACCCTGACACCTTTGAGAAGGACAGAGATCATCTCCCCTCCCCTGCAGCAGAGCGGGAGCCCAGCTTGTGTAGAAATTGGTTCACACCACATCATGCTTGGGGCTTCCTTTTAGATGGAAGACAAGATTCTTCTCCATGGGGCTCTTCTTCCCCGCCCCCCCACCTCACTGGTGGGGGCTGATAGAGTTCTTTTCACTTGCTTCTGAAGCACTAGATATTAGCCATGATTAGGCGCAGGTACACTAGACTTCAGGCACTAGCTATCTGTGGCAAATCCAATAATCTGAGCACAGCAGAGGGGTTGGATTAATAGAGCCCAGGATGTCCATCTAGTCATTAGCAAGATAGTCATCATTGCTATTAGGACCAGCTCTATCGTAGGGACTTACAGGGCCCCCATTACATCCGAGCATTTCCTAATCTCTTTATTGTGTTTATCCACACCATGTCCCCAGCAGCTATGGCACTACTATCCCCATTATACAGATGGAGAAACTGAGGAATAGAGACTAAGGGCTGAGCTACACTACGCCAGGAGGTGGGGAGGGGAGTCGACCTAAGATACACAACTTCAGCTACGTGAACAGCGTAGCTGAAGTCGCAGTATCTTAGGTTGACTTACCTGGCCGTCCCCACAGCAGCAAGTCACCCGTGGCTGCTCCCCCAGCGACTCCGCTTACTCCTCTTGTGGAGGTGGAGTACAGGCGTCGATTGGGGGATCGATTTATCATGTCCAGATGAGATGTGACAAATTAGGACCAGTAACTACTGCAGGGGCTGAAGTCCACGCTGCCCTCCTGTGGGAGGTGCATGTTCTCACCAGGAGCAATTCCCCCAACTGCAGAGGGACAGAGCGGGGGACAGTCAGCCCCATGCAGCTTCTCCCCCTGCCCCCCGGTAGCACTTCTCACCTGCACTCGCCCACTGTCACCCTAATTACAGGGACAGCCCTCCACCTCTCGTTGAGGTGGTGTTATGATGTTGGCATAGCAGGGGAGTTACGTGGGCCGGGGGAGCAGTTCAGTGTGTACATCTCTGCTACTTTGCTGACAAAACTGTGTAATGTAGACGTGGCCTTCACCGATCAAAGGATAGGAGGAAATCGCTGCACTGGTCCCCTTCTTCCTAGGGTTGGGGCACTACCACCACCGCAAATGAGGACAGTGACAATGCTCAAATCACAGTGGAGTAAGAGGCCAGTCGAGTCATTGTTTAGACTGTGAGCTCTTTGAGGGAAGGACCATCCATTATGTTTGTACAGCACCTAACACAACAGGGCCTAGCCCACCTGCAGGGTTCACAGTCGCATCAACCACCCCTGGAAACAATGCTGAAGGATTAATACAATCACTATCCCAGAGTCTACAGAGAGCTCGCTTTCTACCAGTCTAGGAGAGCGCATGCTTCCCTGACAGAGGTGGAGGCTGCACTGGGGCATGACTAAGGCAGATACAGCAGCAGCAGTGGGGGCCAGAAGAGAGGATTTGGATCTTCAGAGAGGGGCAGACAGTGGCTCTCTTTGTGCTTTTAAACTGCTCTTCCCCCACTATGGCCAGAGAGGACACTCAAAGTGCTTTGCTGGACCTGTAAAATGTGCAGCTGATGCACATGGATCTCAGCCAGCTCTTATGGTCTGTGAAACAGAATCGCCCATCCCCAAGGACTCAGGCTCTGAAAGACAGCTGGGTCAGGGACCACACCTCGTTGTGCTCCATCATACTGTAAACTCCTGGGAGCAGGGACATGCTACCTGCTTGGCACTAAGCTGCCCTCTGCACAAGGAGAGTACTGCAGAAAAATGGCTGTATAAGCTACATGTACCCAGTGTGAGCTATATGGACCCAACTGGTTGTGGCAACCGCACTCAAAGGAGCTTGCATCGGGTGAAGCAACGAAGCTGAAAAGACACGACCCTGCTTCACGCAGAGAAAGCTCACGGCTCCTCCTGTTTCTCCGTCATGTTCCATTTATGCTCTTCGAGGATCAGCCCCGTTAACAACGGCTGAAGCATCTTCCATAACTACTCATATGTGAGCCCTCCCTCGTGTTCCCCCCCACCCACAACTATACCCCCATGTTTTCAGTCCACACAGCACTGTGAACACATGACCCTCAAGAGAAACCTGCTTTAACAGCTGGTATGATTTTAATTCTAACATATATACACGTTGCGATAGTTACCACCATCATTCTGAATGTACTATTATCCACATCATACTACGAGTTACTTAGTCAAGTGTTCCAACGGGGCTTACGGGCTTTTCAGAGCCCAACTCCTTATTTGCAAACTTAATCCTTTAGAAGACGGCAGCCCCGAGTGTGGCCCAATACAATTTATGACTATCCTCACCTATGGACATACAGCCTCAGACACCATGCCCCCAGCATGCATTGCTCCCTCTCACGCAGAAGGGTCAGGCTGCTGTGCAGGCCAAGACTGGTCTCCACAGCTCCATATTAAAATGAGAGCAGCTACAATTTGCTACATTTACAAGCTAGGTGGAGCTCTCTGGCTCCAGGCAGATTTGCAATATGGCCATCAGCTGGGTAAAGTTCAGGCTTCCCTGGTTTACAGGGCTCTCCTGGCTTTGATGTACACACACACCATCAACAAGAATCACTCCACAAGAGGATAGCAGAGTCCTCAGGTCACAATTCTGATTTCAGGTTTGACTTTATACCGGGGAGACATTATGGTAATGGCAACATTTTTTAAAATCAGTCTACTGCCACTTCGCTAAGGCAGCAGGACACCCCTGTAGCTCAGATTAAAAGCCTCTCTCTCAAAATAAATACATCAAGATCATTGTAGAACCAGAATGTATGCACCCGCTTGTGCTCTGTCTCTCTCACACACACACAGTTAAGATATTGTCTTTAGGAAATACATGGCACAGATCTGGTCAGATATTGCCAGTGAGGTTCAAACAGGGTCTGAAACTGACGTCAGCATTTTTTTTTTGGCATCTTATTGAGGGTGAAAAATTAAGACATGGCAGTCCATCTCCAGATTCAGAAAGGAGAGAGCGCCCAATTCACATGAAGTCATCCGAATCGTTGCCATCCTGTGGGGAAGGAAAGGAATTATTGAGATACCTTTTTAAAATGGCGAGATAGCGTAGTCCAGTCTTTTTCAACCTTTCTTCATTTGCTGACCGTTAAAAAATTTCAAATGAAGGTGCAGACCCCTTTAGAAATCTTAGACAGTCTGCAGACCCCCGGACTGGAAGCTTCTGGTGTTGTCAGCAGCCTCTCCCATCATTTAAGGGGGTGGCTGAGTATTTTCTGGTTTCGATACAAAGGCCATAAAATCAGCCCAGGCTCACTCAAAAGGTTCATGGATCACAGCTCTGAAACTAACAAATTCCAAAGCTAGGTTCTTTGGATGTTGTTGCTAACATTTCACATGCTGAACATAAGTATTCTCTTGCTCATTCAAGAAGTATGTCCCACTGAGAGATTTTCCCCTCTAACTCAAAGCCTAGGACCCAACCAGCCAATTGTATGGCTACAGAGGAAATATCAAATCTGCAGTGCTTGCTAGCCATCCAGTGAATGGGCTCCACACATTCCCAGTACAGCAGCTCATCCATCCACATGTAACCCTGGGAGGCAGAGGACTGGTGATTAAATT
Organism: Dermatemys mawii; assembly: GCA_007922305.1. Classification (NCBI taxonomy): domain Eukaryota; kingdom Metazoa; phylum Chordata; order Testudines; family Dermatemydidae; genus Dermatemys; species Dermatemys mawii. The sequence goes on from ML677411.1 coordinate 2,093,047, forward strand.
CAAATAACCCCTGGACTGGTTGTTTTAGTAACCTTTACCTATATCACAGGACCCGGGCCATGAAGTGGAGATCAGTCTCTTGCCAGCACTCCTGTGTATTGGTCCTTTGCGACCTTAACTTGATCTGACTCCAGCATAACGGCACCAATCTGACAACACGTGGCTTAGCCACAGAGAGGGGTGATGACCCCACGGCAATGGATATTTCCTTACATTTCCTCACAAGGCATGTCACTAACCAGACACTGCTGGCACATGCATAGCAGGAGGTGGGGCTGTGTAAACTCATCGTTCTTTTTACCTGTGATCTGGAAACCAGCCACAAAAGTCACCCAGAAAACCAAACCATGGAGCTATCTCAAGCAGCTTTTGAACCTCTGGGAATATGATGAGCGAGCAGATTTTAAATGAAGATTTGTGTGAGGCACTCTGAGCTCCTTGTTTGCCTAGAGACATCACCAATGCAATGGGAAGTGAAGGTACTTGTTTTCAGAGGAAGGATACCAGGCACAAAGCAAGACCCCTAGTACGCACCAGGAAAACAATGCCTTCCTCACTCAGCTTCGGTTCTCATGTAACCCAGCGATCCATCTCTCAATGCTCATTTTCCTTATGCTTTCCCATGCTCATCTCAGTCCTTGTCCCAAAGCTCCGACTCCCAGCTCTGTCTCTCATAACATGCGGTTCCTAATACAAGATGTTCCCTTCTCTCCTCCTTCAAATCCACCTCAGCTGCCTCTCTCTAGTCCCCTGGCCCTTCCTCTCCTGGTCTGTTGTCCCATGTCTTGGCTTCAATTGGCCTTTCGATTGCCTACTCCTCAGGACAAGTGAAACACCCTTGGGTTAAGGGCTACATACCCTTGGAGTCACAGAGTAATACAAAGATAGGGGATTCCTCCAGCCCCAAGACAAACCAGACACTGGACTAAACATGCAAAAGGACAAACGGAATTTCACTTAAATTCTTACTCTCCTTGTGGTGGCTGTCCCACCATAGCAGTGTCATCCTTCCCACACAACTTCTCACCCCAACTGATAAGCAGCTCCGAACGTAACCAAAGGGAATTCAGAGCAGCAGAATGGGAGACTGGAGAGAAAAAGGAGCAGGTGCATCCTTGGCCTGTCTAACATCTCTAGAGGACATTACATGGAAAGGGAGCCTCCTTCCTGTAATCATGCAGCTCCCCTCTCCTAGGATTTTGTTCTGTAACTCCAACGGTAAGAGGGGGACAACGCGCAGAAGAATTCACCACATGCAGCTACTGGGCTGAAACTTGCTTTCACATCCATATCCTATTACCCTACTCTGATTCTTAGTCAGGCCTCTGGAATCAAGGTCTTCACAGGTGCCAGCCTAAACATACCTGGTTGGAAGACATGTTCTCAGACTTCATTAGCGAAGAGTAGCTCCTACAAGGGAAGAGAAATTATGTAGCAAGATGCATTTTTAAACGTACATTTTGAAACAGGGCAGAGTGCCTACAAGATTAGCTTCATGTTCTTCAGAGGGAATTCAAAGCACATCAGATCTCAACATTAGCTTGTGTTCCAAAGAACACACTCTGGCCCTAACTGAAGATTAAATGGACCATGGGGAGCAGACACACCTTAGCACAAAAACCACTTAAGTCAGAGATAGAAGAAGTCACCATAGTCCATCCACTAGGAGCCAGCACATGGGGTTTCTACAACGTTCATTCTCCACAGCTTAGTCCAGATACACTACCAGCAAGACAACTAGTAAGGGGTTATAAAACCTTCTTTGCTTTGGGTTTACTATAAAACTGGCTTGTGGATGGCCAGAGCAGCTGACGGACGAGAGAGAGGGTGTGAGCTGTAATCCAATGTCCCCACCAGCACACCCTCTTGCCAGCAGGAATTGAACTGGGACTCAGCTGCTTCTGTGTTGGGGCTTTAAGTTATTTCTCCTTTGAATTACTGAGTGCTCCAACAGGAGCTGTGGGGTCAAGGCTCCCTGAATTCCAGCCTCATGACCATCTAAGCACACATTACTGACTATTATTGTTAACATTTGATATGTACAAAGCAGTCACGGGATACCTTCTGGATCAGACTGCTTGTGCGTCCAGGCATGTTTGGTACAGTCAGTGGGTTAAGATAGCTACCTTATCAACTCTTCTCTCAAGGAGCAATGTGGCCACAAATGTTTCCTGCGTGTCTGCTGTCAGACCAGAAAATCAACACATGTGGCTGTTCACCATGGTGCATTTACAGGAGTACGTAATGCCTTTCGTGCACACTTGGATTAATTTATGTTTTTAAAATCACTATTTGTGAAGTGCTTTGAAACTTGACAAGCACTACACAGGCTTTGATTTTCATCAGCGCAATTCAGTGCCTTACAGATATAGTAGGCAATTATACCCATTTCACAGAGTTCATACAGCAAATTGGTGTCACAAATCACTGAACTTGTCCAGTTTGGAAAAGAACCCAGGAGTCCTGACTCCCAGCTCTACGAACTCGTCCTCACTCCAATTTCCATTAAGTGAACTGGGTGAATACATCTGATTCTCAAGACAAAGAAAGGGTTGGCAGGTACAGCAAATACAATTTCTTAAAACTGTACCAGTCTAAGACAGAACAGAGTCCAACTTTCTCAACTGGAACCTCACAGGATACACCCTGGTTGAAGTCTCGCACTCATCACGGACAGAATTAGTCACAGCCATTACTCACCTGAGTTCTTCCATTTCTTTCTTCTTCTTCATTTCCTCCTTCTCCTTCCGTTTCATCTCTTGGATCTGGGCTTTCTTCTCATTCCTCTCCTCTCTGTCCCGGGCTTCCTTCTCAGCAGCTAGGTCAGGGAACCGCTCTACTTTGGTCTTCTCTAGCCTGTTCAGGATCTCATTCACCTTCTTCTCCACTGTCACTGTTCTCACCTTTGGGACAGAAAGAACTATAATCCTTATCAAAAATGCTTCCAGCTTGCGTTTCAGCGAGAAAGACTTTCCACAGAGTGAGGGAAATACAAAACAAGAGAGCAGCATTTTCACCTGTACAAGCGGCTTCTGAATCTCATTTCAACAGATGGAAAGTCACTGCCAACTGCTGCTGCTCAGTGGCCTGTGTGAAAAGAGCTGGGAACACAGTATAATCTCCAGTGGCACAAGAACACGCATCACCATCACAGCGGTCACTAATCAGTTTTCTTGGCTGCAGTCTCAGCAGAGGGGTCCAGGACTGACTGGATCATGCAAAATGGTCATCCACCCAATCCGGAAGTGAGTCTCCGTGGACTAGGGCTGGGCACGTTGGCAAAGGAAGCTCATATTGCTGCTGTGTGCGCTGGGTCCATTCTGTGGACCACTGTCTTCAACTGGTGCTTTCCAGTACTGACGTGTGTTTTAACAAGCACTTTGCACTTCTACAGAATCTGCCATCCAAGAATCTCAAACTACATTACAGTACAGACCTGTTTACACGCCGATGTCGGGAGTCAAGCCGTCACAGCCGTGTGTTAACGGACCGTGGGTTAAGAGGGCCATGTGAAATATCTTAAGATATCTAGCGTGATAGGTCTTTACCAATATCGGCGATCAAATGGAGGAAGAAACACCAGTAAGTCTACAAAACGTTTTTGCTCTGCACTTCCTGTTGATTTCTACGTCAGTGAGTTAGTGAGCAAATCTGTAGTGCTACATAGCAAGTTCCTGTACCGCGTATTAACGAGTCTCACGTGTTAAATAGGTAGCACTGGGAGGCATGGTGCTACTGCATGTTAAACGGTTTTGCATATAAACGGGTCTGTACTGTAGTTTACAGGCAAAAGTCTTAACACACCTGGGAAGGTACAATCCCCATTCTCAAGACTGGAAAATTCAGGCACCAACAGTTTGAGTCAAAACCTGTGAAGTCCATGCACGTCCATTAACTTCAAAAGGCTTCGGATCAGGGCCCCTAGATATTAAATGACTTCCCCAAAGTCACACAGGAAATCTGTGGAAGGACTCAGATCCAAAACCTGGGCCTTTAACACAAGACGATCTTTCCTTCTCTCCCCCTACCAACCTAGTTCTTTTTGACACAGGATTCTAGTGCTCTGGAAGTCAGTCTTTATGATTTCCTGGCAGGGTGCTCACCTGGGTGCCAAGACAGAACTCGTCTCCGAATGCAAATCTGACTGTTAGCAATTTGGAAAGTGACAACCAGATTCATGTTTTAAGCCTGGAAGTTCCTTCAACATTTACAATTATGAAAATACCCAGATTTTACAGGAAAGAGGATCTGATGAAGTCTGATTTTCAAGACTTCCCACTTCCAGATGAAAGGAGTCCCCTATTACAAATGGGACCAGTCAGAAGCAAACCAGCTGCAATTATGTTATTACCAGGTCAGAGGGGCTTCAATCTCACTGAAGACAATGATCCAAGTGTAGTTGGAAATTTAAGCAGGAAGTGTACCGGATATTTGGCCATTGTATACTGGCAATATTTTATACTGGCCGTAAGGAATTACTCAGCTCTGTATCCCTGCTGTAACTTGTGCCTTCCATGTGTTCTAGCGGTTTTACCTTACTGCAGGGGTTCTCAAACTTCATTGCACCACCATCCCCTTCTGGCAAAAACCTACTACATGACCCCAGGAGCGGGGACCACAGTCTGAGTCCACTCCAGCCCCACTGCCCCAGGTGGCCAAAGTCGAAGCCCAGTGGCTTCAGCCCCAGGCAGAGGGCCTCAGACCTCAGCCCTGCTGCCTTGGGCTTCAGCTTTGGGTAGAGGGGCTCAAGCTCTAGCCCGCAGCAAGTCAAAGCCAGTCCTGGCGACCCCATTAAAATGGGGTCCCAACCCACAGTTTGAGAACCGCTGCTTTACTATATTCCAACACCCAAGTGGTAGTTTAGCCCACCAAAGAAACAGCTGGGATTTTTCCCATGCCCCTGGACCACAGCAGTTCCCCCTGCTTTAGAGCCCGTGTGTGAGACACAGCATGCTCAGCTCTCAATACAGCAGCATTATGGAGAAGGTGTGGCAGTCAGCTGGTGGGTTTCTTTGCAGCTGCAGAGCAAACACTTACATCCTTCTGTCTGTGAAACCCTATCTGTCCCACGTCCATGTCAGCTGTTTTCTTCAGGTTGGTCCATGGCGTGTACACCACGCTGATGTTGTTCATTTTGCAGCCTACAGAGCAGTAAAAGGAGAAAGGAGAGTTCTTGGATCAAGGGATCAGAAGTGGGAAACATTTCTATTCTCCCTCCCCACCCTGAACCTTCTGAGGAGCTGTCTCCACAATCAGCCAGAGTCATGCTGTGTTACATAGCTTCCAGCCAGTAACACTTGTAAGGATCTGTCCTCTTCCTCCTATCTGAAGTAACAGCATTGCAATGGAACCAAAGGGCATTGCTATTATCGCGTTCTCTGGCAGCAGGGGCCAAAGCAGTGTTAACGAACTCCAGACGGAGTCTGGCTTTGCCAGAAAGCTGCCTGCTAATAAAGAGGGCCTCAAGAGGGTATTAGAGGGAAAACAATAAGAACCCCTTTGGTTCATACAGTGAACTAGAGGCACCGTCAGGAATCAGGACATTAAAGTTTCAGTATGAAAATATCAGCAGCAGCACCAGCTGTTACAAGTGACATCTGTTTCCCATGAAAACAGCAAGCTACAAAGTGCACTTAAACTCAACAATACGCTGACGTCAAAAACAAAAAATTCTAGTAATTTGGGATGGAACAGACATCCCCTCGCCCCCAACAATGCCCTGGTACACAGTCCCTTAATCTCCACAGGAGACTCGCCAATTTCAGTAGTAAATGTTACCTTGAATGCTATTGGCCTTCACTAGATGGGCGCAATCTATCAAAACTTCTTTGGGAATATCATCCACTGTCTGCCCCTGAAACAAACCAATGAAACATGAGTGGTTTACTGAGCCATTTGAGGGGGTAATATGGGACTTATGAACATAGGATAAATACCACACCAACAGTGCACTTGGAACATGCTGTCCAAACAGGCATGAGCCCCTGCATTGCACACAAGGCTTATAAAGCTTTACACTTCTATAGCACCTACCAGCCAAGGATTTCAAACCACTTCACAGTTTTGCCTCTATACCTCTCAGAGGTATTGGCCCCCTTTTACTGAAAGGGGAATGAGGTAGAGATAGGATGATTAGTCCTAAATCTCACAAATCCATGGCAGAGCCAGGAGCGGTGTTCCCTCAAAGCTGCACGGTCGTCCAGGAGTGAATCAAGTACCGCGCACATTCGAGGGTGTCTGTTCGGGTACCCTCCCCCTGCGGCTCTGCAGTTACGTTGCTCCTGCCCTCTGCCTTGGAACCCTGGCCAGCTGCTCCTGGGATCCTCCTGCTAGCTGTGCAGAGTTGTGGGAGGAGAAGGGAGGCACTGATATCAGAGTGTTCCCCTCCCGCCACCAGCTCATGTACCCCATTTCTGCAGAGCAGGGGTGGGAGGACAGAGTTCAGGAGCAGGACAGCTGCTGCATTTTCAACAAGCAGCTTTCTGGTGCGTGCCTTAAAGGGACAGCATACGGTCTCTCATAGACTTCCCCAGCATCCAGCGCGCGTGCAGACACACGCCTCTGACACACACACTCACCTGCCAACACATACTTGTGTTATTATGGTTACTTCTGGGTACCTCCTGCAATGCACATATATTCTCGGTAATTTTATTCTTTCAAAGTGCTGTTATTTGAGGTTTTATTTCTCTCTTATGCTTAAATGTAATTCTTTGAGTAGTAAGTTCTAAAATGCCTAACCTGTCCTGGCAGGAGTAGTTATCCCTATGGTAACTTTTTCAAAATATATATTATAGGGAAGTCTCTTGTTTCTACTGGTGGCGCACATCCACACATCACCTCGATTTTGGGGCACATAAAGTTCATTCCACACATGGATGGAAAAAATGAGGGAACATTGGCCAGACGCTGTACTGGGACTTCCAGTTTCATTTTATATTTTGGTTGCACCCTGTTCTCTGCCCTCCCTAGGTTTCATACTAACGTTTGCCCAAATTCCGCTTCACACCCGCGCCCTTGCAGATCTCTATTAACATTGGGACACTGTGTGAAAGCAGATGGGTCTAGGCATCCAGAGCTCATAGTGGAATGGGGGCCTTAGATTATAAGATCTTCAGGGCAGGTACCATGATTTCCTGTGTGTGTGGATAATGCCTATTATGTGCATCATCAGAACACAAATTCCCCCACATTTAGGTGTATAATCTCAATAAATGTTGGTGGCAACAAGCCCTCCTAAACCAGTGAGAACTAGACTTAACATCTCTGAAAGTTCTAGGGTTCAAAATAAGCAGAGAAAACCAACTCCCAGAAAATATTATCTGGAAATGAGAGGATACAAACTCAATTTTCAAGAAATCCTTTGCAGGTCACCATTATACCAGTACATATTTGTTTAACTGTACCAGGATTCTGAGATTACCTTGTGTAGTCGGAGGTACACGTGTGCAGAGGAGAGTTTATCCACATGAAACCTACAAAATACAAAAGCCACATTTAGCAGAGGGTTGCTAGATCTGGAATAAACGGTACAATACAGTTTGCCATAAAAAGACTAATAGTCCCATGGGTAAAAGCACTAAAATAAATTCTGAACATGCATATTTGACAGCGTGCAACGGAATTGTTACAGCTTATCAGGTGTTTCAATCTTTGAGCAAATATTCACCCATCTTTAAGAGGGGGAAATTGAAAAGCTAAAGGAAGCAGTTGCTTAAAAACTTTGTATTTTCTCAAACATAATATACTCAGACATCATTAACAGAAAGAGCTCATGAATAAGATATTGCTATTTGCTCCCTCTAGTGATTCCTATGGAAATGGCATAGATGTCTACCCTAACTACATCAGTTAATTATTTGAGAGAAACAAATTAGTATATCACAGTGGCAAAGAGTGTTATGCTAACAAGACCCAAGGATCTTCCATCCTAGGGTATGTCTATACTGCAATAAAACATTCACAGCTGTCCCATGTCAGCTGACTTGGGTTCAGGGACCTTGGGCTCTGACATTTCAGATTTAAATAGCTGAAATCATGACATTTACGATTTTTAACATCCTATGACCGTGAAATTGACCAAAATTGACCATGAATTTGGTAGGGCCCTACCTATCACCCTTTACTTTGTCTCTTTAGAGATCGCCTACACGGTTATTCAAGAACAGCTATTCCTGAATAACTCCACACGTGGGCACACCTATTCCATATGCACACAAGCCATTTTACATTATAAACTCTTTGGGGCAGAGACCAGCTCTGACTGTGTGTGTGAGAAAGTACCTAGCACAGTGCGGCCCCATTCTCAGTTGAGACTGTCACCTCTAGGTGCTGTTCTATAACAATGCTCGGTGACTGCATTTAAACTAGTTAATATTCTGAATAGCACCTATAGTATTCAGAAGAGCACCAACACTGCCTCCCACTGAAGTTCACCATGAAGGGCATTTCATTTCACAAAGGACTTAACATGGCTCTTTTCAGTACCTACCAAATATCTTCAGGCCAACCATATTTTATCAGGTCTTCATCTGCAGGCATTAAAAAAAAGAATATTGAGCAAAGAAAGTTACCTCCCACAGCAGCCAACCAAGCTGCCCATTGAGACACAGGTGATGAGGGGAAATGATTGCTAGAATTAGGGTCCTGAACTCATTTTGACACACCACTCATTACTTTTTAAAAGCTAATGGGCCTTAATATTGTTTCCACCACAGTATGGCATCTGGAGAATGAGAGTGATGAAACCTTGAATAGGATCTGAAGCACACAGTGCTCTTGGGCACAAAGGTTTTAAGGCTAAAACTCTGAACATTTCTAATTTCTATCCCTTTTCCTCCACTCCAGTCTCAGGTTTTTTTTTTAATTGAGACACACTAATCTTTGCATAAATATCCTATGTAGGAGATTTTCAAGAGGGCAATTCCCTAGATAAAAGCACCAAGTCTCTTCAATTGAAGTGCTAATTTCACTTTTGCCTTAAGTACTGAATGGCAAGCAGTGACATGAAATAAACTGCTCTGGTTTCTTGGAAGAGGACACAGCAACAGAAACCCTATTTTATTTGAAGAGCACTAACACAAGATGGGAAAAACTGTCCGATTATGCAGGGAATAATGAAACCAACTAAATAAAGTGCTGTCAAGCCATGCTAGGCTTCTACCATTGTTTCCTTGACCATTTTATAGCCTGCAAAAAGCCCAGAGTGCCCATTGACTTCAGATTAAGTCCACAGACAGCTTCCCCTTTCACCAACTCCAAACAATGGTATAAAATAATGCTACAGACTACATAAGGAGTTAGCGTATAGCATAATTTGCAAAGCAGCTATCAGGAAAAATCTGCCTTCAAACAATGCAGTAAAATCAAAGAGGAAATTTTTAGAAAAAGGTTAAAAAAAAACAAAAAAAGCAAACCCCAACCTTTCAAGCCTTGCCCAAGTATTTTCATGTACTTACTTTCATATTTATCTTTTCCCATGTAAATGGTGTAAACGGAGGGAACAACTGAGGGATAGAAAGAGGACACAACTCAAAAGGAGTTTCAGACAAAACTGTGCACAGAGGTACTGACAAACCCACCATCTATGTCTCCGAACATCTGATCCATCCCATTCCCTTCCCAGGGGCCAGAGCAAGACTGAGTTACTTTAAAAAGTCATAGAGAACAACCAACCAAGTTTCCACCAGTTCCCTTGGAAGACTAGTCAACAGTTGACAGTCCTCAGGGCAAGACACTTCTTGAGGTTCGGGCTCACTTTTGCTTTACATAATTAAAGCAGGGTGCAATCCTGTCATCTCAGCATAAGACTGGGAGTCAGAAATTCCAAAGCTCTATTCACAGCTCTGATGCTGACTCCCTTTGTGGCCTTGGGCAAGTCACCTAAATTCTTGAAGCATCCTACCGAATTCCTCTCTCTCCCTGTGTGTCCGCACCCACCACTCAAGACACATCTCTATCATGCCATTCTGGGAAAACTGGGCAGCTCTCCCATAGCCCCCTCAGCAAGGGACAGCACACTTGAAGACAGACAAAGGAACAAGAGGGGTAATATACTCTGGTATATCCAACTGTAGAGAAAATTGAAAGGAAGGACCACAGCCTAAACATGTTACACAGATAGTTAGGTGGTCCCTTGTACATGGCAACCCAGAGTCACAACCTTATCAGCAAAAAGGAAGTTATGTGCTAGCCTAGGTCACTGGCCAGGGTGACACCTGGTTAGTTTCCATGATTACTGAGTGAAAACCATATAGCATGTGGACATCAACAGTACTTAGAGCCAGCCAACTGCTTACAAACTCAGAAATTATAGTAAACAGGAACTAAACTTCTAGCTTATAGTGATGGAAATAAAAACGTATCCATAGCTCAGTGTACATATAACAGAGTCCAGATTTTTACTGGATAGCTACAAATAAGATACAGGAATTAGAGAAATCTGCTGAACTAGCAAGACTGAGGAGTTTCATGCAACAGCGACCTGGCCTCTGAAAAACAGAAGATGGAAATCAGCATGGTGAGAAGCTACATGGAGGAGGCAGTGTAGGGAAAAGTCCCCTTTAGAAACATGGGGTCTGATCCCAGTTCGAGTAGCTTCATGGAAAGAAAGACTACTTACTTATATGGCACATACAATCGTGGTAAAATCAACCATATCTCACAATGAATCAGTCCCTTTGAAGGACTTCTAGTGACCTGGGATGGTTTCATGAAAATAAAGTCAATCCTGCCACAATGCTACACGAATTGATTAGAGACCTAGCAGCAGATCCCTTTCAACTCATATGATCTGATTCATGTGGGTATCAATGGATGATGATTTAAATAATTCCCAAAGGTTACTGTTTTCTCTCTAATTCTGGCCACTTAAGAATGATATCACTAGAATCCCTTAGATCACAGGTTTCCAAACTGTGAGATGCGGCCTCCTGAGGATGTGCAACAAGGTTATCAGGGAGCCAAAGGACTTGATGTGAAGATAACCATTCCTACATCCTTTCCACTTTCCAAGGAGCAGGAGTTGGGGAGACAGAGCCTCTTCACAAGTAGAAGTGGCAGCAGCTAACGCATAAGAGGACAGGTCAACAAGCCCGCCCCTGCAGTGTCTGTTACTGTCCCACACCTCACCTCCTGCTTTCACACGCCCAAGATGCTGGGCCCATGGCAGAAGACAGTGGAGGAAGCAGCTAGAGCCAGTGAGTGGAGTCAGCAGGTGCAGTCTAGTAGAGATCGGGGGTGGATGGGGAAGAAGACTGTGGCTGTAAGAGGGAGCAGCAGGCTGGGAGGGCGAGAGCAATGGCCTGGGGGAAGCAAGAAAGGAGGAAGCAGGCGTGGGATATGGATCTCTGAAGGGAGAGACAGCAACAAAGTTTAGGAACCTCTGCTTTAGATGGAACTATAGCTCCATTCATGTACAGTGGGCATTAGAAGGGATGGGGCGTGGGGGAAGAGATCAAGACATCCTTCCTCAAACTGCAGAGTGTTTTCAAATACAGTGATCTTGTGGCTCTATTGCCAAACCAACAAGGAGCAAAATAGCACCTAGTTGACCAAGAAGTGCCACTACTTAGGAGCTGCTAGTAGAAGGCACTGGGACCCACCTCAAGCTGTGTGTACTCAGTGCCCTAAAAAGCCAGGAAACCCAGCACTCACTTTTGAGCACTTAGCAGCTGCCGGCACATCAGTAGAAAGTGGCTATATTTCAGTGTTGAATTAAGTGATGTTCATGTATCGTTTTGCTGTGTTTGTAACATGCTTTGAAATCCTCTAAGGCAGCAGTGTCCAATACGTTCGCCACTAGCCACATGTGGCTAATAGGTGATTGAACTGGGCTAATGCATGTGGCTTTTTGATAATGTGGCTAATAAGAAAAATTCAAAACCACAAGTGTAGCTAGGATCAAATTTCTATTGGACACCGCTGCTCTAAGGGCTGAAAGGTGTGACAGAAATGAAGAGCTTTTCCTCCAGTCCAGAGAACATAAATACATCGCAAGAAACAAACAAGGTTACGCTAAGAGCAGTGGAATAAAACCAAGAGAGGGAGAATGGAGACTCAAAAGAGATAGTTAAAATGTTCCATCCCAAGAGAAAAATAAGAGGTAGAGAGAACAAGATGAGGCTGTGAAGGTCTTAAATTCCTGAATGTAGGGTTTTTTGAAGGGCATGCTAAAACCACCAACAAAGCTTAAAAAAATTAAGCACATACAGGTTGGTGACATGATTAAGGCTAGAAGCAGGGCGCTTTTTTGTGGTATAATAGAACTTCAGAGTTGGGAACGCTTCAGGAATCGAGGTTGTTTGTATCTCTGAACAGAACATTGTGGTTGTTTTCTTCCAAAAGTTTACAGCTGAACATTGACTTAATACAGCTTTGAAACTTCATTATGCTGAAGAAAAATAGACCTTTTAACCATCTCAATGTAAATGAATCAAGCACAGAAAGTTTCCTTACCTTGTCAAACCTTATTTTTTTTAAGCTCCCCTAGCCCCCATCCCCTTTTTTAGTAGGTTACGTTTAACTCAGTACTGTACTGTATTTGCTTTTCTTTTTTGGGGGTTTTTGCTGCTTCCTGATTGCATACTTCCAGTTCCAAATGAGGTGTGTGGTTGACTGGTCAGTTCGTAACTCTGGTGTTCCTAACTCTGAGATTCTACTGTACTTGCCTCATGATGACCCAATCCTACCCCCCACACCACACTAAAATTTGTATTTCACCTGGTCTGTTATGAATGCCCAATCTTTGTGCATGGGCTTCTGGAAAGCATTCGTTTAAAAAGTAGTAAGAAGTAGACACACTCTCCCCCATCCTTGATAGTACTTTGGACTCAAATTACTTGGTCACCACTAACATCCATTCAGTGCCACTGGCACTAGCAAAGATTACACTAGGGCTCCTAAGGGACTCAGCTGTGGTCACCATTTTAAACACTGCCATCTAACCCTGCTAAGAACAGGTCTACTTGAAATGGTGTTTAAGACAACAACAGCAACCCATCAGCACTAGGGCTTCCCAGAGCTGTTAATATCAACATTTTAGAAGTTTCCTTGAATGCACTCAGGAGCTCAGACCAAAAGCTCTTTGGGGCAGAGGCTCTGTCTTCCTTCATACCTGGACACTACCAAAGTGATTTTTTTTTTTTTTTTTAGGGAAAGGACAGCATTCCCTAAAGTTTGTGTACTGCTACCAGACCAATGGCACACAAGCCAGGGAAAACGCAAAGCGAACCTCGGGAAAGCTTTCCTGCCAGTAGAATGGAGGAGGTAGTCCAATTATCTTCCTAGGGTCAGGGTGGGAGTCCCATTGCGTTAGGACACTGGGGCACTAGACTGAATGCAGTCCAAGAACACACTAGCGAGAACAACCTGGGAGATGCGGGCAGGATGGGCACCAAACCAATCTGGTCTACGTGATTCGAGGCCTGGCAGCCCGAACAGGCCGGGTGATGTATGAGGGCGGGTGGGGAAGATCGCCAATGACCCCTAGAGAGAATGGGAGCCCCCGGGGCACTGTGGGGAACCGGCACGTGGGGCTAGGGGAGAACTGGGGGGCCCCAGGCCGGGAGCGGAGGAGAGGTTGGGGGGCCCAGAGGGAGTTTGGAGAAGCGGTTCAAGGGGGACCCGGCGTGTGGGGCTGGGGGAAGACTGGGGGGCCCGCGGGGAAGTTGGGGGGCCCCAGGTGGGGTGGGGGGGGTCAGTGCCGCCGGGCACTCACCGCTGCAGGTGAAGTAGAACACCATGGCGGCGGCGGCTGAGTCCCGGCTCCTCGGCCGGCCCGCCCGGGCTGCTCCCGGCGCTAGGACGCTCCCCGACTTCCGGCCCGATTCCGGAACCGCACACCGGAAACGGAAACGCTGGCGCCGACCGCCGGCTGGCGAGGGAAGGAAGCGCGCTTTCGGCGCGTGCGCAAAGCAGAGGCGAGGCGTCCTCCTGTGCGCAGGCGCCGCCATCAGAACGGCGGAAAACGCAATGAGCGGTGGGGGAGAGGAGGCAAAGTGTGCGCATGCGCACATCTGTAATAGAGCGGTCTGGGAAGCGTTGCTGTAGCAGATTGTGCGCATGTGGGTTGTCCCGTTCTTTTGCAAGCATGAGTATTTATTGTTTGGCTGGTACCCGGCCCTGGCAGTCCTTATAGGGCAGGCGATGGTGCTGTGGTTAGCACACACAGCTGGTGGGGCTGCAGATCCGCTCCTGTGTCACCTTGGCCGCTGATGGGGGCATTTAATGTTGCATTGGTGCAAGTTTCTATAATGTAGATGGGGGGCTTAGTGCCTTTCTCTGGAGCGCTTAGCCACTGATGATGTGGGCCTATAGCAATGCCTATACACAATTTAGATTATAAATTCGTTTAGGCAGGGACCCGTGTTGTTTTTGGTATATGCATGTACAGTGACGCACCCTATGAGGCCATAGCCCATGAGAGGGCCCAGTAGGCACTAATATTGATTATGATAATTATAGAATCATAGGACTGGAAGGAACATTGACAGGTCATGTAGTCCAGTCACCTGCACTCATGGCAGGATTAAGTTTTACCTAGATCATTTCTGACAGGGTGTTTGTCTAACCTGCTCTTAAAAATCTCTAATGATGGAGATTCCACAATCTCCTTAAACAGTTTATTCCAGTGCTTAACCCTTCTGACAGTTACACCCTTGCTGCAATTTAAACCCATTGCTTCTTGTCCTGTTGTCAGCCCCATATAAATTTCAGTCTGACACAATCTGTGCTTCAGAGACAAGGTAAATGAAGTAATATCTTTTATTGGACCAATGTCTTTTGGTGAAAGAGACAAGCTCTTTAGCTGCACAGAGCTCTTCTTCGGGTCTGGGAAATGGTGTTAAAGATAAACACATGATGGAACAAATTGTTTAGTATAAGTAGTTAATACATACTCTAAGTGACAAGGTCAGTGAGGTAATATCTTTTATTAGAGCAATTTCTGCTGTGGAGAAAGACAAGCTTTCTATTGGTCTAATAAGAGATACTACTTCACCTACCTTCTCTGTCTCATGTACTGGGCTACAACAACAGAACAAACAATCTTTGCCTGTCTCTTCCTCTTGACAATGCAGCAATCACTTCTTGCACCACGTAGCAACATTATTTCCCAATTTTGTTTTGGATTGATGGATTTTGTTTTTCATTTTGGAAATTACCTCCCTTTTTGTTAATTTCTGAGCAAGGGTGGGACAATTTAAATGATCAAACACTAATAAGCACAGCAATCTAATGAACAATAGTTAAGGACATCTTTTAAAGGCAACAGTCTGCAAAGTTTTTTTAAGAAAAAATTTGTAAGTGCTAACAGATTTTAGAGCTCCTGGGCTGGATGGCTCAGGACACTGGAATTTCATGCATAAATTGATAATCTGAATTACAGCACCAAAATCACAATCCATATGAAGTCAATAAGCATTCAGTAAGATTGAGTCTTGATCTGCAGTGCATTAAAGAGGTTGTCTGCAACAAAAGAATTAACATGGGGGAGGGATCATGTTATAACACACCGGTACTGTGGTTACTAAGGCCCCACTGGTGCCAGGATGCAACACTGCAGAAAACAGATCCTAGCATGCATACTCTAGTCTGCTCACAAGGCTGCTGTCCTCTGTGACTACAAATCCCAGCGTGCAATGCTCCCCTTCGCTCGAGTTGTGACGCAAAAGGACTACAGCTTCCGGTATCGTAGAAGGCCGCCTTTTTTTCCTGCAGTGCATGGTGGGAATTGCAGTCTCCGAGACTGAGTCGGGCGGGGCAATGTTGACAATGGAAGCTGAGCGCTCCGCGTGCGTTCCACGGCTCTGATTGGCTCCTCTCGCTATCGGGGCGAGTCTGCAAGCGAAGAGCTTGGCCAATGGATGTGAGGGACGGCGAATGACGACAGATGTGCCCAATGGGAGCCGGGCTGGCCGGCGAGGGGCGCGTGACAGAGGGGCGGGACTGGGGGGGAGCGCGCGCGGCAGAGAGCGGAGCCCGCGCGAATTCGAAGGAGTGGCGGTTGGCGGCGCCTGAGGCGGCGGGAGCTGGGCTGAGGTGATTTTTGTCTGGGCGCGGGCCAACCTCTCGGTCTGAGCCGCAGGGAGCGACTGACCCCGGCCTTCTTTCGCATCAGGAGCGGCGGTCTCGGGGATTGAGGTCAGCGGCTCCCGGCCTGAGGGGGGCAGCGTGCGCCCTACGGGTCCCAGATCAACAGCGTCCCGGGGGAGGGGGTGACATAGACCGAGGATGCGACTTAACATGGTCCTTACCCGTGCCACTTCCCTAGGGCGCGGAAAACAGTCCACCCGTATAGCCACCGCCCCCACGGGAGCGTGGGGGCAAGGCCCCCCTGTGCCGCGTGGGGGGAGGGGCAGTGCCCCCCTCCGGGCTCCTGGCCCCTGATGTCAGACCTCGACTTGGGTCCTGGAGTCCGAGGGTTTCTAGCCTCGCCCAGCGGCACCCCAGGACTGTGCAGGAGCGACCCTTCCTCTCTGAGCTGATGGGGAGCCAGCTGGCATCTGCTTTCTCCCCCTCCCCCCGCCCATGGTCCTTGAGGAAGTACTTCAGGGGGGGCCTCCTGGAATTCTTTGTCATTTGGAGTTAGGGTGACCAGATGTCCCGATTCTATAGGGACAGTCCCTATTTTGGGGTCTTTTTCTTATATAGGCTCCTATTACCCCTCACCTTCTGTCCCAATTTTTCACATTTGCTGTCTGGTCACCCTGTTTGGAGTGGACTTTGCCTTCTGCTGACTGGCTGTTTGCTCCAGCCCCCTCTTCCCATCCCTTCCCCTCAGCTTAGCTCCCCACCTGCCTCCCTCATACTCTTCTCTCCTGCTCTGATCCCTGTGCCTTCCCCCTGCCCATTTTCTTTCTGCAGATCCCCCTCTTTCTTCCTAATCTCCCCCCACCTCCCATGCATTGAAGTGCTATTTGCTGCCATCACACTGGTTGCATCTACACTTAGGGCAGCGTGGAGCCTATGGGTAGGGCATGCTCAGCTAGCATGGCTATAAATAGCAGTGCAGATGGTGAGACATGGCTTAGTAGAACAGCATAAGAGACAAAGAGTCTTGTACAACCTTATAGACTAACAGATGTTTAGGATCATAAGCTTTCGTGGGCAGAGACCCACTTCATCATATCCAGACTAACACGGCTACCCCTCTGATATTAGAACAGCATGCGCTATATGCCTAAGCCCCCCCGGGTTGTATACCAGAGGTGGGCAAGCTTTTTGGCCTGAGGGCCACATCAGGCTTCAAAATTGTATGGAGGGCTGCATGGGGAAGGCTGTGCCTCCCCAAACAGCCTGGCCACACCCCCATCCGACCCCCTCCTACTTCCCTTCCCCTAACTGCCCCCCTCAGAATCCCTGACCCATCCAACCCCCCCCCCAGCTCCTTGTCCCTGACTACCCCCTCCAGAGACCTCCCCCACGCCCTTAACCACCCCCCTGGGACTCCACCCTCTACCTAACCCTCCCCTGCTCCTTGTCCCCTGTCTGTCCCGATCCCTATCCACACCCCGGCTCCCTGTCAGACCCCCAGGACTCCATGCCCCATCCACTCCCCAGTTCCCTATCCCCTGACCGCCCCCCAGAACCTCTGCCCTGTCCAACTGCCCCCTGTCCCCTGACTGCCCCCTGGGACTCCCTGCTCCCTTATCCAAGCCCCTTGCCCTGGTTCCGGCCCCCTTACCATGCTACTCAGAGGAGCGGCCGGAGCCAGACACGCTGCTGCGCAGCTCCTCCCCCCCAGAGTGCTGCCCATGAGTGCTGCCCGTGAGGCTGGCATGGCAGTGGAGGGACAGCAAGGGAGGAGCCTGGGGAGCCTCTCTAGCAAGCTCAGGGGGCAGGCAAGACAGGCCTGTGGGCTGTAGTTTGCCCACCCCTGTTGTATACCCTACTTGGGATTTCTACATGTCCAGACAATGTTTACCCATCTATGCTGCTATTTTCAGCAGTGTAGTGTCCTGCTGCCTTTCCTCTCCCTCCTCCACCCCCCGCCCCGTCAGAGCCTTTCACTTTACTGGCACTACACATGGCAGCTACACACTAGTCTACTCCTGCTATCACTGTAGAATAGATGTAGCCACTGTTCATCTGCTGGTGTGTTCTAATTTACCCCTTCCCCCACCATGTGTCTGTCCTGTCTATTTAGATTGTGAATTCTTCAGGCTGGGGAATGTCTTCTACTGTGTTAATACAGTACCTAGCCACATTGAGGCTCTGTTCTTGGTTGATCCTTAGCTGCTACTATGATTAATAATAATAACAAATCACTCTTGAACACCTTTCTCCTCTTATGTCCCTGACCTGGGTTACCATGTATAGAAGGAAAAAATGCTATTTTGTTCTATTTGTGTCCAAAGAAAGTGGAAAGTTGTGGTCATTCTTTAGCTACTTTGCATATAATTTTCTGGCCCTTATGTGTGTTTAGGAAGGAAAGTTGTAAATAAATGGAAAAAAATAGAACTGCAAGCAGCAGTCTTGGTGGCTCTGTAGCATTGTAAAGCACTGATTGCTTGCAAAGTAATTCACAACTCCAGATCAATAGTGGAGCAGGGAAGAGCAAGTGATAAACACAGAATGCTGCTATCCCTCTCTGGGGTAAGAATCTCATCTGGTAGTTCTTCTAGATGCCTGGTCAGCTTTCATATGGAAATAGTAAGGCTTTTTAGTTTAGAGAGAACACAAACTGGTATATGGCTGAGATATGTAAAATTAATGGTATAGAAAAAGTAAATTGGACATTTTTTATTTACCTGACCCATAAGGCAAGAGCAAGCAGACATATATTACATTGAAAAGCAATATGTTTCAAACTGATAAAAGGAAATACTTATTTACCCAATGCATAAGTAACCTTTGGCCACAAGATATGATTGAAGCCAATATCTTAATAGGCTTTAAAAAAAGGATTGAGACTATCCAGAGTCCTATTAGTTAGGATAGCAATTTTTTTTATTATATAGGTTATAAACCTTCATGCTTCCAGTAGAAGTGAACTGCAAACTGACATGGGTCAGGAGGAAACTCCTCTTATTGGCAGCTTAGTCAACAATTATCCAGATTTCTTTCATCTTCTTCTGAAGCATCTGGTACTGGCCACCATTTCAGATAGGATGCTTGACTACAGGGACCACTGTCTGAGCTGGGCTTTCAGTTCTTATGATCTCAGTTAACGTAAAGAGACTTCTCCAGTATCATTGTAACTCCATCTACATTATGGCTTAAACCAAAGTTGGGAACTGATATTTAAACATTGCTATAAAATGGTTTGACCCTATTTATGCTGTCTCCCCAAAATTCCTATCTTTATTGTAGCTTCATAATACCAAAATCAATAAACTATGTAAAAGGCTTTTTAGGAACACTGGCATAATACAATAAACATATCCTGAGGTACACTGATGAACATATCTTGAGGTACACTGATGTACTGATGGCATCAGTACTGATGGCACTGATTGGCACTGATGCACAATGTACTGATGCATTTGTACATGGCACATGAGAAATGGCCTTTAATACATTAATTTTGCTTCAGTACTGATTGGGGCCCTTTCTTTTCCTTGCCTCCTCAGAAGGGTTTCTTCATAAATCCTTTCTGCTTGAAGTTTTTCATGTGTGGTCCCTTGCCAAGAGAAGGCTTTTTTGGGGAAAGTTATAGTTTAATGGGACAGGATATTTGGAGTATTGGAAGATCTTTGGAAATTAGCTGTAGGAACAGTCATTTTCCTTTAAATGTTTCTTTAAAAATAAGAAAATGTTTGCTCTAGAAACCAGTGGAAAGTGGCTTTTTTAGGTTGGTATGCGTGTGCTTGTTAACTTTTTTACTTAGCCTTAAAATATCTATAATACTGTTTTAAAGAGTGAATGTTATATCATTTATAATTTATGAAGTTATATTACATATAAATATAACTATTATATCTTAAAATGTCTTTTAACTTTCAGGAACTTTATTGAGATGGCAGCTGTTACCCCAAGAAAAAGGAATCGTTCTACTAGCTCTGATAGGTGTGTTTATCTGTTCATAATCTTATCTTTGTTATTTGTCACACTGAAAACAAATTCTTTAATGGTTTACTTCATGTACTGAGAACAGAAGAAATGTTTTAACTCCCTCAATGCTTTTAGTATAAAATGGGGGGGAAAGTTATGAGATGCAATAACTTAAGTGGCTTTTTCATTCTTTAGTAATGCATAATACTTTATACATGTATTGTACTGAGCAGCTTGAGCTTTTCTTTAAGGTAGAATGAAACCCTAAGCTGTAAAAGATTCTACATCTAATAGAATATATAGACTTAAAAATTATTACTATAATTGGAATATGAATATATAGACTTAAAGTTATGATAAAAAGATTAAACTGACTTAGTCTTCTGTAAGTCTGGGTTAGTGGGGCAACAACACACTGGTTTGCACTGAGGTGATTTTATCTTACTTGAAAATCACTTGTATCTAGTACTGTACATTTACATAATCTTTACAAACTGCAAGACTCAGTCCCAACCCTAATGAGGTCACAAGATGGTCCCAATGGTTATTTAATTTTGAAATATAAATGTATAAGATACTTTAAAGGGAGAAATATTAATGAATTAGTTGTTTTACATTGGCTCAAGTGACTTGGAAACTATTTTATATTCCTTTAGGAGAACTGTAAATGTATTTTTTTGTTTAGTTTAAATTCTGACACTAAGCTCCCAGTCCTGCACTGAGTTATGCAGAGCTAGGCTTTTGTGACTGCATGAAGCCACACTGACTTCATGTTTAAAATGACATTAGCTACTGGAATTTTAGTGACGTTAAGAAAACAAGTTAAAGTAATTGCAGGTAGTAAACTTGCTCTAACATAGTCATGTTTTTCTCATTGCTATGTGAAAGACTCGCAAAAACAGGGAAAATTGTACACAGTGTGATCTGCCAAATGCATAAAGGATACAAAAATAAAAGAAAATAATACTTTTCTGCTATTCTTTTAGTTGTAGTAATCATAGGTGTTGCTCATAACAAGTGTAAGAAAAAACATTTGGAAAAGTGATTTAAATTGAGTGTTGCTCTAAAATGAGCCAAGTGGTGAAGATCTACAATATTTTTTGCTCTGCTTAAGGGAATATAAGATGTCAAATGTTATTCTTGGAGCTCTAGTGGCAGAATTTATGTTGTTGTTGTTACCTTGTGCTCTAAGGCAGTGGTCTTCAAAGTGGGGTGCGCGCACCCCTGAGGATGCACGAGACCATCCCTGGGGGTGTGCAAGACCCCGGTGCCGCCGCCGATCCCGCTCGGGAGACTGCTGAACTCCCAGGTGGTCTATTTATTTTTGTCCTGCTGAAATGCCGCCGCAGAAAGCAGAAGTTTCCGCTTTCTGTGGCGGCGTTTTGGCGGACATACCTCCTGGGGGCCGCGCGAATTTTTCCTCTGCGAAAAGGGGCCATGGAGGAAAAACTTTGAAGACCGCTGCTCTAAGGGCTTGTCTGCACTATGGATGCTATAACTACAGTGGCGTTGCTATGCTGGCATAACCCCGTACCATAGAGGTAGCTGATGGAAGGTGTTTTTCAGTAGGTGTAACAATACCCCCTTCCCAAATGACGGTAGTTATGCTGACAGAAGAATGCTTCTGTCAGCATAACTTCATCTACACTGAGGGTTAGGTCAGCATATCTGTGTCGCTCAGGGATGTGGGTTTTTGTTTTTTTTTTTTCATATTCCTGACCCAGGTGGTTGTCAGCCTAACTTTTAAGTGTAGCCCAAGGCTCTAATACAGGCAGGCAAAGAGATCTATTTGTCACTATTGTTAGGGGAAAAATCCTAGACCCTGTGCTATCCTCTGACCGTATTTGCAGGTCTCAGTGATGTTTATAGAAACTGTAGATGGAAGTTACTATACAGCTCTTTATTAAGGTGCTTGAATACTGCAGTGATTGTGGTTTAAAAAAACAGAACCCCCTAGATTGATTATTTACCAATAGAGGAAACTATTTTAAGAGAAACTTCATTGTGACTTAAACAGAGCCATGACTATGCCTGAAGGATTCTCCAATTTGTAGAAGAGGGAAATATTTATTTTTATTTTTTATTTTTATAGTATGTTCTTAGCACTTGGGACTCCAGCAAAAAAATTGATGATGGACATCACTGTGGATCTGTCTCCAGTCAAGACCTCTACAAATCGGACCTTTGCTTCTCGAACAAAATGGTCACCTAAATTTAGTGATGAGGATAAAGAAAACCAGGCTTCACCTGTGAAATCCTCCATGTCAAGGAAGCTTGATAATTCCCCACTTCAGATAGCCAGCATCCCAATGACAACATGTAGGGAATTCCTGGGTAAAGTGTCGCCAAAGTCTGGTTCCCCATACAAGTCCATTGTGCCTGTGGCATCCTTCTACAGCAAAGAAAAGTGGTACCTCACCCCGCTGGAGAGGAAACTGGTAAATGAAAGCCACCCTCTTAGTTGGAAAGACAACGATGGAGACTTCCCCAGTGCCAATAAGACAGAGAAAGTACGGGGAAATATGAACCTCATCAGGAACACAAGCTCAAAAACATCCAAACGTCAGACTGATTCTAGGTACACCAAGACTTTACCGAGAAACTCTAAGAAATCCAGGGTAGATACAGCTGCTGTCAAACCTGTTGTGGAAAAGGAGAACATTATTCGCCCAATTGAAAAGAAAATGGAGGCTCCTTTCCGAGTCCTAAGCATGAAAATGAAACCCCTGCTGAAGCTCCAGATGGGAGCAGCATTCTTTTCAACGGGGAAGAAATCTTGTTCTGGTCCTAAAAAGCTGCCTTCAGGCCTTAAATCCTCCCAGCTTCTCTCTAGTTCTGCAGCAGAAGGTGACCAGTTGAGACTGTCAGGAGACACAGAGTTTCACTCAGATGATAAAATAAAAAAGGAAGTTGCCAAGGCCAGTGAGGTATCAAAACATACAAGTGTGCCCCAGAAGAAGAGGAATGAAGATAGAGAGGAGGATAGGGAGAAATTGGCCAATAGCATAAGTCAAAAGGAAGAGGTCATTCACAAATTGAAGGTCTCAAAGCAGAAAATTGAATTGATTCCATTTAGTCACTCTGATTCCTCAAAGCCTTTGACTCCAGAGAAGACTGATATAAGGAACCTGGTAAGTAGCACTGTGTGTGTTGCTTAAGATATGTCTGTACATTAAAAGTGTGTACTTGCTTTGTTCAGCAAGGATGTAGTTGCATTGCTAGTTCTAGTCATTCTGAGGCACAGGGAAAGTGTAAGCAAGGCATGTTCAAGAGCTGTATCAAAAAAAGAGATTCCTTAAAGATTTACTCCTGATTCATGTGACCTCAGGCAGTAACTAGAAAGCTTTTTGTCAGTGTGGTTTTGAATTCCTGAGCATGGGAAGGAAGGATGTTGTGGAGTAGGGCAGCACTGAAACTAATAACTTAAATACATACTTTGAATGACCGATGTAAATATACAGAGAAGTGTTGAGAATTGAACTCCTCATCTCTTCACTGCTGCTTTGTTCCATCCACTGGTCACTATAGCTATTTAGGGTTAGGTTAGCTGAGAGGATAGCTTACTCAAAAGGAGTTTTTGTAAAATTGGATTCATACCCTTTTTTGCTTTTATTAATGCAGCATAAAAGATAATTTGAAATATCTGCTTTTTTAAAACCTTATAAATATCAAGAATATGAAGTGTGGCCTTCCTTGTTTGGCTGGAGGACTTGTTGCCGCTCAGTTTTATAGCGCGAGCATTCTCCTTATCTGTCGTACTTTAACTGAAGGGTCAGTGTTGAATCTTCAGCAAAGTCATCCTTTCTCCCAAGTGTACTAGATGCAAGAGTTGCATAGTTATTAGTAAAAATGCAGGCTTAAACTGTTGGATTAAAAATCTCTTACCCTTTTAATTGTTCATCTTTGTCTCTTAAATCTTGTGTTGTCATTTAACTAGATCATCAGTTGCCATAGAGTCTTCAGGGTACAAAAGACCTGAAATTGTAATGCCTTTTAAAAAAAAAGGGGAGTGGCTTATGACTTGGTAGGTGGGAAACTATTGGGTTGCCTTCATAAATCTTAACCATAAGGTTACAAACACAATATATTTGTTATTTGTAGTCCACCTTTAATGCACTCTGTCTATACTTCTATCTATTTAGGCTGGTAATTTGTGTTCTACTTAGGCTGGTAATTAAGTCTACCAATAAGTATTGCATGCAAAAATATTGACTTCACTTTTAAAAAAGCAATCTGTTGAGAGGCATAATATAAAATGGAAGAGGCATTGAATAATTACAACTGTTTGTTTTTACTGTGCCAAGAGGTGTGTGAAGCCATGGGTTCCCTATAGTTCCAGGGAACTGATAAGTAGCATACCCTACCTGATCCTAAAAGATCAGGCTCGAGTCTGCAGAGGAAGCCAGAATTCCCAAGGTCCCTACCAAGGTACTCTCTTTGGGATGATTTCTTGTTAGCTTCAGCGTCAAGGCAAATGAAACAAACAATTGAGCAAAGAAACAAATCTGTTTCCAGATTTGTTTTGAGACTTCTCCTGAGTCCTGAGGATTCTGTTTGCACCCTTGCTGGTAGCCAATGAGACGTGATGTGGGAATGCTACAAATGAACTCTAATCTTGAATGCAAAGATTGCCTTAGAGTAATTCCTTTCCATGTAGAGCAGGGATGGGCAAACGTTTTGGCCTCCCAAGACCCTCACCATCACCCTCACCCCCAGACCGCACCCTCATCTAAGACCCCTGCTCCTTGTCTCCTGACCTACCCCCTATAGAGACACCCCGCCCCAACAATCCCCCAAAGATCCCACTCCATATCTAAGCCCCCTGCTCCTTGTCCCCTGACCGCCCCTTCCAGAGACTCCCCCTCCCCCTATCCAACCCCCCTGCTCTGTGCCCCGATAGGCCCGCTGGGACTCCCACGCACCATCCGACCCTCCCGTTCCTCGTTCCCTGATCGCCCCCCGAGATCCTCTGACCCTTATCACACTGTCCCGCCCCTCTTACCCCACCACGTGTCTGGCCCAGAGCCAGACACAGGGCTGCGCTGATCTGCCAGACCGCACAGCGTGTCTGGCCTGGAGCCAGACATGGGGCCGCACAGCCCTGCCCCCAGAGCGCTGCTCGCACAACACGGAGGGAACAGTGGGGGAGGTGCCAGAGCAAAAACACCAGCCGGAGCTGGGAGACCGGTTAGGAGGAGCTTGCGGGCTGGATCTGGCCCGCCCCTGCTGTAAAGTCTGAGTGTGCTGGTTCTACAAATTCCCCAGTCCATGGGGTGATATTAAATCCAAGTTTATTGGATTTGTTTAAGTGAAGCAATAACAATGGCTTTGCTGAGCTGGTCTCTCTCTAAAACATTTTAACCTTTTAGCTTCTGAGGACAGTGGCTCTTCAGTATAAAATAAAGGGACAAAGGGATTTTGCACCACTGTTCCCTGCAAATTTCCTGCAGAATTTACAGAAAATACATTCCTCTGTAGAAGTGCTGCAGTTGCACCTTTGGCCCACCAGAGGCTGTTGTAGCACCAGAACACAGAGCAGGCAGCTCACTGGCAGTAGAGCCGTTTGAGTTCATCACAGCACCCTGCTCCTGGGAGCTTGTTAGGAGGCACAGGATATGAGGAGGGAGACAGAGTGGAGCACACCGGGCAGCTGGGGAGGGGTGTGTGTCACATAGACTTAGATTAAGAAGGGCTAGTGGGAGGAACAGACTGGGATAGGGGCTGAATGGGTTTAGGGTGCGGGGGAATGGAAGAAGGGGGTGTGGAGGTGGCTGACAGGGGTGCAAGGACACATGGGGATGGGAGAAGTGGAGTGCAGGGGAGAATGGGAGAAGGTAGGGGTCAGCCAGTGTCTGCATAGGGAAGGCTCCCTAACAATCTTCCTGTCACGTTACTGAAGTTATCTGGGATCATATAGATCATTGGTGCAACCAAGGTCCTGTAGGGGCATCAAATGTTAGGTAAAAGGAGTCATATAAGGTGTCTACGACCAGGTTATGATCTGTGGACTATGATTATGCTAGCTGTATGTGTGTATCAATTCTGTAATTGAAGTTATGAATATTGGCTCTACTGTCTGTCTTTTCAAATATTGTGCTAGGCTGTTTGGGACATTTTCAGAAGCCTTGGTGTTAGCTGGGCTTACCATGCTTGATGGCCCATTAAGGACTATCAGCTACACAATGAATTTTGTAGAAGCCCGTCCATGCCCGAGCTTCCCCAGGAATGTGGCCTGGCTGGTCAGGAGCTGAATCTTGGAGAGTCAGGTAACTGGACCGCATGGCTCTGAAACCACATTTCTCTGAAGCTCCATTGACATCTGGATTCTGAATAGCAAGAAGGAGGTGGTCTCCACTCACAAGAGGAAGTCTATATAAACCTGGGAGAGGGACCTCCATTTTGGTCTTCAGTCTGTCGATCTTACTCTGGAGGAATTGTGACCAGAGGATTGATGACCCATCCCTGGAGGGGGTGCATTCCAGAGACTTTGATTGGAACCTGCAGTTTATTCTACAACTGATGCAAGCCATTACTGCATGTATTTGATTTCCTTTAACCATTTCTAACCCTCACCTAGATCTTTTTCCTTGTATAATAAACCTTTAGATTTTAGATTCTAAAGGAATGGCAACAGCGTGATTTGTGGGTAAGATCTGCTTTGTATATTGACCTGGGTCTGGGGCCTGATTCTTTGGAATTGGGAAGAACCGTTTTCTTTTATTTGGGGTATTTGGTTTTCATAACCATTTGTCCCTAGGACAGGTGGCTGCTGGTAATGATACTGGAAAGCTGGAGTGTCTAAGGGAATTGCTTGTGTGACTTGTGGCTAGCCAATGGGGCGAAACCAAAGTCTTTTCTGTTTGCTGGTTTGGTTTGCCTTAGAGGTGGAAAAACCCCAGCTTTGGGCTCTAGCTGCCCTTTTGGAAGCAATTTGTCCTGATTACCTTAAAGACTAACTAAAGCTTTAGAGCATAAGCTTTCGTGGGCGAATACCCACTTCGTTGGATGCATGCAGTGGAAGTATCCAGGGGCAGGTATAAACAGGTAGGCAAGAACAGGGTGGGAGATAACAGGGTTAGTCCAATGAGGCTGAACCAGCTTGTTATCTCTAATCAGGGAGGGTGAGGTATTCCTCTAGCATCAGCTAAGTCTCACTTTTGTGGGTTGCTAGATAATTGTTTAATTTTGGAGATAGAAACCAGAACCGAACTCCACATATAGATGCCATAGGTAAGATTGACCATGGAAGAGTGCAGCAATAAAATACCTAATGCAAATCAGGTTTGGGGCCTATTTCATTATACTTAATATCACATTTTACTGCCATTTTCTGGCACCTAAAATGTGTTTGGAGGAGAGGATAAGTGATATATTGGAATACTTTTTCATAGCTGTACTGGTCCTTGAAGGGAAACAATAGACAAGGTGAGTAATAGCTTTTATTGGACTAATGTGTTTTATACTCCTGTGTTTGTTTAATAAAGAGCTATTTATTGCCTTCTGTGTTCACTTGTACTGTATTAATGTATCCATCACATTCCTTACTTGATTGCCAGTGTGTTTTTACAATACAACATTAATAAAACACAAATGTTGCCTAGGTCAAGAATCTTGCATATAAAATAAAAAATATAACTTCAAAGCATCTGGGCCTGCTGTGATTGCAGGCTGTTAGGATAATACACTGCTTTTTCAGAAGCCTTGGGTGTATGGAAATGAATTTGTATCGCTGGATTTGCTGTCTCAAAATTATAGGCTAGCTTTGTGCCTTGATCTAGTTTGAAACAGCTCCTGTTTGAGCTGATATTTTAGTTGATGGCTGTCCATGGGATTATGGTTTTGGTAATGGGGAGGAGAGGATTTATATGTTCTAGTTGTGATAGAAACTAGAAGTTGGGCAAAGTTTAAGGTAAAAATCAATCTAGCATGGCCATTCATTGAATCTTTGCAGGAAATTCCCAAAGGCTTTGGTGTCTATAATTCTGAAACTGCAATGTAGGACCAGGATACCAAAAATGTTGAAATGAAGAAATAATCACACAGAACTGCAAATAGAAGTAGTAGAAAGCCACGTGAGGGACATCAACAACTTGCCATAAACCTGGCCATAAATAACTTGCGCCCTCCCAAAAGCCGCTTCTTCAGTACTGAGGTGCGGCCCATGAGACTGCAGGTTCCATCATACAATATTATCCAGTAATGTTCAGCTCAAAGTGGAGCATTATATGGTGGAATCTCTAGCCTCTGCATACCATGTCTTTGTATTGAAGAGGATAAAGGCTGTTAGTTGTATTTCAGAATATCCTTGTTCACATTTGGTGTATGCCCTGAGCGCACAAGCTACATGAGATTGTGTGACTAGCAAACTGAAAACTAAGTCAAGCTGATAAACTTTCTCAAAGACCAAAGAAAAACTATCTGTATTACAGAATGCAGATGAAGCTGGATCTTCCATAAACCGTGAGTTGGATGGTCAAGAGAATATTCCTTTCAGTCAGTCTCCAACAGAGAATAATAAAGGTAAATAGTGCTGCAGCTGTATTGCTCTAGGCACCTGTCATGATGTTTATGTCCCAAGTTCTCTAAGTAAGAAATCATGTAGTTCAACTTCATATAGAGAGTATTTTTCTTTTACTTAAAGGGATTGATTATAAAATTACTGCTTGGGCCTTTCTTCTGGCTTGCCTGTGTATTGGTATCTGGCTTCTGTTCTAATGTGGAATCTGATGAGAGGCAAAAATGCTGATAGTCAAAATGCTGTGGGAATTAAAGGCAGTCCAACAGCTGAACTATGAAGAAGGTCTTCCACACTGTGGGACAATATTTATCTTCTTTTTACTTGGTTTTCCTAATCAATTTTGCTAAGAAATGGACTGAAATTTCTCCTGTTGTAGTGAAGCCTAATGCTGAATTTGTGACATCACACTTTCTCTGATAAGAGTGTGAGGCCATGAATACAGAGTATGCTTTAGCTATGGGATCACAAGTTGGGCAAGTCTGGGTTTTGATAAATAGTGTTAGACATAATTTTATTAATAGCAGAAGACTATTAAGCTATTGATGCAACAATTTGCTCCAATATAAATTTTCACATGTTCCCTGGTGAAGGCTCTGCTGAAGATTTGGTTTGCCCTGACCCTTGGCTTGCAACAATTTTTTTCATGGCACAAAGCACAGGATATTCTGTCCATAGCTAATTGGGTCAAAAATAGCTAGTTCCATATAAAAAAAAAAAATTGAGTGGGTTTTTATTAGATGCAGTACCAAAAAATTTCTAATGCTAATGTAAACTCTTGGGTATTGAGAGTTCAGAGTTTTTCATGATTGTATATCAGTTGAAACTACTGGTTCACATAGGTCCCTTTTTTAGATACCCACGTTTTGTATAGTCATTGTGTCCAATACTAACAAATTGTGTGATTCTTTCCAGTGTCCCCTTCAGCAGATGTTGTCTATCCCATATTCAGTACACCCTCAGTCAACAAAACAAGGTATGTCTGTTTTACTCTAACACTCTTCAAGAATGAGACAAAAGTTTGAGCAAAACTCCATAAATCAGATTGTAAAAAAATATATGTCCAAAAATTCCAAAAAACCAGTTTCTCTTTACTAATGGGATGTGGTGAGAGATGAGAAATACCCATCATTAAGATATGAAAGTGTTGGATGTTGTTTTTGAGAGGGAAGATGAAACACTATTCTTTCTTTGGGCTAAGCGGCAGGCTTGGAATTTAGAGATGTGGGTTCAGTTCCTGGCTCTACCACACTTTTTTCTAGTGTGATGTTGGGCAAATTACTTAATCTCTGTCTGTCTTATTTTCCCCATCTGTAAAGTGAGTATAATATTACTTTTCCCATCTTTTGTTTGACTTGTCATTTTAGTTTATAAACTCTTCCGAGCAGGGATTGTCTCCTATGTGAATCTGTCTAGCCTAGCACAGTGGAGCCTTGATCTCAGTTGGGTCCTGTATGTACTATTGTAATATAAATGATAAAAATTGTCCAGTGGAATGGAGGAAGACAATATCAAGCTTTAGCAAAGGGACTTGATAACCTGGTAATATTTTTCCATCTCTGACTATTACTATCCTATATTAAGTTTCAAACTAGTGAAATAGTTACCATTTCTGAAGTAAAGTCATGTTAACTGAGATTATTTGAACTACAGTTCCCAGAATGCTTGTGTAACTTGCCCTTGTGAATGTTCCAAAATACTGTCGCTTCTTAAACTTAATGTCAGTTTGGTAGACTACCTTTCTGCTGCTCTTCTTTAGTAGTGTGGCTTTATGTATATTGTAGAGATTAATGCTAGCAATATGACTGTTCCAGAGACGTGAGGGTATCAGGTACACTGGGAAGTATGATATAGAAGACCCCATGAACTTTCAACCATATGAGAAGTTCATAGATCTATTCGAATTGTACTGGTTAAAGTGCTGTCTCTTGTTAATTCTTTAACTGTGTAAGGAGTGTGATGTGGTTATACCAAATACAGTACAGTCAACATTTCTCAACTGATAAGCCTTTCTGTAGTATCCAATGCCACTGGTGTGCCATCCTTTTGTGTGAAAAGGGGATTGCAAGATAGAGAAGATAAAAGTTGCCATGCAGATGTGAAAAGAATTGAAGCTTTATTTTCTATTCTCTCTCTTCCCTTTGTTCTAACCCAATCCTTATCTAGCTGAGCACATCTTTCAAAGGTCTATTGGGCACTGGCCTTTAGCATTGCCCTTCACATAACTTTATAGGATTGATCTGTGTGATTATCTGTAACAATATTAACACCTTGTGCTGTTAAATAGATTGGTACAGCCCTGCAAATAATCTTTCTTATAGAATATGCTCATGCTAATGTGTCCATGACTCTGATGATATATTAGTTTGATAAATCTATTGCCATATTATGTTTCCAGTGGAAATGTTCTGTTTTCCCATGCAGAATCAAAACCACTAATCCCTCTGTCTTATTTAATCATCTTTCTTTGGAGTAGATTAGATTGGTAGTAATCAAAACATTCTCATTGAATTAGTTGTGAACATAAAATCACTTAAATTGTTTTAGTTCTTGAAAGAGCCCAAAAAAAAAACCAAAAGCCCTTGTCAGAAACTTATAATTCTCTGCCGTCTAAGAGTGAGAGAGAGAGAGGTCTGATTACATATTTACATTGCTTCTTGGGGTGGGGGTGGGGTGCTTTTCAAATACCTTCCATATTGATGCAAATGGAATTCTGGAATATGCTGAAATACTGATGTTTGTGATTAACTAAAATATGGCCTTCGATTTGCTGTTACCTCCTACACTGTCTCTTGGGAATAGATGAGTAGAAACTTCTACTAGAACTATACTTTAGCTTTCTGCTTTGTGAACTCTCCTTAGCATCTAAACCTAGAAAACTGTTCAATGCTTATCTCTGTTAATCCCATGTTAAGGTTATTGTACAACAGTTAGCAAATTTAAGTGGTAGTTCCTAAAGTAACCCTGTCAGCTTGTGTATAACTAGAGGTAATTCTATAAAGCACCACTTGTTAACAATTTTAATATGTGCTTCTCCAAAATTCAAGTCTCATGTAAATGTTTTTAAAAATTCATATAAAGACTCCATCTGGATCAATAGTCTCATGAACAATCCTTTCTAGATCTTCTCACAATCTACCCACACCCTCTGTTAGCCTTACTATTTGTTTTGAAAGTTAACAAAACTTTGTCTCAATTGGACCAGAATGGAGAATTGAGTCCCAGAATTGCAGGCCTTTCCCTGAAAATGCCTCCAATTCTTTTATCTAAATCTGGTTCCTATTATTTCAGAATCTCAGATAATCTCCACTGCTGGAGCAGAACTCAAGGGGAGAGGTGGTCTGAGGTACTCTAGGTCATGCGAAGGATGTGCTTGAGAGACCAAGTTACAGTTACTGTTAGGGCATTCAAAGATATGATCCCAACTTTTTGTATGATTAATGCCCTGCCTTAAACATATTCATAGTTCATGTTCCTTTTCTTAAAAAGGGAGTGGTGCTCCTGTGTTTGGGTATGGAGTAGCAAGAGCTTCCACTCGTTGTCCCTTTCCCTCTCAGCACAGGAACACTTAGATCAGTGGTCATCAGCCTTGTTAGAGCCACCATCCTCAGTAAATGTAAGGGAGTAGGAATCCTCGCAGCTTAGCTCAGTTGACTCATATCTGCAGTATAGAGTGTGCTTGAGATTAGATTTAACACTTAAGATGTAGGCTCTTGTATTCTTCCTCTAGGACAGTTCGAGATCCACAGGTTTGGGATTGCAGTCTAGATGCAGTGATGTTCCTCAAAGCCTTGACTTGTTTTTTGGTGCAGTCCTTAGAACCTTGGTGGTTTGCATCTCAACACTGCAATTACTCCAGCTTCTTCCTACTATCAGTTTTAGTATGGGGCCTCTTGAAACAGGAGGAACTAACCTGCACACATCTCTTGAGTTCCTTTACTGGTCTGTTCTGGGGAGCTAGTCATGTTGGTATTCAATCTGACTGTGAGTGTGAAATGACTAATTTAGATGCAACTCTGAAATTACTTTCAGACCACAGCCTTTCCCAAATGATCTGGCTTCTCCCCTGGGATTCAGCCCACCTACAAAAATGGTTCATACTTTCCAGAAAACCAGCAAGAAAACTAAAGAACTAAGCAAAGACTTTAAAGACCAGATGATCATTGTGAGTATTCCTGTGTGGGCTGTTACTCATTCTTAGGGGAGCTTGCACTACCATGTGGTAGTAGTGAAATGAGCTTTCAGACTAACCAGTACTAGATTCCCTTACATATAAATCTCAAACACTGTATACAGCTGTAATGAATTGTATAAATCTGTCTCCAAAACTTCAAATGTAAAGATTGTGCCACTATTTGTGAAACTCTCTTTTCTAAGGTTTCCTTGGTGTTAAAGCTTTACTATATATGTGAATAAATAGGAAACTTGTAGAATATGCTATTAAAAATGCCTGTATGGATACCTTAGGAGTGAATTTGCTTGACACAGAAATCCTTTGTTTCCCACTGCTGCATGATTTGTTGCCTGAGCAGAGCCAGCATAATGCTGCAGCCACATTAGTAGACAACTAACATATTGAAGGACAGTACTACAGTAGGGATGTTGTCTGAAACATTCTGTACTTGGGAGTTTCTGTGATTGAAATGCTACCCCATTTAACCAATGGAAGGTTTCATATAACAGATATGAGGGATGAAATACTCACCTAGTACTGTCCTATGTATATAGTTCATTCCCTTTGAAGTCCTGGCCTTGCAATGGAATGCGACTGAATGGCATCATTAAGCCCTGTGTGCCACTTGCAGTAAGCTAAAGTAACCTGTATGCATATAGGCCTGGCTTGACATAAGTAATTGGATATAGGTGAGGCCTCATTCCTTGGGAGACAGCATTAGGGCGGTAAATGGATCAGCATGCTGGGAACTGAATGTCTGTACTAGCTAAGATAAGGGGGAACAACAAGGAACTATTTACAGAGGGCAAGATAACAATGCATAAAATCTTTACATTTCTGGCTTATGAGGTAAAAAATAAGTCGTACCTGGGCAGTGCGTGGACAGATCATGCTGTACAGGAATTGGTTCCTACAGAGTAAGTACCCAGGGCAATCCCAAAATGTGATGCAATGTACCATGTAAAAGGAAGAGGCCAAGTCCCTATGTTGAGTCTATCAACTCAGTGTACCTTTGCTATATGTCATATAGAGGAACCTGAGTGATGAGACTGGAATTGAACTGAAGTCTTAGGGAACTCCAACAATGGACTCCCATCATGCCTTGCATTTGGGGCTGGTCTTCACTAGCGTGTGGGATCGACTGTAGATACGCCGATTTCAGCTATGTTATTAATGTAGCTGAAATTGCGTATCTACAGCCGACTCACCTGCCGTCCTCACAGTGGCGGCGGTCAGCGGCGCGCTCCCCCATCGCCTCCAGCTTGCGCCTTTTGGCGAGCTGGAGTTACGGAGTCGATGGGGGTGCCGCTGGCGATCGATTTGTCGCGTCTTGATGAGACGCGATAAATCGATTGCCATAAGATAGGTCTCTCCCGGCTCTAGTGAAGACAAGCCCTTAGAGCTGCATTTTTTATTACAGTTATTTATTAATTTTATCTGCTTTTAAAAAATTCTTAGAACTTAATTCCTTGTTTCCGCATTGCCTTCCCAAAAAACAAAATAAATACAGAATGACTTAGTGAATTCTTGATATAAACAAGCAGCACTGTAGTCTGGAGGAATGACCGTGGAGTTGAGTAAATAATCCCAGCCCTGCCACTTGCTTACCTGCTCACTCTGGGACCTTATGCCATTCCCTCAGTCTTTGTGCTTTAGTTTTTCTATCCATACAATGACACCTATCTCATGAAGGGCATACTGTAGAGATTATGTTCATTATATGCCTTGAATATGTGAAGTGCTATGTACAATGCTGAATATTCTACAAATTAAACTTGTCCTGTCATCTGACACTTCTGACTTTCCTTTGTAATGGCAGGATGCTGGACAGAAGCATTTTGGTGCCATCATATGCAAATCATGTGGCATGATCTATACAGCTGCCAGCCCAGAGGATGAAGCCCAACACATCCAGCATCACCAGAGATTCCTTGAGGGAATTAAATATGTGGTAAAGCAAATGGCTGACACTTTTACCAAAGAACCCTTGAAGTAGTACTTATTGTTGGGTATAGAGTTAAGGCTACACTAGGCAAAGGTTTTGTATCCAAATAACATGATCAAATTAAATTACTTATCTGTTATTCCAGCAATTGCCTTTTATTAACACGTTAACTAATTTGTTAACATATGTGATTTGATTTCCTGCCTGCAAACTGCTAGGGTTCACATTACAACTATCGAATCTGTTCAGTTAAATAAGCCTTAGCTGAATCCTTTTGTTTTCTTCTTCCTGGAAAATAACTTTCTTTTTTTCCTCTGTGGTAGGGTTGGAAGAAAGAGCGTGTGGTTGCCGAGTTCTGGGATGGGAAAATGGTTTTGGTCTTTCCAGATGATCCAAAATATGCCATCAAAAAGGTGCAATATTTCTTTCTAGCTTTGTCTGTACAGTGCCTTGCATGATAGGGCTGGGGTCTGTAGATGCTACTACAATATTAATTCTAAATAATAATCACTTGTTTCCAACTTGTCAGGAGAAATCCATATTTAGTGACCAACCTTTCTCAGTGATCACTCTGCAAGGAATTAACATGGCTGGTTTCTACTATACTTAGAGGAGGGATGAAATTGTGGCCGATATACAGATCCAGGAGGCAGGAGATGTGGGGTTTAGTCACAGCTGTGCCGCAGATTCCCTGTCTGACCTTAGGCAAGTCACTGACCTCACTGCAGATAGGGCTGATACCTACCTTTATTTAAAGTTTTCTCCTTTACAAATCACAGACCTAAGTAATCTTATGGCAGCCATGTTAGTCTTCCAGTTCGTCTTTGCTCACACAAATGAGCCATTCCTCAATGCTGAAGACTCCTTTGATCTTATTCTTACATTAGTAGCATAACCCAATTTGCTCCTTACTAAGGAGAATGGCCTGTCACTTTTCTCATTTGCCATCTGTTTCAGTTGCTTGATGCCTCACTAAGGGCCAGGTTATGGACCACCTATTCACAACGACGAGCAGTTAATTCACAGGAGCAGTCTCACTAGAGTTAATGGGACTACTTGAGTGAGTGACTGCTCATCAGTGTAAGTAATTCACAATCTGGCCCTGAGGT
This sequence comes from Dermatemys mawii, assembly GCA_007922305.1. Lineage (NCBI taxonomy): Eukaryota > Metazoa > Chordata > Testudines > Dermatemydidae > Dermatemys > Dermatemys mawii. The sequence goes on from ML677411.1 coordinate 2,128,782, forward strand.
ATTTGAGGTAAGAACAGACGTTTGGGATACTGTCATTTGTAGAACACTGCTCTTGCTACCCTCTTGTAGAAACACTTGATAAGAGCTTGTCCTCCATACTCCAGATTGTGTTTGTAAAATCCAGCGTGAAATGCACAGCTTTCCCGCTCAGTGGAAAATCTCTAGCTAAACTGATTATCAAAAGAAGTGTTTATGCAGTTGTGTATGGTTTTTTTAGGTTCTGTTGAAGTAAAGCTACCTGAGGTGCTGGTAGTACGCAGTGGGTTTCTTTTGGTGTTGTAGAAAAATAGCACCGTTCAGAAGCTCAGTGGCTCTGAGAGAGGGAGTGTATGTGCTTGGATAGTATGGTGATTAGCAGTAGAAGAGCCAAGGGAGCGATTTGAGGACTGAGCTGGGGCACATTAGTCCAGAGTATCCTAAAATGGAAAGGGAAGTCCCCAGTCCTGGAGTCTATCCAGTATAAAACACTAGTGATTACTGTGCTTTGTTAAAAAGCAATGAAAACCTATCTCTGCTGATTTGGAATCAGTCCACATAGCAGCTGGTGAGTAGCAGCTGTTGCTACGTTAACAAAACTCCCCTGATTCAAGTCACAGCCTAAGTTTTGTCTGTGCCTTTCCTCACACATCTTGTCTGTCATGGAGGGGAGAATACCAATCTGCTGCCATTGCCACGTGAACCTTGTATCAGTGTACCATGACACCCTCACCCATAGCTTTAGGCTGAGCTCCCATCTTCCACAAAGACAATGGTCTGCATGTTGCATAGATATTAAAGGATGGGGAGAGTCTCTTAGAGTCTATCTTTCTGCCTGTGGAAGAATGTCTGCTATAGTATAAAGGCTTGTCGACTCAAATGTATCAAGCAATGAAGCTTCTTCCATTCCATAGGAGACTATTCCAATTGCATAAATCTCAGTAGTGCAAACCTACCAAACTATGTATTTGGCACAGGCTGCTAGTGCTTTTAATGAGTTGCTAGATGCTCTGCAGTTGGACAGTGAACTTCCATTGTGGTGATCACTGGGTTCCATTCAGGTACACAAGCCCTCTGTTTGAAATTGATTACTTCTCTGAACTTGCCTATCCTAGACTCTAATGTGCATCTCTGAACCTCTTGTCCTAACATCTTCAGGCAGAAGATGTACGAGAACTTGTCGATAATGAACTTGGATTTAAACAAATTGTGTTAAGCTGCCCATCCAAGATTAAAACCTACTTTTTTGTGTCCAATGAAAGGAAGATAGTTGGTTGTTTAATTGCTGAACAAATCAAACAGGTATGTGTTCCAAATAGTATCTTAATTGTATAAAATGAAAGAAAATTGCTTTCAGACACTTGGGGTTGTTAGCATTGATCTAAGCCTATGTCACAGGTACTCCTGGCCTGATAAAGGGGGAGGGGAAATGGGATTGGCTGGATGGTTTTAGAGCTCTACACTCTCACCATCAAGAAAATGTAGGTGACAAGAATTAACCAAGTTGTTAGTGATGGGTGCAAAAATCTTCCACTGAATGTACCTTCAACTGAATTCAGATGTTGAGCAAAGCTGGTTTATGTAATCATTTACCTTTCTTTAAAGGACCAGCGTAATAAATAGTTGATTGCCTTTGGTGTTACAGCAGCAAACTCACCTGCATGAGTTTCTGTATTTCCCTCAGGATAGAGACTCCTTTGACTTAGTGTTTGTCCTTGATAGGCATTCCGGGTGCTATCTGAGCCTAGTGTTCCACAGTCCCCTAATCACGATGTCCTGCAGCACCATCGTGCCTGGCGTTGCTCCATAAAGCCGGAAGCTGCCATTTGTGGGATCAGTAGAATCTGGGTGTTCAGCCTGATGCGGAGAAGAGGCATTGCACGTCGTATGGTGGATGTACTCAGGTAAGGAAAGGGGATGCCTCTCCCAAAATGAAACTAGTAAGTAAGCCATTAATATGGCTGCAACATAAGTGTACCAAAAGCCTCTTGGAACTTCAGGGAAACTGCTTGTGTTGGGTGCACACATGATGGGAACAAGATTTCAGCTTGATTTATTTTCAGGGGGAAGAAAGTGCTCACAGCAAAAACATTAAGCAAATGTTTTAGGAAAGGTGTCTCAAACGGGTTATTTCCTGCAGCCCACCAAGCTCCCCACGAGCCCCCGCCACCTGGAGTTATTTCCTGTGGCTACCAAGCTCCCCTCACCCATCATTTCCCTGCTCCTCTGTCTACCTCCAGGTGCTTCCTGCTGCTAAACAGCTGTTTGGTGGTGCTTAGCACTTTCTAGGAGGGAGAGGGGAGGAGCAGGGAGCCACGCACTCAGGGGAGAAGAGGCAGGGCAGGGGTGGGGATTTGGGGAAGGGGTTGGAATGGGGGCAGAGAAGGGGTGGGAAGAGACAGGGCCTCATGGAAGGGGGGTGTGGGGGCAGGAAAGGTCTTTTGTACCTTTATATGAAAAAATGTCAGTGATGAGACCCTCTGGCAATATACTAGTTCTCATGTGGCCCTTGTGGTGACTTGAGTTTCAGATCCCTGGTGTGAGCTAATGTCATTCAGAAAATCTGAGAGGTTCATGACACAGTGCAAAGAACTGATTGGACAGATTGATGTCAGACTAAGTGCATATTTCAGTCTGTGCCCTGGTGCTATTGTGGTGGATGGAATAGAAATGCATAGAACCATGTATGTATTGTGGCTTTGATTTTTGACAGTGCTCAGCTTTGGCCAGACTCTGCTTCCACTGAAGTCACCATGAGAGCAGAGTTTAGCCAAGACTGAGTCCTTTTCAGAATGTCACCCTGAATGTTCAGGGTTGGGCTTATTTCATGTTTAACCAAATAGAATATAGCCTGTGAACAATCTAATAGGTATGGGCTTTGTTCACTTGTAAAACACCTTAAGTTAACAGTTGTCTGCCTTGTACTCTGAGAATTTGTAAGACTTCAAAATGAATAAATAGTCTGCCATGCAGCTTCTTAAAACACCAGTTTATTCCTGGTAAGTAGCTTCAGCGGTTGGGAGCTTTCAGATTTGTAGGGAGTATGAAGTGAATGGATTTTCTCTTTAATTAAGAACTGTTACCATCATAGCCGGTTAGCTGTTGCTGACTGTTTAGAATGCATCCTTCTCATCACTAACCTGCAGATGCCTCCAAGCAGCTGTTCTCCAGTATAAGTTGAATGCAAGAAGGCCTAGAGCAAGTTTGACAGATTACTATGGGGAACTTCACTTACCAAATCCTGACTGTAATGTTGGTAATCTGAAACCACGAAACTTCTAAACAAAATTGATCTAGTACTGTACCAGCTATATTCTCCTGTTTCAAATATGTTAATCACCCCTGTCTGCTGCTTTTTATGTCCAATTTCATGGAGTAAATTCTCTACCCAAAAACGGCTCCCCCCAGTTTGGAAACTAGTGTATATAATGGAAATGCTGTCAAAGTATAGAAGAGGTCAGGGAACAAAACACAGGCATTTATATTACAGTAATACGAGCCATATAAATACCTAGGCAGAACCAAACTCTTGCACTGCACTGATAACTGTCCTTATCTGTTTCAGAAACACATTTATGTATGGCTGTTACCTAAGCACTGATGAAATCGCCTTCTCTGACCCAACACCAGATGGCAAGCTGTTTGCAACCAAATACTGCCAAACCCCTAACTTCCTTGTTTACAATTTTATTAGTTAAGATCATTTCCAAACAATCACAGTTAAATTGAACTGGAGCTGTTTAGTTTGCTAAATGTAAAACAATTGACATGTTTAATTGTCTTATTCAGCCATGTTCCATTTTATATTGCTACTGAGTGCTAACTCTTGCTGCTTGATCAAGCTAAAAGGCATGGGGTTAAAAGAATGTTGTCACTTTCTGTACATAATTGTGTTCAGTATTTTAATGTTTGTACTTCGTGAAACTAAACCCAAGTTTGATTCTAAATGTTTATTCTGAAAGCTAAAGTTTTTATTGCAATAACTTGTAAATTTCAAAAATTATATTAATATAAAGATTTCTCTCTGAGTTAGATTTGGCTTGGATAAATGTTTGGTTACTTCATACCACAGGATATGAGGGAGACTCCAGCTAATCTTGACACTTTATATGTATGCTACTTGCTTTGGTACAGCTGGAGACACCAGTATTTTGCTATCTGTGCTACAGTGGGAGATACCAATGGTCCAGGGATATTGTAGATGTGGATTATACTAGTGCTAGAAGTTGCATAGTGGGAGTCAAGTGACTGGGTGAGTACTGTACACCTATATTGTACCTTTCCAGAGTGGGAGTTTCAGTGAACAGAAGACAGAGCAAAACATACGTGCTGGTTGCTGTTACTGACAGTGCTAAAACGTACCTGAGACAAGAGCAGATATAAAGCACTTGTAGCTGTGGCCTAGATCCCTTATGCACAAAAGTCAGTGTGACTATTCATATGAATAAAGGGTGTATTTTTAAGTAACTTAGTCTAGATCTGCTCAGACAGAATCTCCACCTGCTGCTCAGGGATTAAAGTTAAAATTGATCTTAAATCTTGCTGTATACAGACTCAATAGTATTCTTGCACTGGTGGTGGTGATGTGGATAGTTTGTTCAATAAAAGTCCTCTAAAATTTAATTTAGTGCCTCATTTCTGAAGGTCACAAGTAGTTGGATGAACACTTGCATCTTTGGTTCAGAAAAGGTTTTTTAAAATGAATCCCTTCAGTCTATTTTAAGGCTCCAGTGGCCCCTTTGAATTCACAATCCCATGTAAATTGTCCTCATCATTCAATTAGGAGTCACTCTCTGGCTTGCAGGATTGTTCTCCACCTTTCTACTGACCACTAACTTATTCCAGTACTCTTCTGCATTAGAGGACCCATGTAAAGGAGTCAGAGGGAAAGTTTTACAGGCTCCATTTAATCCCTAGTTTCACTGCCATGCTATTCTCCAGGAAACAGGTATGGTCTGGACTTTACCTCCACTAGTACCACATCTCCCCTTAACTATAAAAGTAGTTGAGTGAAGTCCAGCTACTCTTCCAGGCCCTTGCAAATTGAAATTGGCGTGTATTTATTTCCCTCCACATATAATCTGATTAGTTTTGAGGCATGGCTTGTTCTCTAAACTGATAACGCTATTACCCATATCTTTATTTTACTAAGGATGGTATGTATGAACCACTTCTCTGTGCTGCTGAGTCAGGTTTCTAAACACAGTGGACTACCTCTTTCATTTCCAAGGATGTTAGGTAGGTGGATGAACTTGCTTAAGTGTCTACAACAATCTTAGCCTTTGTAAACATACTAGTTTTGTTGCCCTGGCACAATCAGCTCATTAACTCTGATAAAAATCACCTGACTTATGGCCTTTACAAGAGTGTAAAAGCTTTCTCCTTGTGATCTGGCTTTAATTAGTTTGGCTATTTTTGTTTTCCTTGTGTCCACTTCCCTTTCATTTTTGTTATGGCATATAGTATATAATTAGCCTGGACTGACATCATTGGCCTACACTTGAAATGCTTGACATTCTAGGTGCTTCAGGACCTGTTACATTCTAACAGACCTGTATGGATGTGTGTATTTTGCAGTAGCATCACCAGGGAATCCTCACCTTGTTACAAAGCTGTAGTCAAAAATCTACACAATTTGTTTCTAGCTCTTCTGCTTACAAAGACCCTTGAAAACATTAACCACTGATGGGTCTGCAACCATAGACAGCCAAATGAAGTAACCTCTTCATTTAGTTGATTCTGAAACATTCTTTCTGAGGGCACCCCAACATGCTATTAAACTCAGAGGCCCAGCTATGCCACAACTGTTTTTCTTCTTGGGAAACCTAAGGCTGGCATTAGGGAGTAGCAAGCAGGGCAATTGCCCATGGCCCCATGCAACAGGGAGCCCTGCAAAGCTACATGGCTCAGGCTGTGGCTTGCTTTCTTGGGTCCCAGTGAGCTTAATGCCTGCCCTGCTTCCAGGACCCCCTAAAAACTGCTCACAACCACCAAGCGGGCTATTGACCCCCATTAAGAACCACTGGTATATAGAGCACATTATGGTAAGTGATGTCTTACTGCTCATGGTGCTTTAGGAATGAGAGCCTCTTAGCTGGAAAACATGAGCACACCTCTCCCCACCCGGTGCCTCTGCAAGCACAGGCCAGAGCTAGCTCCACCTCATTACCCCTACTAAACCCAACCATCCATAACAGTCTAAAGCAATTAACACCTGAGCACTCAATCATGGGTTCTTAAAGCACTTTACACAGTAGTACTCATCTTGTCCCCAGTTTACAAATGGGAAACTCACAGTATACATAATTGATATGATCTCTCAGCACATGCTTGACAAAGTTGGAAATAAGTCAGAGCAATGGCAATAACACTTATCAAAATATGGTTCAAAAAGAGTTCTCTGATTTGGACACAACTAGCAGCCAGATGAATGGACAGCATTGAACTCTCAGCATTGCAGGAAGTCATGTACTTAAGCACTTATCTAATTATAAAAATGCATGAAGTGTAATCAAGACAAGCACATGACATTTAAGAGATTAGGTCAAACACAGCTATCTTATTACAAGCTAATATTTTATTTATTCAAATTCACATCAGAACTATCTGTTTCAAGGAATTGCTAGGTTTTTCTCATGCTTAATATTTGTTTAAAGCTACAGAATTCTATAAACTCATCCAGTGCAAAGGTTATTTCTTAAAGAATTCCCTATATCTTATGAAAAAGTTGCAAATACCAGAAGACATGTAGAGTAAGTTTCTATGTTCTTAAAGAGTTTGATACTTACAAAACCAAGTTTTCGCAATGTCTGTCTAAAGCTAACCCTCAGGTTGGCATTGTCTCACTGCTGATCATCTCAAGAAGCCCTGATACCAAGAATTTAGGTTACACTGGATTCTTGCATAAATATCAGTGTAAGGAGAAATACTGAAATTACATGTAGAAGCCTCCACCTCAGAATGCAGAGCTATGAAGTCATCAGTTGCTGGCAATGCATGTCTTCCTCCAAGACTGCGACAATATGTGCAGCAGAGGGACGCTGCTTCGGGTCCTCGCATGTGCAGACAGAAAACATTTCAATCACTTTCTGGTATGACTGGTCCAGCTCCTCCATGTTCAGTGGTGGCCTGGTGCCCAGAGCTGCATAATATGCCTCATCATCAAAGTCATCTTCATCAAATGTAGTATCTGGCAAAGAACATTTAAAACAAGTCTCTACCAGCAGTAATTGACAGTCTCAATGGCCTTAGATGTCATGTGTGTTGGAAAGTGAATGCTACCTTCCCAAGGGCCATCATCCATTTAACCCTATGCAGTCTTTTCCTCCTCTAAATGGGGGTCTGAAGGGTAAGGAGCAGGAGAAAGCCCACGCCATAAGAACAATGTAACTGGTCCTTTGAAGAGTTGCTTGCCATTCTAGAGCCAGAGTTCAGCAAGCGCTACCTTAGATCGTGTTTGTTTTACTTACAAGCCCATCGATCATCTCACGCCGCAATGCTGCAGAAGCAGCTGGGCCTCTGCCACTTTGGTTTGCTGATTCGGTCCCTTTGCATTTACAATCTACCACTTCAAACTATAATCAATCATTTGGTTTCCTAGACCCCTCAGAAAAAGTGCCAACTGCGAACTGTTGGGACAAATGCAAAAGCCTCCCTGCAGTTACCAATGTCTAGATACTTGCAAGCAAGCCATGTTTCCTGTTGGAATCTCATTAATACAGCAGCTCTGCACCCCCCGCAATTACACAGGTGCATGGTTTATAACCAGAGAGATTCTGAAGTATTTCTAGAGATTTTTAAATACCAATTTGTAATTTCCTTGTTTAATTTACACATTTACTCTTATCCCACTGAAGTCAGTTGCAGTGCAGCTATCAGCTTCAGTAGGATCAGATCCTACCCTGAAAGGAATTTTCTGTTAACTAAGGTGAAAGTTTAAAAAAAAAAAATCACTAGTTTTCCAAATGTTAACTTTGAAGTCATATACTTCACTGCTTCCGCCAGGGTGAAACACAGTCTTGGTCACATACCTGGCCTAGGCAAACCCTACTCCAGCTTAAAAGAGGGGTGTTGAATGTGGGGATTCAGAAACTCAGCAGGATGCCATCTGTGCTTATTCGTATGTCAATATGTTGACTGCTCTGGCACTTTGTGGAAACGCTAGGGCTTGAGCTAGAGCAGGGGTCGGCAGCCGGCGGCACGCGAGCTGCTTTTCAACGGCACGCAGCAGGCTGAGCGGGGTAGGTGGCCGAGACTCTGGCTGGCAGGAGCCAGCATTGGGAACCCTAGACTGGCAGCGGCGCACCCTCTTCTATGTTGGGCAGTGCAGCACAGACCCTGCTGTATCCAGCAGAAGCTAATCCCCTGCCGCCGGCTCAAGCCCTAGGGCACCGCCGCCTCAGGGCAGGAGGGGGCGCAGGGTGATGTACAGAGCTAGGGCCGTGGGAGGATAGAAGCTGTCTGGGATTGTCCTCCGCCTCCCGCGCAGGAAGGGGCATGTGTGCAGTGGGGCAAGTGGCTCTTTGCAGGCTGCCGCCGCCCAAGCCCTCTCCCAAGAGACCGGGAGCTGCTGAGCGATGCCTCCATGCCACAGGGGGGAGCGCAGTGGAGGGGGCTGCTGCTAGGTTCCCCACCCGCTTGCTCCACCCACTGCCCCTATAGATGGGTGTCAGTGCAGTGCCCGGGGTGGGGGGTGAGATGTGCAGAGTTACAGCGGCTCAGAGCCATGTGCAGGGAGAGCAGCGATTTCTCCCTCCCCCGCTGCCAAAATGGGGGGAGGGCCGCAGGAACACCCATCCTTTCAGCTGCACTTCTGGTCCAGCCCTTCAGGGCCAGGGGAAACCTGCTTCCCTCACTCCTCAGCTGCACCCCCAGATCCTCCCGCACACGGGAGCGGCAGTGTCCTGTCCCTGAAAACCCGCCACTCCCCCGCTGAATCTTTGCAGTCCCCCCGCCCGCCTCTCTCCTCCCTTCCCATCTACCCCCGCTTCTCCCTTACCCCTTCCTGTCTACCCCCCACCACCACCGTCCCACTCCCTTCCCGTTGACCCACTATACTGCCTCCCTTCCACCCCTTCCTGTCTCCCCACTGCCTCCCCCATCTTCCATTCCCACCCCGCCTCATCCGCCCCGGACACCCTCTCCCTTCAATTTTGTCTTCCTGTTTGCCCCACTGCCTCCCTCACTCCCTTCTACCCACCAGTGTCTCTCCCTTCCCATCTGCCTCACTACCTCCTCCACTACCTTGCCCCTTCCCATCTGCCCCCACATCCTCTCCATTTTACCCCCCGTTCCTGTTGGCTCCTCACACTGCCTCCCCCACTCCTTTATACCTGCATCATGTTTGCCCCCTCACTACCATTCCCATCTGCTCCATCGCCTTCCCCACCCCCTTCTACTCCTTCCCATCAGCCCCCTGCGCTGCAAGTCTCAGGTTCCCTCTGCTGGCCCCTATAACTGTAAAATGTACTACCGGCACACAAAATCTTAAATTAATGAAGACTCGACACACCACTTCTCAAAGGTTGCCGACCCCTGAGTTAGAGGAACAAAGAAAACTTCAGATCTGCCGCTGGACTGGCCAGCTTGTTTGAAGGCCGGGGCAAAGGGAGTCTTCTCTACCAGACTTGTTTTGGGCGGAGTTTCTACCTAGAATGATAGTTTTAGGATTCACATTACATTGGTCTTATTTATATTGGTTTTTTGGATAAAGTCACCTCTCTCCTTTTAAAAAAAAGAAAAAAAAAAGGATTTCAGTGCTGCCTTGACCTTAGAGACTGAAACCTCCATGTATCCACACAGACACAGCATAGGCAGTCAACAGCATATGCTTCTTCCACTCTGCCAATGTACCTCAAAAATAACTTGGCAGGACCACTTCTAAAGAAAGAGAAGGAGGGGATCTCCAGAACCTACTCCCTCTTTGGGCTGTCTAGTCAGCCAACGAGTGTGTGTCAGAACAGGTGGTGGAGTTTTTGGTAACCTGCATATCTATGCCCATACCTAATACCACCCAACCTTCTTCGCACAACACACCAAAAGAGCCAGATAGCTAAGGGCCAACTTTTGATCACTTTTGGCCTTGACTGGAACTGAAGTGACAATCTAGGGATCGCAGTTTATCCCATTATGACCCTACAGATTTTGTCCCCAATCACCTGTGCCATCTAGTGCCCCCTTTTAAAGGGCAGTTTTGTTCTGTTTGAGGACCGCTTTTTGGTGGAAGGAGGAGAGCACTGGCACTTGGGCCAGTCAGCATCTAAACCAGCAGTCACAGATTAGAGAGGCTGTCCTGCTTTTGTACAGCAGAGACAAGGTGACTGAATGGGAGCAGCACTGGCCTTTGAACAAGGAAATGGAACTATCACTGGGCTATTAAAATATAAGCCCTGTCCCAAAAGAGTAGAGCCAAGAGCTGTTTAAATGCTACTATAATAATGCACTGGCTGGGCCATCTGCAAGGACTGAGTCTAGGAGCTGGACTTTTAGTTCAAGCAGTGGAGGCTGATTTCAGATCTAGCAATCCTGGGGGGACATTCACACTGTTCGACTAGGTTATGCATCTACTGTGGCTTCCCTGTTGGAGTCGTCCAGCTGCTTTTGATGCTCTGTTGAGCTCAGGTTGCTGGACTGGAGAAGAATTATGTTGTTATTCTTTGACTGTCATGTTAATCACATCACCTTGGTCCTAGTTAAACTGCAACTACTACCACAGGAGATCCCTTCCCCAACACAGTTAAACACAACTCAGTCTTGTAGTATAGATGGACCAGAACCATAGTCTAAGCAGCTTCATTTGGCTTTTAGCAGGGCTGTAGCATGATTCAGAAACATGCTTTGATTCTGTCTACACTACCCCATGGGAACCATGTTGAGGGACTATGCAGTTGTAACTTGGCTCTGTTGCCAGGTTTAGTGTTGAGAGGAATTTGATAAGCAGCGGAATTTCAAGGGAGAACTTCTGCAGCTGTTTACCAAGCTGCTTATGGGGTATGTCAGTATTTACAATGATTAATTAGACACATTGATCAATGCCTCATTTAGATTTAAAAAGCCAAACAAAGTTTAAAGCAGCTCAGCCAACTGCAAAAACATTGAGCACAGCAGCCAGGCACATGTTTTGCAGTAAGGCCCCCCTAAGTAACTTTGAGTGCCTCTTCTAAGCCGCAACATGCTCCAGGCAAGGTGAGACAGGACTGGGAACATACCAGCCAGGCAATTCTTAGAAGCAAGAGAAAGGGTTAAAAAAAAAAAAAAAAAAGACCAGTGAGCAGAGAAAAATCTTGGCTAACCTTTCCCCTCACTATTTCTTTATGTCCTCCTTCAGTAGGCTAGTTCAGTGGATGAACAAGACAGTTTAATTGTTTTTCTAGTTGTATTTATAGCAAGTCATGATCCACATGCGACTTCGTTAGTTGGATGTGTGTTAAAGAAGCACTAGAGGCTTGTCTACACTACCACTTTTGTCGGTATGTCTTATGTCGCTCAGGGATGTGAAAAAAAAACAACCCCACCACCCCTGGGTTATGTAAATTACACTAACAGAAGCAGCAGTGCGGACAGCCATATGTCAACAGGACAGCGTCTCCTGACAACATAGCTATTGCCGCTTGGGGTAGTTTTATTATGTCAATAGGAGAACTCTCCCCTGTCAGCAGAGTGGCTACAAAAGCAATCTTACCGCGGCGCAGCTGTGCTGCTGTGAGCTCGCTAGTGAAGACAAGCCCTAAGCATCCTCTGAACATACAAATGTTCAACAGTCAGTTCCAATACTGGGTAAATCCATCTTTGAGGGCAGCTTCTGGCGAGAGGTGCTTGATTTTAAGAGTGGGGATTGTAAGAAATAAAAGCTGACCTTCGTCGTCGTCATCAGGCAGGTTCAGATGAGGTATGGAAAGGGTCATCATCTCCCACAGAGTCAGTCCAAAAGCAAAGATATCCGCCTTATCAGTGATAACACCACCATCCTCCAGAGCTTCCTTAGGGTTCCATGGCTCTGTGCCAATGTAAAGTGCCTCCGGGTCACTCACTGAAGAGACAGACCACATGACTCAAGCCATGTCCACACTAGGGAAACCGGTGTACTTAACATGTTAAACTAGAACTGCCTTGTCTGCACTAGGATTTGAAGATATGTTAGCTGGGCAAAGTAAACTGTAGGAGGAAGCAAGGGGTCACCACGACCAGCTAATGTGTGTTAAAACTATGGCTTTGATTTGTCCACACTAGGATTTTAACACAATGCATTAACTGTTAAAAACACTTTCTTCCCCTAGTTTAGGAGAGGCCTTAAAACAGGGGTAGGCAAACTACGGCCTGCGGGCTCGTCCTGTCTGGCCCCTGAGCTCCAAGCTCGGGAAGCTAGCTCCTCCCCACTCCCCTGCTGTCCCCCGCAGCACTCAGAGCGGGGCGGTGGGCTGGGCACTCCGGCGTATCAAAGTGCCCATAATTCAAGAAGGATGTTGATAAATTGGAGAGGGGTCAGAGAAGAGCCACAAGACCGATTAAAGGATTAGAAAACTTGCCTTCCAGTGACAGACTCAGAGAGCCCAATCTTAACAAAAGAGAAGTTTATGGGGTGACTTGATTACAGTCTACAAGTATCTGCCTGGGGAACAAATATTTAATCATAGATGGCCTCTTCAATCTAGCAGAGGAGGGTCTAACAGGATCCAATGGCTGGAAGTTGAAGCTGGACAAATTTAAAAATAAGGACAATTTTTAAATCAAGATTGGTTGTTTTTCTAAAAGCTCTGCTGTAGGAATGATTGTGGGGAAATTCTCAGACTAGCTGATCACAATGGTCCCTTCTGGCCTTGGAATCTATGCAGATCGAAGAATAGGGAAAAATCCTACAAGAACAAAGTGATGGATTAGATGGGACCTAGTAGGCTGTTACCATCTGTCACCTTTGTGATTCGTGGGATCGTTATGCTGGCAGAAAGGCCTGGATTGTTATATGACCCTGAGACACAGCACCTGCCATCTATCTCACGGATGAATCAACTCTACCTCTCCCAGTCAATCCACAAGAGTTTGAGTAAAGCCAGAGGACAAAGCCTCTGATAGTCCCATTTCCCAGCTGCTGTCTGATGGTGGCTGGGACGGAGGGATGAATTTATATCATGCCGGGTGACCCGCTGCTAGCAAGTAAAGGATTTACCTTTCTTTAATCCAGCAAAGGTTTATTACTAGTCAGTGTCTTTTCAAAGTCCCCAAGAGCTCCTAGTTAAACTTATAAAGAGTCAAAAAACATCTGTATCTGACTGAGAAGGGAAACTGTCACTGACTTGATGCCCACTCACTCCTGCAGAAGAGATTTTGGCACAGCACGTTGCTTTTTAGTGAAGCCAGCGTGCTGAGCTGTACGCATATGCTCTGGTGGCACACTTTTCCCATTGCCTAGTAATTCACTGAGCTATCCGAAGGCTCACAGCTCTTCGAAAAACCTTGCGCTTACTTCTGCAGATCAGCCTTGCAGCATATCTGGCACTAATGAGAAATGAATGTTAAAATCCTTAACACTTTGTAACCATCATTCTTTAAACCTTGGATACCCCAAGGCTGAGGCTATGGGTATTTTTAGTAAAAGTCATGGACAGATCATGGGCAGTAAACAAAAATTCGCAGCCCATAATCAGTTCATGACTTGTACTATACCCTGACTAAATCTTGGGATGGTGGGGGGGTGAGCGGCCGGGGTGCTCTGGGGGGAATGGTCCAGGGGCGCCGCGGGAGCTCTTGGGGAAGCAGCCCAGAACCCCTGCTGGTGCTGGGGAGTGGGCGACAGCAGGCAGCCCAGCACCCCCACAGGTGCTGGGGACAAGAAGGGATTGGCAGGCCCCCTACCTGACTCCTCGCGGCTGCTCCCCCCTAGGCAGCGGTGTGGCCAGACAGCTCCATGCACTGCCTCCACCCCAAGTGCTAGCTCTGCAGCTCCCATTGGCCAGGAACGCAGCCAATGGGAGCTGCGGGCAGAGGCAGTGCGTGGAGACGTTTTCTAGGAGCGGAGGGAGGGACGTGTGTCCGCTTCTGGGGAACCCCCTGAGGTAAGCACAGCCCAGAGTCTTCACCCCCAGCCTTGAGCCTCCTCCCACATCCAAACTCAGGAGCTGAGGTGGCCAAGACTGCCCCAGCAGCAGCTGGCCCAGGGGCTGCATGAGCTGCTTGGGCAGCCCCTGGGCCAGCTGCACCAGGCCGCTGCAGAAGTCACAGAGGTCCTGGAATCCGTGATTTCCGTGACAAACTTGCAGCTTTACCTAGGGATAAGGACTTTTTTGGCCAGTTGGATACTGTCTCCATGTGACACAGCATAAGACTTCACTCAGAGCTGGGCTGAAGGTTCTTCTAAATCAAGGACTTGTTCTTTGTAGTCACCGTATAATTTAATATGTTTAACTACCCCCCTCATAGGCAGAGAATTCCTGTGGCCCTTACCACCCCCGCCCCCCCGCTCCAAAGCCCATTTTGTCATGGCAACATTCCATTCTCTTCCCTTATAAACTGAAAGTTACTAATAAAAAAATTTAAGAGTGCAGCTTCGTACATCAGTCAACTTGGCAAACCCAAGCACCGTGGAAAGAAACAGCAGAGAAAAGTGATTTTGTAATTAACCCAAACACATTCCTGCTTTTGACAGCTATACCAACAGGCCATTAGACATCTGCTTCTTGTTGTAGTTAAGAAAAACATCCATAATTTTTACAATGGGCTCAGGCTGGTCTCCAGAACTATGAAATAATAGAAGGTTAATTTACTTAACTCTTAAGCAGGAGTTAAGGTTTCACCACATCCAGATGCCAATTCAAAATCTGTTAGGCCTACTCCAGTGTTCCTTGAAAACTGGAACTCCTGTGCATGTTAAGGTGAGTTTGGGGGTCCAAGAAATGCAATGTGGGGCCCTTTGGGGTACTGTGGAAGTTTCCTGCAATTATGCAGCACCATTCACCTGGAAGGCGCACAAGGCCCTTAAACTATAAGAACCACCTCCACTGAAATGCAGCCATCTCTGGGGCGAAGAGTAGCAACGACATGGCATAGAGCCAGGGATGGAAACTGCATCCTTGCACAGCAAATGTCTATTATGAAAACACAATGGGATCTTTAATGTCTACACAGAGCAGACTCCACCTCAGTTTAGACCAGTAAGCCATCCTGGCCCCTTCCAGGTCAAAAGCTAGCTTTAAAGTTTTGTGGTCCCGGACACCTGTAGCGTTCAGATGACTGAAGCAGACCAAGCTGACAGCCTCACATACCTGTCATGTTTTCATCCAGTGGCAGGGACACTCCCACATCACAGATTTTTATCGAATCAAAGTCGCCTTTAATGACAATGTTAGAAGATTTGATGTCTCCGTGGAGCAGTTTCTTATCATTATGCAGATACTATAAAACAGAAAAAGGAACAATGAGCATCCCACGTACAGAGGAGAAGCAACAAATAGAGAAAGAGGCTATTTTAAAACAGGTTTGGGCAGTGAAGCATCATCATATTATTATTTAACATTCATACTGCAGAGTCATCTTACAGCTCCAGTTGTGCAAGGTCCAACAGTCCCTGCCCCAAGAAATCTACTAATCTAGAAGACTAACATATCAAATGAATGAGACAAGTATGCAGACTTCAATGGAGCGATGTGGATTTACACTAGCTGCGAATCTTGCCCAGAGGTGGCCTCCAGCCTGGCCCTTGAGTTCCTGGCCAGGGATGCTAGCCCCTGGCCCAGTTGTCCCCTCTCCCCCGAAGACTCAGCTCGCCGTGTCGCTAGCATTCTGGACAGCGGGGCTGCAAGGTCCTGCCAGGTAGCCTGGGTGCTCTAGACTGCTCAGAGGCATGGCTGGCTCTGGCCGGATGGCGGGGCTGCTAGTCCTGGTGCTCTGAGCAGCATAGTAAGAGGGCTGGGGGGTGGGGGGGTTTGGATAAGGGGCAGGGGGCGGTTGGATGGAGTGGAGGTTGTGGGAACAGTGGGGGTTGCATAGGCGTGGGAGTCCCAGGGGGCCTGTCAGGGGGAAGGGGAGTGGATAGGAGGCGGGGCAATCAGGGACAGGAAGCAAGGGGGGTTGAATGGGGCTGGGGTCCTGGGAGGGGGCGGTCAGGCGACAAGGAGCGATGGAGTTTGATGAGTCGGGGATTCTGAGGGGGGCAGGAAGTGGGAGAGGGCAGATAGGTGGCAGGCTGTTTTGGGAGGTACAGCATTCCCTCCCTGACCCTCCATACAGTTTCGGAACCCCGATGTGGCCTTCAGACCAAAACGTTTGCCAACCCCTGATCGAGCTCAAGGTTTTCACATTGCTACTGTGACACTAAGAACAATGTGAAAATCATCATTGAAAAGGCAGTTCCATGCAACCTTCCATTTTCATGGCTTAGAACTAGGGCTACGTTTCAGTCACGGGTATTTTTAGTAAAAGTCACGGACTGTAAACAAAAAATCATGCCTGTGGCCTGTCCGTGACTTTTACTAAGAATACCCGTGAATAAAACTTGGCGGGGGCTGCCCGGGGGCCCCGCAGGTGGTGGGGAAGGATGACCTGACTGATATTTTTTTCCCTTATGCCTCTGGCCTCTCTCTGTGTACCCCTCCAGTATCTTCAAGACCAAACCCGTCAGCCTCCCAGGTCAGATTATCTGACCGTCCCATCTACCCCCAACCTCTGCTGGTGCCAGCTCTCCTTTACTGGCTGCCAGCATGAGGCTGATCGTGGACTCCAGCCACTATCACGGAGGAAAAGTGTAGTGATTCCCAAAGGAATGGAAAAGTGTGAGTAAGCCAGTGGGGGCCAGTATTAAACAAAATTGGATCACTTATTGGATTACTTTTATTGTAAGCTGTTTGGGGCAGGGACCATTGTTCTATTCTGTGTTTGCTGAGCACCTAGCACAATGGGATTGTGGTCTCTCTTAATAGCATGTTCCATGAAACCAGAGTGGCACCTTAACAAGGACTTGTGGCACCTGCAAACCACGTGCCAACACTTTAGATTCTCTCGGGTTGAGTTACTTTATTTTCCCCGTATCACCGGTGTAAACAGCTCTGCCATGAAACAGCTAATATCACTAGAAAACATACCTTCAACCCTCTTGCCATGTTCAAGGCAACTTTGAGAATGGTAGCAGCAAGAAAAGGACCCTGATGTTTTGTATTTCTCTCTTCAATTAAGTCATTGAGAGATTTTTCTCCTCCGTATTCCATAGCAAGGCACATGCTTCCATCGTTGGCCTGAGTAAATGCACGGTATCCTTAAAACAATCAGAGATGTCATTTGTTTTTAGGGGACCAGAAGAGGCAGTACCGGTAGAAGAGGCATTTTACACATATGCTTAGTAGCACAATTTGACAGCAGAGTCTCACTAATTCACAACAATATTTAGGCCAATCATCATTGTGGAATTTTGTGAATAAGTAAACTAACAATATCAAAGTGTGCACTTAGGCTGGATAACCAATGACCACAACTTCTGAGACAACTTTAGCCTGATTGGCGCTAGGGTTTCTCCACAAAAATTCTAACTGGTTTTAACAACAGTTCAGCAAAGCCAATTTTAAAACCATTTGGAGCCATAACATAGGCCAGGTTTCAGACAGCCTGGGTCATTTGACGCTGGTTTAGGCCACCTGCAGCCTAGGGTTAGGGTTACCCTAAGCTTGGCGGGGCGGCAGGGGGAGCTTGGCGGGGGACTGTGGGGATTTGGCAGAGGGGGCGGGGGGGCCGCAGGGAGCTTGGCAGGAGCTGTGGGGGAGCGTGGTGGGGGTGCGGGGAGAGCATTGCGGGCCGCAGGGAAGGGCTTGGCAGGCCGCTTGTTTGAGACTCCTGGTTTAGACTATTTTATTGTAAGTTAAAGGATAATTAGTCGACTTCACATAATTTCCCAAGACAAACTCCCTGATACTAACATTGTTATGACTTTGCAAATTTCTCCCAAACTAAAAAGATGACACTTGCATTTTTCCCATTGTATGACATGGAGAAATAATCATGTACATGTTCTGTAGTACAATTACTATTACATAGAGAGTTACATGACCTGTTAAGCCAGATCGATAGATTTGGAACTCTATACAAATCTAAGGTAATACCCGATGGAGGAAGGAACTAGTTCCATTGTGACCATGCCAGCTGGTGGATAGAGAGGAATAAGGGAGAATTGGAGGGGACAGTGCATTATGGAATGTAGGGGTTAGGGATATGCACATACACCAGGGGTGGGCAAACTACAGCCTGCGGGCCACATCTGGCCCGTGAGCTAATTTTGCCCGGCCCCCTGAGCTCTCGGCTAGGGAGGCTACCCCCAGCCACTCCCCTGCCTTCCCCGCTCTCCCAGAGCTTCAGCGCCCTGCATCCAGGAGCGGCCCTGGACAGAGCGGCAGCAGCAGCCCTGCCCCTTTACCACGCCGTTCCCCCATCCCCAGAGCCTCCGCATGTCACGTCCAGGAGCGGCCCTGGACAACGCTGCCACAGCGTGGCTCGGGGGCGGGAGCTGAGCTGCCGCGTGGTAAGGAGGCAGAGCTCCAGTGAGCCAAGCAGCAGAGCTCAGGCCCCGCCAGAGCCACACCACTGCAGCGTTGTCCAGGGCCGCTCCTGGACACAGCGCACTGATGCTCAGGGGAGAGGAGGAAGAGAGGCATGGTAAGGGGATGGGGGGTGGTTTGAATAAGGGGTAGGGAGTTCCGGGGGCAGTCAGGGGAGGTTGGATGCGGCAGAGGCTCTCCGGGGGCAATCAGGGGACGTGGAACGGTGGGGGCGGGGGTTTGGATAGGGTGGGGGAGTCCCGGGGGTCTGTAAGGAGGCGGGGGGGTGGATGGGGTCAGGGCAGTCAGGGGTCAAGGAGCGGGAGATTGGGTAGGGGGTGGGGTGCCAAGGTGGTGGTTGGGAGAGGGTTTGGGAGGGGGCGTTCAGGGGGACAAGGAGAAGGATGGGTTGGGTATTCTGAGGGAGGCAGTCAGGGGCAGGAAGTGGGTGGGGGTCAAATCGGGATGAGGTCTTCCCTACCTGGCCCTCCAATTTTGGAACTCCAATGTGGCCCTTGGGCCAAAAAGTTTGCCCACCATTGACATATGCCCTCTACTGCTCAAACAAGGTCCAGGGCTATTTGTGCCCTCCCTCCACACCTCGGGCCCAGCATGGCTCTGGGAAGGTAACATCAGGAAGGAGAAGCCTGCCTTATTAAGCCTCAGAGATGGCTCCAATAATTACATTTGCAAATTAAGCATCTTAAGTCGCGTCTGGAACTTACCTACAATGTTTGGGTGCTGAAGGTTTTTCAGAATCTTGGCTTCTTCATTCAGTCTCTGTTGATATATATTTTGCTGCTTATTGTCACATTTTGGATTAATTTTCTTCACAGCCCATGGGGAACGAGACAAGCCTTTAGGAGATCTTTATGGAAAAAATTCACTGTTAGAAAAATGCAGCATCATCCCATCCATATTTGACATCAGTGATGAAAGATCAATCATAGGCATCTATTCAGTGTTGGCCAAGAGTATCATTAACATAATGATGAATGTACAATTAATTTGTGGAATTAAACAGTAAACCTAAAATTATTAAACTAAATTTGCCAACTTAATAATAAACTATACACTGCACAGCACTGAGTTCGAATTTCTACTGCAGTCATCTATTACAGTCACCCTCACAGGAACTCCAGCTGTGTGGGGTAATCCCAGCAAAGTCTCCAAGAATTAATGAGCCATGAAGACTGAGCTAGTGGTGATGACTGATAAGATCATATGGGACATCTTGCACTGCCACCGTCTGTGTTGTACACAACCCGGGGATGGATTTCAGTTTCCAGGACAGTCAAGCCAGCAGCATTTGTCATCAGCACAGAAGTCTGTTTAAAAATCTACCCTTGTAGTATGTGAGCTAAAGTCCCAGTTAATAGCCACTCTATCGTGTTTATGTTCTTACACTTACCTTTTCATAAGGTAAACATTTACCCCAGTCCCATAACCAAGCTTCTGCATGAAAGGAGAGGCTGGAATAACTACAGAAGCTGAAGGTCCACATTGCCCATTGTCTAAAAACAAGAAAAAAATCATTCCATTTTTATAGCATCTTCCATCTGAAGTTCTCAAAGCTCTTGCTACAAGAATTTGAAGAGGATTTTTTTTCCCCCCTACAACTCTTCTTGGAGTTTTGTACAGAAGAGAGGTTGATGAGTTTAAGGTTTTTTTAAAAAAGCTCTTCACAAACCTCCTTTTCTTTGATTAGACTTCAGAAAACCATCCAAATATGTATGTGTCATACCCTCCTTGGTGTACATCTCAATGGAGATCTTTAACAAAACTTTGTGGAGTTTTATTTTCCCAGTAATTTAAAGTCTGATCTCAAAACAAACTTATTTTCCTCTCACTTTCAAATCTACGTTGTAATGACTGTGTTTATAAATAGTCACTCTAACAGGATATGATCAGTACTGTCTTGTTTATAACTACTACCACTAGCTTTATATTGTGAAACACTGGGCCCAGAGATAATCTGATTAAAAGAGTTCAGTATTGATTATACTTCAATGGAAGCATTATGAGGATAAATTAACCCTATTCTACAATAGTTAACCCAGAGGCCATATTTGAATACAACTTACCAGATTTCTTCCTATTAGTTATTTTGTTAGGAGTCTTGAAGGCAGTTGCTGTTTCCATTGTGGATAATTGTCCTGAGCTTTATGACACAAGAGAGTTGCAATTTACATCAGATCTGATGCAATGTATTTCTCCAATGCAGAACATTTATATATATCTCCTACCATGTCTTTAAGCACGTTCATACTATTCATACAAAATTCATACTAATTGGCACATTATATAAATGTGTGCTGTAGATTTTGTCCTGATCTTAACTGAACCCTGAGCTGACACTGCAACCCAGGTCAGAGCTTTCTAGCAGCCATAGGGTAGACGGGGGAGGGGGAGCCCAGGACTCCTGGGTCCCCTCCCAGGCTGGGATGGCTGGATGGGGGAGGGGGAGCCCAGGACTCCTGGGTCCCCTCCCCGGCTGGGGGGGAGGGGGAGCCCAGGACTCCTGGGTCCCCCCCCGGGC
>ML677411.1:2154805-2171019 GCA_007922305.1 Dermatemys mawii
CCCAGGTGAGGAGCAGGGGCCAACCCCCTGGTGGCGCCTGGGAAGAAGAAGGGACCACCCCCTCCTCCCCGGGCTGCAACCTTTTGCTCCTTTGATGGCCCTCGTTTTCTGTGCGGTGTTTATGGCGGGCTATCCCCTCATCTGAGTGACGCATCCATACTGGGCACAACGATTTTGTTCATGGCCAGTTTATTTCCATTTATGCTTGTGCCAACAGCTTACGTAGCTCCTCACCCTCTGGGGTATTGACCCCCCAATGTGTTTATAAAGAACAATCATCCCCTCTCAGCCTTCTTTTTGCCTGGCCAAACAAGCCAGGCTTTCCACTGTTCTCTCGTAAGATAGGCTATCCACTGCCCTGATCATCCTAGTAGCTCTTCTCTGCACCTGTTGTAGTTTCAATTCATTTTTCTTGCCCATGGGTGCTCAGGATTGTACACATTGTTCCAAATGAGCTCTTACCAACCCCTTGTGCAATGGCATTCATATTTCTCTGCTGGAAATGCCCAGCTGAATGCATCCAAGGATCACATGCCTTTTTCACAGCTGCATCACCTTGGTGGCACATAGTCATCCTGTGATCTACGCACACACCCAGGTCTCTTTCCTCCTCTTTTGCTTCCATGTGATGAGCCTCCTGCTTGTAGCAGAAATTCTCTTTCTCTTGCTTTCTATCTTCTGTTCTATGTAGGTTCTTAGATCATGCTTATCACTGTAGTATTGGCACACCTGCTTTTCACCCACTGCCATCTGCATGAGGATCTTACACTTCCTCCTCCCCGTTATTGCCACGTGCTTCCTTCATCTGTTGCTGCCTGCCTGAGTTAGGACAAAATTAAGGGCTTCAGGATTTTGGTCCCAATGAATAACAGTCAGTACTGTTACATATAATTTAGTTTAGGGTGTGCCTCAGGGAGCCATGATATTCCTAGTATGCCACGGATTTCAGTAGCACCATGCCACAGAAATCAAGGAGCTTGGCTGTGGAACTATTTGGGACTCCGGTTATTGTAGACAGTCAGCTGTGTTTTCCTTGACTGCATAGACCAGGTGAGGATTTCGGGAGGTGTGAGGAGCACAATCTGTTGTTACTCAGTTTGGGAGCTGGAGAGAACCATAGGATTGGCCTGTATCCAATAGCCTCAATAAAGAATCCCCGTTATGTTTGTTACAACCAAGCTTTGATACTTCTCTGCCATCAGCAGTGTCATTAACTCCAAGTGTTCAGAAATCATGAGTCAGGTCAAAAAAACAGGAGCTCGATTTTTGGTTCTTTTCATTTGCCTTTTAGTTTTTGAGTCTTCTAGTGTGCGTGGATCACATAAGAACATAAGAACGGCCATACTGCATCAGACCAATGGTCCATCTAGCCCAGTGTCCTGTCTTCCAACAATAGCCAATGCTGGATGCTTCAAAGGGGATGAACATAACAGGGAAGTTATCAAGTGATCCATCCCCTGTCATCTAGTCCCAGTTTCTGTCAGTCAGAGGTTTAGGGATACCCAGAGCATGGGGGTGTGTCCCTGACCATCTTGGCTAGTAGCCATTAATGGACCTATCCTCCATGAACTTCTCTAGTTCTTTGTTGAACCCAGTTACACTTTTGGCCTTCACAACACCCCCTGGCAAGGAGCTCCTCAGGTTGACTGTGTGTTGTGTGAAGTATTTCTTGTTGTTTGTTTTCAACCATTCTCTGCAAACATGAGGGCTAGACACTTACTTTTTATTTAAATGAAAGCTGCCATGCTCACCTAATCACATGATTCCAAGAGCCGGGGCTTGAAGAAAAACATCAAATATGGCGAGATTTGCAATAAATCCACAAAGGCTGGCAAACTGCACAAGGGACACAACAGTTGTGATGTTATGAAAAAAACATCCCATGTAATTTCCTGTTCTCACAATATGAAGCAAGAAGAATGAAGAATCTTGTAATTCTGATCCTACCTTGTGTAACTGCAGTTGCTATTCTTATTCATAAAGATACCTTATCCTATTTAAAATCTTGCTAAGTGCCTGGCCTCAATAATATCCTACCCCAGTGAGTTCCAGGGGTTAACTATACATGGCGTTAAAAAACTTCAAAATAGATAAGTTTATATTTCAATAGTAAACATTTCACATTCCCGTATCTTCACTGAACTGCTCTTAATTCCGTACAATGTCATTCAACAATGTGACCCTTCCCAGAGGATGTTGTGAAGGCCAAGACTATAACAGGGTTCAAAAAAGAACTAGATAAGTTCCTGGAAAATAGGTCCATCAATGGCTATGAGCCAGGGTGGGCAAGAATGGTGTCCCTAGCCTCTGTTTGCCAGAAGCTGGGAATGAGTGACAGGGGATGGATCACTTGATGATTCCCTGTTCTGTTCATTCCCTCTGGGGCACCTGGCATTGGCCACTGTCAGAAGACAGGATACTGGGCTAGATGGACTTTCAGTCTGACCCAGTATGGCCATTCTTATGTTCTTATTTGCGATTCTGTGGGATCCAGTTCCAAGATCCACTGAAGTTGCTGGGATCAGACCAGAAGTAGGGTGATTGTGGGCTATTTTTAGTGCTTGTACCATAGTTGTTCCTTGTAAAGTGCTTTTGAAGAAGAAAAACACCCTAAAAAAGGTCAGTATTGTGTGTTTGTTTATTTGGCGGGAGCAATGTAAAAGAAGCTTAAGTGGAAAAAATGGTGTTGATATTCTTTATTAGTCATTCTGTCTATCTCTCTCTTATACACACACACATGCTGTGCAAAAACCTTCAGCAATTAGCTTAAACTCATCACTGGCAATTTGGCCACATGGCTGATGGTCTGGTAATGCATTTACTAGGGGTAAATTGGAGTATTTACCAGTGTGTGCTTCTCTGAGGTCCACCTGCATTTTGTTAGCTTGTCCTTCACTTCTAGAGAAACTAAACTGTTCTGCCTAGTCTGCCTGGGAACTTGACAAAGAGCTAGGATGAAACACTCAGTGTGCCAAAAGAAATATGGCTTGATTTCTCTTGCATGGAAAAGCAGGCTGGGTGGCGGGGGAGTTTTCAGAGGAATTATAAATCTGGAAAGATCCCACCTCATCTGTTGTGGGAGTTGGAATCAAATTTATAAAGCAACTCGCAAAACCACACTGATGATATTTCCATGTCTTCCTGTTGTACTTTGTTCTGCTTGAGATGGTGTAAGCTAACATCCTAGTTTCTATCCTACTATTAGTTAATATCCAAGTGTCAGACAGGCAGCATGTGTAGGTGTAAAGTTCTATTGATACTCTCACGTCTTGTCTCAGAGATGGGCAGTGGACTAGAGGGCAGAGTGGAAATCAGAAGACTGTACATTACTTTACGAATAGGAAAAGGCCACCTGACCCTTCACCTCCCATCCAGTCCAACCTGCTTTGACATTATCCAATGTACCCCATCTTTTGTGCTCCAACATGCCCCTCAATGCAGACCCCAAGATATTCCATTCACCCACCGCATCTCCCCTCTTCTCCTGCATTCATGCCTGCTCTTTTCCCATTTGGGTTTTCTGAAGGACCACAGCACTAGATACGACACTTAGAAATATCTTGGATAGATGCAGCACAGACTATAATGTTTTGGAGCTGTTTTTAAGTTCACCTTCCTGAGTCAATTTTAAAAGTGACCAAAAACAGTTTATCAAACTGCCCTGCCAGTGGTGGTAATAAAGACTCTACCTGTCATGAGATCACTAATGCTTGAGAGTTTTACATCTCACATGCCCTGGGCCCTCCCAGCTCAGGAACTAGGAAGTCAAACTTGGGATCCGTCTT
Source organism: Dermatemys mawii (assembly GCA_007922305.1). Taxonomy (NCBI): domain Eukaryota; kingdom Metazoa; phylum Chordata; order Testudines; family Dermatemydidae; genus Dermatemys; species Dermatemys mawii. The sequence continues at coordinate 2,158,591 of ML677411.1, forward strand.
TGTGGCTTTTTGGAGCGATCCATTCTCCAGGTTGTCATGTCTGCACCTTATTCTGCTTGACTCAACGCCTAGCTGCCTCTAGAATCACTTTAGCTGTGCTCTGCAAGATCACATCCAACAGCTCTTCAGAGAACCCAGTGCTCCTTGGTCTTTCCCTAGCACCCATGACACTTGCAAGAGGCGTCATTTGCTGTACATTGCCCAGGTGTGTTGAAATTGAGCATCTCAAGACTTCTTTTAGTTGCTTTCAGAGATGGAGGTACTTGATTCAGAGTCATAGTTGGATCTTTTATCCTATGGTGGAATATTTCTGGATTTCCCACCAACAATTAACTCTACATGTATGGAATCTGATGCCATCTGCAAACCCATCGGTCTCTGTTCTCTGCCTCCCACCTAGTCCTCTATCTGCATCATCCCTTCCTTCAAAAGCTGATGGACGTTTCTGCTGCAGGACAGGTCGGAGGAAGACAAGGACGCTGTCATCAGGGAAGGCAGGACTGGCTGCTGGAAAGGGTCCTGATACATCCTCTTCCTGCTGGCCCGAAAGCCTTTTTTTTCTCTATGCACAGGAGATAGAACAAGGAGGAATGGTCTCAAGTTGCAGTTGGGGAGGTTTAGATTGGATATTAGGAAACACTATTTCACTAGCTGGGTGGTGAAGCACTGGAATGGGTTACCTAGGGAGGTGGCGGAATCTCCTTCTTTAGAGATTTGTAAAGTGAGGCTTGACAAAGCCCTGGCTGCGATGATTTAGTTGGGGATTTAAGCAGGGGGTTGGACTACATGATCTCCTGAGGTCCCTTCCAACCCTGATAGTCTATGATTCTATGACAGCACCATAAACATAATTACCCAGTCCCCAGCAGACACCTACCTGGGGCAATAGCCAGTTTGCTTAGAGATAAAGCAAATTTCCTATCCCTGTTTTTGTATGTCTTTGGAGTCCTCCTGTAAGGGGAAAATTAAGTTATTTTCTTTGATTCTCTTAGGCCAACTCAGCTGAAAATATACAAAACCTGGTCCTGTACACAGATGGCAATGCTTTTCAAACTGGGCCTTTACTAGGCTTTGAAAACAGCTGTAAATAAAATGCTTATCTGCAAACCCAGATTGCCAAATAAAAATTGGGTTTTCAAGCAGCAGTTTAGGGGTGTGTAAGAGTGCATAAAAAAACCCTCAAACTCTTTCTTATTAAATGTGCTGTTTAAATGTCACAGCAGAGTAACGCGGCTTCTGAAGTTTCAAAGTGTTTTATATTTAAAAGTGAGATTTTAAAAAAATGTTTGATGGTAACTAAAACCATTTCCACAGACTGGCATGTTGGGGGCCTGATCCAGAATCCACTAAAGTCAATGGGAGTCTTCAGGTTAGTCCCTGTGGTCTTAAAACTTCCACTAAACTCCTCCTCGAGCAAAGCCCGTGGGCTGCTTTGCATCAGCAGCTACTGGAGTGTCATTTTGTGAAGGAAACGTTCTTGCTTAGTAGTATTGCAGCGCAGTCTAGAGGCCCGAATTGAGATCAGGGCCCCATTGTGCTAAGTGCTGTACAGATGCGTGGTTTAGGGCCAGTCCCTGCTGCTAAGGGTGAAGACATGGCATGCAAGTTTAAGGGATTTTCTGAGGGTTTCACAAGACATTGGTTTCAGAGCTAGAATCCGGATCTCCCAGCTCGCAGTCATTTGCTCTAATCAGTAGACCATTGTTCCTTCCTTCCTTGAGTGTATTTTTTTTTGAAACCTCACTTTTAAATACTGGATAGATGGAGCCCAGAGTCCTCTGTCTTGCCTGATTAGTGTCTGGGAAGGCTAATTGTTTGGGGTTGTACAGCTGCAAACTTGATTAAGGTTTTGGTTCCAAATGACCTCCAGCCCCACCACTGTAGAGTGCTTTTGGGATGAACGGTGCTATGTTGACGTGGATTCATTATGATTAGTCTGGAGGAAGTTGGAATTTAGTCAAGAGAAATTTGTACAAACTAGGCAGTTGTTTCCAGTTTTCCTAAGAAGTGGTTATTTTAAGAGCTTCTGGGTCATTTCTGCGCCTGGAGACCACAGCTACAGCTACCCATTTCCAGCCACTGAGAAGAACCTCAAAGAGATCTGGAATCTCTATGCTTTTGGTGATGCCTCTTCATTTTTTCACCTTGACTGTCACTAACATGTGGTCGGGCTCTTTCAATCCCCAATCAGTCTAAGAAATCACTCTGCTGCAGGACGGGGCACCTTCCTTTTCCCCAGTTCCTGTGATCCAGACAGATTCCCAAAGTGCTGTCCGAATATTCTCAGATTCACTCCCTCCAGCACTGAAAAAGCAGCCGCCTCTGGGGTGCAGCAGAGCAGTCAGTCAACAGCAACAGTTTCGGATGGGGTGTGAAGAGAGTCCATCCCTGGTGAAATTGGAGGCAGACAGAATTCCATGAATGCTGGAATTTGTTCACTGCATCAGTGCTATGGTATGTAAAGCTTTATAGCACAGCTGAAAGGCATCAGCTACACCAACAGCCCACCCCTATCACCTTGCTGGGAAATATAGATACTGAATCATGAAAAGACCCACCAGGCAGCCTCCTCGGAGCGGCAGAGTTTCAACTTTGTGTGTGGAAGAGAGAGGTTTTATTTAAAAATATGTAGAGTCTCTTAATCGGTGTTGGAGAAAATGTTTACTATGTCCTTTAAAAAAAGAAAACAAACGTAGAATGGTCACTAGTGTTGGCAGCTCCTTTTTTAATCAAAAGCCTCCCGTGTGTTTTCCTTAAAGCCCCAGCTCTGTCCATGTGAGAATTCATGGGAGAATTTCAGCTTTCATTTACTCCCGATCCTACATTTCTAGTCCTTCTGGTTGCAGAAAAAAGCTGGAAAATGTGACCCCCAATAGGCTCAGAAAAGAGAAGGCAAAGAAGGAAAAAGAAAAAAAAACCACTCATGATTTTTAAGCCGATCTCCTGATTTTTGGGGTTCTCACTCATGCTTTTTGAATGTGCAGGGTTGGCGATACTAAACATTTCCTCACTGTTCTTCCATCTCAACCCATCTGATTAGTTTTCAAGAAGACATTTTAGTTTTGGGTGGGGGTACCTAACAAAATGGACATCAAGAAAGCAAGCTCTTGCCTTTAACCAAGTCCCATGCGGTAGAGTAGACTCTTAACCTACCCAGATTCCTGTCCCCATTTCAGGAGTCTGATTTGTCTTATATACTCCCAAGTTCCACCTCACTTAAAAACTATTTGCTTACAAAATCTGACATAAAAATACAAAAGTGTCACAATGCACTATTACTGAAAAATTGCTGACTTTTTCATTTTTACCATATCATTATAAAATAAATCCATTGGGATATAAATATTGTACTTACATTGCAGTGTATAGTATATAGAGCAGTATAAACAAGTCATTGTTGGTATGAAATTTTAGTTTGTACTGACTTCACTGGTGCTTTTTATGCACTGTTGTAAAACTAGGCAAATCTCTAGATGAGTTGATGTATCCCTGGAAAATCTCTGTACCCCCAGAGGTTGACGTACCCCTGGTTGAGAATCACTGCTGTGGACAACAGAACTGGAACAAGACAGCAGCTAGATTCCTGCTCAGGCTCTGTCTGTGAGGGGACAGGGCTGCCGGGAAGGGGGTGGACAGACATCGGGGCGTCAGAGGAGACACGGGGGGCCACATCTCCATCCCCTACAGCAGGAAAAGCATCTGGTGGGGCATCTGGTGGAAAGACTCATCTGCCCACCTGTCACTGCAGCCCCTGCTATGGGAGCAGCGCGGCCAGGGACCAGGTGGCTGAGGAGACGGAAGCAGGGCAGGATCCAGGCCTGGGATGGTGAGGGGGAAGGTGGCACGGTGTAGGTAGAGTGACCAGATGTCCCGATTTATAGGGACAGTCCTGATTTTGGGGTCTTTTTCTTATATAGGCTCTTATTACCTCTCACCCCATCCCAATTTTTCACGTTTGCTGTGCAGGGTACACACCTTAAGGGGTCAGGAGTGTTTTTACCCAACCTCACCATCCAGACTGCTACCTCTACTCCTGCTCGGAGGGCGTGGGGTGCATGTACTCCCCACACTGCCATAAGGAGTGGGCAGTGCCAACGTACTCTAAAGCTGCACCCTCCCATCCCCAGCAGAACCTTTGTGGGATGGCAGTGACCATATAGCCACCTTCCTTCCCCGTAGGATGACCAGGTGTCCGGTTTTCAACTGGAACACCCGGTCGAAAAGGGATCCTGGTGGCTGTGATCAGCTGTATGTCTCCATTCCAGCTCCTATGGGTAGGGGCAGCCAGGGGCTCCGCATGCTGCCCCCACAGCTCCCATTGGCTGGGAACCACGCCCAATAGGAGTCACAGGGGCAGCGCTTGCAGATGGGGCAGGGCGCAGAGGCTCCTGTCCATGCCTCCGCATAGGAGCCAGAGCGGGGACACGCCCCTGCTTCCGGGAGCTGCTTGAGGTAAGCGCCATTCGGAGCCTGCACCTCTGGCCCCCTCCTGTGCTCCAACCCCCTGCCACTGAACCAACAAAGTCCAGATGGTCCCATTAAAAGCTTTGGGCCCATTGCTAATAAGCAGCATTGACAGAAAAGTCCCTGAAAGTTAAATCAGTTCTGAAACCCTGACACCAAATCCATAGACCTCTCTGGGAGCTGCACCCCCTTATGCCACATCTGAATTTTGCCCCAAAAGTATAATACAGTCCAGAGCCAATAAGAACCTCCTGCATGGTTGACCCCGATGGCTACATGGTCACTGTCTATCTGAGGTACTTACATGACCCACACTGGAGCACCTCCCAGTCTGTAATGGATTTATCCTCACAACACCCATGTGAGGCAGGACAATGCTATTATCCCCATTTGCTCAGATGGAAAACTGAGGCACAGAATAAGTGACTTGCCCAAAGTCACACATGTAGTCTGTAGCAGAGAGGGGGCTTGAAGCCAAGTCTCCCACGATGCAGGCTAGCACCCTGAACGCTGGACCATCCTTCCTTGAAACAGTCGTCATATAAACTTAACAAGGCCGGCAGGACCATCTGTCATGATTAGCCCAGAGTTTGTCATGCACTGGGCATGATAAAAATGGCAAAAGCGCGATGTATCCAGTAGAAATTACCAATTATTTGTTTCTTTAGCAATAAAAAAATAGCTTAAAAGCCAATAAACGCCACACCTGGCATCCAAACAAACGTGGCACTTTTTAAAATAACCTTTTTCTTCCTTATTTTTAAAAAATATCTGTTTAAATGAAACATTTCCTTTAAACAAACAACCAATAGGGTGCTGTACGTAATTACAGGCAGCAGAGGGAGCAGCTGGAGCTGTTTGCAAAGGTTTTATAGGCCATATATTACTATTTTTTAAACTGTACCCCTAGCCCTCCTGGCTGGCCCCATCTGAGAGGTTTTCAAAAACATTTTCCCGAGCCAAATGCATAATCCTGGCCCTATCTGCCTGGGCGTGATGGTTATGGGGTAGCGAGGTGAGCCTCGATTTGTTTTAAGTCTGCAGAAACGGCTTTATTATTTTTTTTAACAATGGCTGAAAAATTGCCTTATTGCTCTCTCCTCTCCCTGCGCTTTCTCACACACACGTACGCCTGGTGACAACCCGTTACCTTCGAGCCCAACTGAAGGCTAAACCGCTCTCTCTGGGGCACAGAAGGAGGGTCCCGCTGCTGTTAAAGTTGCGGTAATGGCAGTGCAGTGACTACAAGCTCCTTTATTTGGCTCTTTTGCAGGGGGTCCAATGCTTGGTGCTAAGTTCAGAGCACCCCCCGCTTTTCTCTCAAACCCTCCTGGGGCTCCCAGCCACCTGACACCTTCCCCTTCCCCCCTGCGAAACGTGTCTGGGTGCTCTGCCCTCACCAGAACACTCCTTCCCTGGCACAGTCAGCGCCCTCCTCTGATCCTGGCAGAGTTGCCAACCCTCTCTCCCGACGTGCACACATTTCAAGTGACCTAGAGGAGACAGGTTCAGAGCCCGCCAGAAACGCAGAGGGGATGAAGTGTCCTGAGAAACGGTGATCTTACAGATTCATAGACCCCAAGGCCAGACGGGACCACTATGATCGTCTGGTCTGACCTCCCTGCATAACACAGGCCAGAGACCTACCCCAAAGGAACTCCCAGAGCAGCAGAGCTTTTAGGAAAACACCCATTCTTGATTTAAACATTGTCAGGGATGGAGAATCCACCACGAGCCTTGGTAATCCCATGTTCAATTGCTCTCACCCTTAAAAATGTACACCTTACTTCCAGCCCGACTTTATTCAGCTCCAACTTCCATTCGTTGGATCATGTGATCCCTTCCTCTGCTAGATTGAAGAGCCCTTTGTTAAATGTTTATTCCCCATGTAGGTACCTATAGACTGTAATCAAGTCACCCCTTAACCTTGACGTTGTTAAGATACATTGATTGAGCTCTCTGAGTCTATCACTATGAGGCAGGTTTCTAATCCTTTAATCATTCTCATGGCTCTTCTCTGACCCCTCTCCAATTTATCAACATCCTTCCTGAATGTGAACGCCAGCACTGGACACAGGATTCCAATAGCGATCGCCAAATACTTCTCTACTCTTCCCCTGTTTACGCATCCCAGGATCACTTTCTCTCTTTTGGCCACAGTGTCTCGCTGGGAGCTCCCGTTCATCCGATTATCTACAGTAATCCCCAGATCTCGGTAAGAGTTCCTGCAAACTTTACGAGCGCTGGTTTTGTGTTTTCTTCCAGGTCGTGGATAAAGATCTTCTGAACACAGACAGACTCCTGAGAGCTGTAAAGGGCACGAAGGACATTTCTGAGTTTCCACTGACTTGAACCACCTGGGTCCTATGTGTCCTGATCTAATCTTGGGGAATTAAGAGCTGATTCTTTGTGTCTAGCTTTAAACATGGCTCTCGATTTTCTTTGCATTACCCAGGGGGGGAAAATTACAGGGTATTTTTCACTGGGTCTCTGGTGCTGCAAGCCGTTACTCTGGCTTTCAGCCGGTTAGCAATCACTGCATATTGCAAGCTCTGCCTTCATTGTGCAGCATAGTTTGATTTGAATGAGCAATAAAAGATCTGTGTAGTGCAAAGCCCTACACTTGCCGAATTAGAAACAGACTCTTTATTAGATACACACCGTGCCTGATACAACGCTGCTGGGTGCGTGTAGGAGATGCCCAAAGCATGTCACTTTCAAAAGCAAGAAGACGGCTCCCCAGCCTCGCCCGTTTCACAGTCAGCTAGGTTTTTCCTTTATCTTCAGACTCAGGGCTTATCTTCATGTCCAGTGCTACAGCGACGCAGCTGAACCAGGCTGGATTTGGTGACTTCTTGAGGCCCCTTCCAGCCCTACATTGCTATGGATCTGTGAGCTCTCTGCCTCACACTGTTGAGGTGAGGACTATTTGTTCCTGGCTGTAACCAGCTACATAAGCAGTGTCGTTGCTTTCCACTCTAGCCCTGACCAGGTCTGTGGTGGAAATGACAAGTGATGGGCAAAAATGGAACTGAACTGTCACACCATTTGGGCTGAGTTCTGACTGTAGTAATGGCGGAAGAGGTGTTCTTCCATTGCTTTCAATGGGTGTGGGATTGCAGACCCTACTCCCAGATTCATCCCTGTCTCCCTCATAAGAATCTGACAGCCTGAATTCCCAAAATAATCTCTCTTCCACTGTTCTTGACTCTTTCATTCCCTTTCTCATTTCCTGCAGATCCTGCTGTCCCAATCCTCCCAAATCTTGTCTCCTTTCAGATGACTGCAGCCTCTCAGGCCACAGCACACTAGCTGTTGAGCATTTTGACTGATCCAATCAGCAGTTAAATACTTCACAGTACTGCTACTTTGTCATCACTAGGTTTCAGAGTCAACACCCTAATTGGGAAGAATGCCTTTTTTACTGCTATTGTTTCTGATAATCTGTAGTCTCAATAAATCTACGTCCTAAGGGATGGCCTGAGACCATAGTCTGTCATGCTGACTAATATTGTTCCCTTAATTCCCCCCTCTGCCTGAATCCGTCTGTTGTCTCGTCTTATACTGAGGCTGGCAACTCTTTGGGACAGACACTGTGTTTTTGTTCTGTTTGCACAGCGCCTACCCCTATGAGCCCCTGGGGCTCCTAGGTGCTCTGACAATACAAATAATAACTAATAGTAAGATGGGCTATGCAGCAAGTACAGTCAAGTCAGAGGATGTCGCTCCAAGGTGATCTTTCCCTTCCCGGGTAACAACATATGGTACAGATGGGACCGTAACCATGTTCTGTAAGGGATTTAGCCACACAGCTCCAAGGGGTCGATTCTGCTTCCCTCTCTCTTTCAAATGCAGGGTTCTGGAGCCGGATTGCATCAAGTCCAAAAGCAAGTGTCTGACTTGTCCAGTGAGTGCTGGCCTTAGCTGTATGCGCTAACCTAGAGCCTCTCCACCCTACGGACATCCCATAGGACCCAGCCGCTCACCTGGATATGATAATAACGTTGTGCTCTTGCATACTAAACCTGGGGCTAGTGCAATGTTGAGCTCCAGAGAGGCTTCATGTGACAAAGCAGGAAGGAAGGCCGCCGTCCTTTTCTCTGTGATTCTGCAGTGCCCACCCCTAGAACATTGTGGTAAATTCTGGGCATCGCACAGACAGAAAGAGAGAAGAAAATGTTCCTGGGCTGGGTATGGGGGGATTGACTGAAAAGACCCAATGAGCTAACTGTGAATAGCCTTCTGTGACCCCTAAAGGGGTGGAACATGATTTCTGATGGATATCTGAAGTGTTTAAAATCAATCCTTGGGTTCACTTTGTGTTGTGACCCCCTCTTGTGGTTGGTTCACATAAGAGGATAAGAGCTTACTATTGCTACCAGCGAACAGAGTTACTTCTTTAGCTCAAGTGGTAGAGGTTTGGGCTCTTAGTGTTGAAGAGCCCAGTTTCAAGTCCCAGAGATTGAAAGGAGCTGCTCCATAAACCCCCAAGCTGAGTCTCAAGCAAACCTTGCTGACAGGGAGATCTGTTAGGCTGTGACTTCATCTCCCCAAGGGAAAGGGTGGGAGCCACATTGCTTGAGACTTTTAAGAATAGGTTGGACAAAGCTCCAGAAAAATGGGCTGCAGGAACAACCCTGTATGTGGACAGGGCTGCACTGAGAGGAGCCAACAGGACTTATCTGCCTCTAATCTGGATGATAAAATTTAGCAGCTAGACAGAGAGACTGATCGATATGGCAGATACAACAGTGATTGGATGGATGGATCTCCATTGCCCACATTGCTGACTCCAGCTGATGAGCATTATAGGAAAATTCAGTTTTTAATCCCATAAGAACATAAGAACAGCCATACTAGGTCAGACCAAAGGTCCATCTAGACCAGTATCCTGTTTTCTGACAGTGGCGAGTGCCAAGTGCCCCAGAGGGAATGAACAGAACAGGGAATCATCAAGTGATCCATCCCCTGTTGCTCATTCCCAGCCTCTGGCAAACAGAGGCTAGGGACACCATTCCTGCCCATCCTGGCTAATAGCCATTGATGGGACTGTCCTCCATGAATTTATCTAGTTCCTTTTTGGAACCCTGTTATAATCTTGGCCTTCACAACATCCTCTGGCAAGGAGTTCCACAGGTTGACTGTGCATTGTGTGAAGAAATACTTCCTTTTGTTTATTTTCAACCTGCTTCCTATTAATTTCATTGTGTGGTCCCTAGTTCTTGTGTTATGAGAAGGAGTAAATAACACTCCCTTATTTACTTTCTCCTCACCCGTCATGATTTTATACAAAGTTGTTATTGCTGCTTCCTATGGTTATTATGCAGGCGCTTTGATGATTTTGCCGACTTTTGCTACTAGGGTGACTATGCAGTTGCTACAGTGATTTTTCAGTGGCTGTTACGGTCGGTCTGGTGCTACGGGGACTGGGCAGGCGCTATGTGGAATGGGTGAGCGTTACAGGGACTGGACGGGTGATATGTTGATTGTACCGGTGCTGTGATGACTGTGTCATGAGTAGTTTGTTGTGTTTTCTTTAGCTGGGGGAAAGGCCAAGAGAGAATGGGAACTGAAAAGAGAGGTATATTTGCTGTAAATTACATGAACTCTGGCTGGCAGGCTTACAACCTGTGCACGGGCTGTTTTCTCTCTTTCAATAGCTGGAAGAGGTGCTGGTGGAAAACGAAACACAGCAAAGTGAAGTAAGGTTTTTCTTTGGCTCACACGGCATTTTCCTCTCTCTTCCTTACCAGACCCTGTGCAGGTGTGGGGTCCACGCTTAAGCAAGGAGGGGGACACATTGGAAAGGGTTCGGGAAGCGGTAAGAAGAATGATTTGAGGTCTGGGAAACCCGCTGTAGAGGGAGAGAGTTAAAGAGCTTCACTCGATTTGGTTAACGCAGAGATGGTTAAGAGGTGGCTTGATCCCAGTCTACAAGTCCCTGTGTGGGGAAGAGACGAGAAACAAGGTGTAACTTTTGAACAGTGCTGGTAACTATTGGAACACCTTATTAAGTGGTGGATTCTCCATCCATTGACGTCTTTAATCAGGACCAGCTCTGCTCTGGCTCACCCAGAAGTTAGGTAGGGACTCTCCTGCCTTAGCCCCACTGCGCCGCTGACTGGGAGCCGCCCAAGGTACCAAGCCCCAACCCCACCCCGGTCCTGGGCCCTCCCAAACCCGGAGCCCCCTCCTGCACCTCAAACCCTTCATCCCCGGCCCCACCCCAGATCCTGCACCCCCAGCTGGAGCCCTCACCCACTCCCACACCCTAACCCCCAGCCCCACCCTAGAGACCCCTCCCATACCCTGAACCCCTCATCCCCAGTCTCACTCCAGAGCCTTCACGCCCTCCTGCACCCCATCCCCCTGCCTCAATCCACAGCCCTCTCCCACACTCTGAATCCCTTGGCCCCACCCCCCAGTGCGGAGCCCCTTTCTGCACCCCAAACCCCTCATCCATGCGCCGTTCCCCCAGCTGGAGCCCTCACCTTCTCCCACACCCCACCCCTGCCCCAGCCCAGTGCAAGTGAGTGAGGGTGGGGGAGAGTGAGCCACCGAGGGAGGGGGAATGTAGTGAGCAGGGGTGGGGCCACGGTGTTCGGTTTTGTGTGACTAGAAAGTTGGCAACCCTCCCAAACTCCCATGTAACGTGGGCTGTGTCCGGATCCCAGAACGCCTTTATATTGTCCGTGGTTCTCAACCCGCGGCCCGTGGGCTGCTTGTAGCCCAATCAGCACACAGCGGCGGCCCACGTGACATCCTCAGGGCCATACAGGGAATCCCTATATTGTGTGGATGTGGCTTGGATCCCAGAGAGAGAGCTGTGTATGTGCCCACCCTGGTAAGTAGGTTGAGACGTTGAACCACTGGTTTGTATTGAGTGTGGACTCTTGCAGGCAAAGAGCCCCAAATGGCAGGCCACTGGAGTTCCCAGAGGGCAATGAACAGAGCGGGGTGCTACCATGGGACTGGCTCAGGGCATGCAGGGGGATTGTGCTGGGTGTGGTGAGCTCCCCAGCCCCCGTTGCAAGGAAGGGCCATGGCCGTGGCGGAGAAGGATTAGTTCTGAGACAGCCTGGAGCTGTCCAATGCCCCACCTGGGGGATCGCCACCGTCCTCTTCCTGGGTTGCAGCTACGCAAGGCCACTAGGGCAGAGGCGGAAGCCATGCAGGGCGCTGATGCCAGCCAGGCGTCGGGAGAGATACGGGCCCCCATGAGCACCAACCCCGCTACAGGAACCGCTCGGGTCACGCCTCTGCCGGCCACCCGCTGCCAGAGGCCACGCGAGCTGCTCAGGCCACGAGGGGATGGGCGGGGGGGGGCACATTGGCGCGAGCTGCTTGCTGAGCAACGTTGCTGGCAGCACAGGAGGCAGGAGAAGGGGGTGTAACGTTGCAGTGTCATCGCCAGCGGCCTCATTAATGACGACGCAGTGACAGGAAAGTGAGGAAGATTGTTATTCGCGCCCACTGAGACTCACCCCCCTCCCCCGACGCACGCATTCGCACACACACAAATATATGCACACACTCACACACACACATAGGCACCGGTTCTGTGGGTGCTCTGGGGCTGGAGCAGCCACGGGGGAAAATTGGTGGGTGCTCGGACCCCACCGGCAGCTTCCCGCCTCAGCTCACCTCCGCCCCGTCTCCCCCCCGACTGCGCCGCCGTGTCCTGCTTCTCCCCCCTCCCTGGGCTTGCACCGCCAAACAGCTGTTTTGTGCAGCAAGCCTGGGAGGGATGGAGGGGGGAGGAGGTGGGGTGGGGATTTGGGGAGGGGTCCAATAGGGGCAGGGAGGGGGCGGAGTTTGGGCAGGGACTTTGGGGTGGCGGGGAGAGCACCCTCCAGCGCCAAGAAAAGTTGGCGCCTGCGCACATGCACACATGCACACACATGAGACGCAGGCACGCTCAGATACACACACATATCTAAAACCACACAAATAGATGTGTGTGCG
>ML677411.1:2171029-2225947 GCA_007922305.1 Dermatemys mawii
TCAGATACACACACATATCTAAAACCACACAAATAGATGTGTGTGCGTGCGCACACACACACACGAGACATAGGCATGCTCACATACATACACACCTAAAACCATATAAATACACAGTGTGTGTGTGTGTGTGTGTGTGTGTGTGTGTAAGTGCTCCTCTGTATGTTACTGGGAGGTGGGTGGTTGTGTTGCAGGAGCGTCCAGTGGTATTTGTAGCCTCATCATGGTGGAACTTAATGATACGGGGTCAAAATCAGTAACTTCTACTGCCGATAGCCGTTGCATAACAGAGAAGAAGACAGGATGATTCCGGATCCCCCGCCCCCCGCAGAACATTGATCACGTGTGGTACGGCAACTTGCTCCTACCGTTGGACCCCGGCTCACTGCTCTGGGAAGGACGAGACCCATGCAGGCCCCGCAAAGGGTCAGTGAAGTCCTTATTCTTGCATGCAGTCTAGGCCCTTTCTGGAGGATGCGACCGCAAAGAAGCACTGTGTTTACCCATCTACAGCTGGGAATAGAAATGCAATCTCACAAGCTTATCTTGAGCCCTTTCACCTGGAGGTCACTGGTTTGAATCTGTTCTCCGCCAGCTATCGCCAGAAATTGTTGGCAGTTGTTGGAGGCCTACAGAAGTGCGGCTGGTCCCTCTCTCCAGGTCCCACACAGAACCAGCGTCTGTTCCACTAAGACCCAATGGGCACGACTTAGCCGTGGGCCTGCCTCGCTCCAATGGCTCATCAGAATCACAGCCCTGATTTCAAAAACACGGGAGTGACAGGAAGGGGAATCAGACACCTTGTGGCCGTCCCAGCAGAGAGGCCATGGATGGACAGGCCCATAGAGACCAAACTTACACCCTCAGTGTTAGCTGATGTTCCCTCTGACCATGCAGGATAGAGACCAGCCGAGACCACGTTGCGCTCAGCTGGAGCAGAGACCATGGCTAAGGCTGACCTGCGACAGATGGACCAGGCTGAGTGGTACAAAGGACTTGGTGTCTTTCTGCACGGTCCTTTTACTGGGCCGCCAGCTCCTTTCAGCACAGCGACTATGGCATGGTCCAGGAGCTCGTTTCCAGGCTGCCTGGCCGCTGACCAGCCACGCTGTGGCACTGGCCTCCTTTGGGCAGGCACGGCATCCCACAGCAAGGATGAAAGCAGCGTGGCAGCTGCGTTGCCAGCCGACGAATCCATGTACCATGGCACGTAACACTATTAACCTGGGAACCCAACACAGCCGCTTAGTGTGTGAGTGTGTCTCCCCGTAGTGGCTGACCACCATGTTTATAACAGCTCCTGACTTAACCAGCTCGAGTTACCCCTTTCGCGAAAGCAACTCTGGTTTCTTTATATATGTAGCCACGATTAGCTATAAAATTAGAGCCAGGTCAGATATTACTGGGCTTAAATAAACAGCTGCAGCCGCTGCACCCCCCAGGTGTAATGAGTAAGGAATCTTTCTCTGCAACGGCTTCGCTTGCATCAGCTTTTGTGATGGGTGCCTAGCGACTCCAGGCCCCAGTCCCCTGCCTTCCGCTCTCTCTGCAGTGCAACGTGAGGAACTCGAGAAGAGTAAAAAGAGATTTATTTCTCCAATAAAATGTTTGAGGGCGCACAGGCTGGGACTGGTTCCCTGCTTGCTAAGCTGAGCAGTAGGATACGTCCATTTCTGGCCAGCCCACATGCAATCGCTCCTCGCCCTATATATCTCGGAGTCTTTGCGAGCTATGGCACTGGTCTCACGGGTCAGTCCTATTAGCCCATGGCAAGAGGATGAGTCTCAGCTGCTGTTACAATTCCCCTGGATATTACAGGGCTGGAGAAAGGAGAAGGGGTGGACGGGCATAATGGCTTTGCAGCCTTGACTTTGGCCTAGAAGCGAGAGCAGGAGACAGGCAAAGCCAGGAGGGGGAAGGCTACAGGAATTGCTACTATTACCCAGGACCCAGCACACGGGAGAGGAGTCACGGCAGATCAGAAGAGAACAGACTCGGCAGTGAGCCCGGCAGCAAAAGGCAGAGCCTCAGTCACCCTAGAGCAGGCAGCTGGGCTAAGGATTTGCGGGTGGTTGCTGCAGCATTTCTCTGTGTGTCCCTCTCTCGGCACAGCCCCCGCCCAGTGGGATCATCTGGCTTCTCGTCTTGTCCTTGAGCTCACGGCGTGAGGCACTTCACTCCAGCGTCCTCGGCGTGGCCGCAGTTGCTCTTCCCCCAGCTGGAGAAGCTGCACTGAAACAGACTGTCCTCTGTGCCTTTGCAGGCGACATCGTCCATCCAGATCCGCCCTATACCTGGGGAAAACATGGGGACAGCAACATTAGCTGTAATGCCAGGCTGCCTCCAGGGGTGACCCCCCTTCAGTAACTGCCTGGTCTTATTCCGGGATAACCTTAAACCTCCAAACCCAGCAGCTTTCCTGCAGCAGCATCACGAAGCACTGGCCTGCAAAAATCATCACTCACCACTGATAGGCAGCCACCTCTGAGATACCACTGCAGAGGGGAGAATTGGCAGGTTTGCTTCTTTCTGATGGACTAAGAGCCTGGACGGCCTTTTCAAAAGCTTTTTCCTGCTTCCTCTTTAATTTAAGAAGAACAGGAATGTCCAGAATGTGTTTGTTGGAAGGTTAGCTGATAGCCACACGGATTGTCTAGATAATGTTTAGTCCTGCCTTGAGTGCAGGGGACTGGACTAAATGACCTCTTGAGGTCCCTTCCGGTCCTATGATTCTATGTGCAATTGGAGCTGTCTAGGCCTTTAGTTAAAAGGCCAGGGCTGGTGCATCTTTAACAAAGAGAGCTTTTCTCCGTAGTGTTTGAGGTACATATGCGTTAAATAAAATCAAGCAAAAAGCAAAGAGTTTTTCATGGTCTGAATAAAATTCACTTCCCCTCTGAGTTAATCAGCGTTCACTTCCACGCTAGCCTCCCAGATCTCTAGTTATCCAGAGTCTGCCAGGGTCTGAATTTCTAATGCAAAGAACAGGTAGGATGATCCAACCCTCTGGAATGGCTATTAACCAAGAAGGGCAGGGATGCACACTCCTGCTCTGGGTGTCCTGTAGCCTCTGACTGCCAGAACTGGGACTGGACAACAGGGGATGGATCCCTCAATAAATTGCTCTTTTCTGTTCATTCCCTCTGAAGCATCTGGCATTGGCCACTGTTGGTAGACAGGACACTGGACTAGATGGACCTTTGGTCTGACCCGTCTGGTTGGTCTTATGTTCTTATTTTATTTGAAGGGCAAAAATGAAACCTTCTTGGCCTTCATCATCCATCCTAAAGAAGCCAAAAAAGATCACGTCTTCCCCCTTTCCATTTCATAGGTTCACAGGAACATAGGATTTGCCAGACTGGATCAGACTGGGGGTCCATCTAGCTCAATGTCCCGTCTCTGACAGATCTCTTTCTTGAGTGGAATGGAATGGCGTGGGGGGGCGGGGCGCGGGGGTCCCACACCTAAGTGTTCCTTTTAGCTTGTATGTGTCAGGGCTTGGGGGTATCAGAGGCAGCCTGGCAATGAGCCACATACTGTGCGGCAGGATCTGATTACAGAGCACAGAGATCAAAACCGCACTGGTGCCCCGCATGGTAAAGCGCCGTAGAGCGAGCATCACCTGTGCTCGTTTGCGTCTCTGTTACAGGTCTCAGCTACCCACATCCTGACAAACGCGGGGGATGTTCAGACACGGCCCTGGACTTTGCTGCTGGGACCCATCTCGTCAAATGACGAAAATAATAGGCTCAAACAGGTGCAGTGGGCACAGCCTAGGGAACGTGAAATAAGTGACCGGCAAATAGGTAGGGGAATAAATAGACCATTTTTCCCGGTGCACATGTACCATGCTGGCTTGGCACGTGTGTGCATGTCTCCCTCTGGCGGCTGGACCCAGTGACTACACCAGCCTGACACAGCTAAAGGTATTAGCTTCGGGCTCTTGGCACCGAAGAATGGCCATTTCCCAGCATGAAGCCTCCCCCCCACCCCCCGGAGACAAGCACACATGTTGGCAAGAAGGAGAAGCACCCACTCCCATTGCTGGCTCCCCAGTGTGGAGCGCCAGACACCGAGCTCTTCACACGGCGCGGGGCAGGGGGGTCTGTACACGCTGTAGTCATCAAACAGGAGTCTCCTCAGAGAGGAGACCGCTGGTCTTTAGTTAGGGCTTTTGGAAAAGAATAAGTGTCCTCTCTCTCTTGGCCCAGCCTTCAGCTCGGAGGAACCAGCTCGCACAGGGGCTCTCACCTGCCTCGCGAGGCCTGCGTGTTTGTCACTCTGTTTGCAAATCCCCCATGACCCCAGAAGAGAGGCTGAGAAGGAGCCATGTCGCCATGAGCCCCAGCTTCTCCTAGAGCGGGCATGGAGACAGTGGACAGTCTGATCTTATAGGGAACGTCTACACAGCAAGTGGCAGCGAGCCTTCAAACCTGGCTCGACAGATCGAGGCCCATGCTAAAAATAGCTGCAGAGACTGCTTTTAAGCTGCAGTTTGGGTGGGAGCAGGGCTGTGAGGCCTAAGAAGGGGGCGGTCTTCAGAGCCCATGACACATCCCGAACCACGACATCTGGATTCCCCAGCAGTCTAAAAAGGCTCTCCCTTGCAGGACAGCACCCCAGACCGGGTGCTGGGACCGTCTCCCATCTGCCCCTGGAGGGGAATCCATTGAACCGACTTGGATTGATAATGTCCAAACATTTCGCTGCAGTCCGGTAAAAACGGTTCATTTGGACTTGGTTGTTCTGTCTCTTATTTTTTTACTTTTATATGAGAGTAGCATATGAACGTTCATATTATTAGCTGCTACGGTGGATGTTCTGGTGGGTATGATCACACGCTGTGTCAGTGTTCTCACCATGCAGTGGTTGGATGTTTCTGAAACAGACAGTCCACGCCGTGAAGAATTCAGACATTTCCATTTTTCATCCCAACTCAAAAGAAAAACAAATTTCAAACTGTCTGGATTCCCTGGGGGACTGAGAATCCATTGCCCGTCCAGCTCTGCTAAAGAATCAAATCCAGAGACCCCCACCCCGGATGGCACAAAGGGTCTGGATCTGCCCAGTTTGGCACTTTTAGGGTGATCAGACAACAAATGTGAAAAATCAGGACGGGGGTGGGCGGTAATAGGACCCTATATAGGAAAAAGACCCAAATATTGGGACTGTCCCTGTAAAATCGGGACATCTGGTCTCCCTGGGCACTTTGCTTCCTGGCGGATCCCTCTCCAAGGGCCAGCCCTGTCTGCCAGGAATCCATGCTCTGTCTTTCCTGGCTGTGACTGGCTCTTGCTGTCTTTGTTCCTCTTGTAGATTTACCTCCCCCCTTTTAAGTGTGTTTCTACTCGGAAAAGTGACTGTAAGAAACGAAAAAGAAAAAGCGACCCTCTTCTTACTCAGCACATCTGCTCCCCAGGTGCGTTCAAGGTCAGACCTGCTGACTCGAGCTGAGCTGTACTTTACCAGCTAGTCATGATCCCATTGATTGCAGGGGACAGTAAGGGCCTGATCCAAAGCTCATTGATAGGTTCCCAGATTTTGTGCTAAGCTGTTCCTCTGTTTTATTCCCATTAGCCCTGCAGAAGAGCAAGCCGCAGTCTTTCCTGGCTCGTGCGTCATCAAGTGACTTGTTAACTGAGCCCTAATTGCGGCCTCTTTCCAGCTGGAAAGACCCCAGCTTGACTCACAGATCCCAGAGCGGGTGTGCGGGGCTGGCAATGAACAGAGCTGTACTTGGCAACAGAGCAGGTTTGATCTGGGGAACATGGAGATGCCAGAAAGACGGGTCCCGCCGATGCTATATCCATATAGTCACTTTACAGAGGAGAAACAGACATCCAGGAAGGTAAATCCACCTCAGCAGAGGGACGCTGCCTCTTTAAGTGGCAAGGACGGTCTCTGACAAACGCAGGCTGTTCAAGCCAAACACACTAAGACCTGAAATGTTTGGACGGCCTCAGTGGGGTATTTCCTAGAATTAGGGGCCACGACGTGACTGTTCTTTTATTAAAACAGATCGGGGAAAGCTTCCTCTGCTTTCTTTGCTGTTGTTTTATCCTCCCCTGCCCCAGAGGCAGCTGGTAAAACCCCTTCTAAGAAAGGAAATGGATGGGCATTGATGGGAGAGATGAGTTAGTTTTGGCCACGACATCACCTCTGGGCTAAAACAACAGATGGCTAGCAAGCGAGCTGGCCTCCCGCGCCGCATGGGTTTTGGGGCTTTACGATCGCATCAAGAGGAAAAATTCCTGACATGCCACAATAAATCACCATGCGTTTTGCCAGATGTTCGGGATTAGCTCCCCGCAGCTCGATTTGATAAATGACGACGGGCTGGGGCGCTTTGCCAGGGGGAAGCTGCAGGTGTGTGTGTGTGTGTGTGTGTGTGTAAGGATGGCAAAAGCAAGAAGAATTGAAGTCCAGTGGCTTGCATACATGCTGGCAGGGATAGGAGCTCCTGTGCTCCCCTCCCATGACTTGTTCTGTTGCCTTGCATAGGTCCTAGGTGTTCTGAGTTCAATGGGAGTTAGATGTCAATACCTTTCTTACCTGTAAAATGGGGATAATTCTATTTACCTCCCTCCACAGGGTGTTCCAGGGCTTGGCGAAATCCTGCCATCTTCTACTGGCTTAGTGCATGGGTTATTTTCTGTGTTCTCCCTACATTTGCCGTGCCCTCACAAATAAAGTGCCCTCACAAATGACCCAGGTTGGAGGCTAGAGAGAGTTACTGATGGAAGGAATCCAGCAGCACTTTTCAGTTTCCTAAGGGGATCATTTTTTTAGTGCCCCTTGTTTTGGGCCTTTGGCCCAGGCTGTGCCTGCATTTCGGCGGGCCGGTTGGGAGCGATGAGCGGGGGCCAGAGATACACTTTGGGGGCAAACCCTCAACATCCAAAGTTGGTGGAAAGACTTACACTGACTTCAATGAGTTTTGGATTCGGCCCATGGGCCAGACCTCAGGCTGTGGAAAACAAACCCAGACCTCACACTATTATTACAGCAGTAGCATCGACAGGCTCCAGCTAAGATCAATGCCCCTTGTGCTAGGTGCTGCACCCTTCCTGTACCGCTACCCAAGTGAGGGGTAGTCCTTGTCCTAAACGGTTTGCAACCTAAATATGTGCAGTAGAAAGTGACTCGCCCAAGGTCACACAGCAGGTCAGTGGCAGAGGCCGAAAAGGCGGCCATGTTTTGGGAGGGCCAGCCCAGTGCTCTACCCATTAGGTCATGCTGCCTCTCTGTACTTTTCCCCTCTGTTTCACCTCATTTGTTTCAGTGTTTGCTGAAAGTGCTAGAGGTCAAGCATCCCCTGCAATCTAATTTCCCACTTCTGCTGGGGGGTCTAAACAGCTAATCGGCTCTCGGCTCCCACTCTGGCCTAAACACCGGCACAGGAGACATCTGCGTGGCTGGCTCCCTCCAAACCAGGGCTTCGCGTTCGCCAGCAGGCGAGCCCCAACTGTTTACTGTTCCTGGTGGTAACCATTTCATGGCCTTTGTCTGTGCCAGGCCAGACACACGCTCGACTGGTCAAGAGATGGGGCTCCAGGCAGGCAGCAACGTGATCTGGAACTGCACGCCTCTGTGTGTGTGTGTGTGTGTGTGTACGGGAGTTATGGGGGTTTGCATAAGGGGAGGCTGTGTCTCTACAGGGTTGTGTTTATGGGAGCTGATGCTGCTAGAGTATGTGTGTAAAGGCAGGTTGTGGAATCCCTGTCATGGGAGGTTTTTAAGATGCAGCATGACTTGACATGACCTGTCGCAGGGGTCTGGGTTCACTTGGTCCTGCCTCGGTTCGTTCCATTTCTGTGGTATTAGGAGTAGGGTTCTTATACGTGTGTGGCAGGGGTTGTGTGTACATGGGGTTGTGTTGGTGAGTACGGGGGTAACTGTGTATATGGGCTGTGTGTGTGTGTTAGGGGTGTTTGTGTAGGAGTGAAGAAGGTGTCATGTTTGGAGTGGACATGGGAGTACGGCTTGTATGTCTAGCAGCATGAGCGTTAGCACTGCTTGTGGTAGACGAAGCGTGGCCCACGGGGCAGGACACCAGCTGGGGACCTTGGTTCAATTCCTGGTGTGGCCTTGGGCAAATCACTTAGCTGCTCCATGCCTCAGTTTCCCCATCCATCCAATGTGGATAATAGCACTGCCCCGCCTCACAGGGGTGGGCGGAGCTGATCGGCTGAAGGGCCCCAGCGCTGAGCTGTGTGAGAGCTGGATAAAATGGGAGGTGGATCAAAACCACCCCAGGCCTGAGTTTTGTTATTTCACTACCCTCTGTTTTGCCCATCTCTGGAGCAGTGGTTTACGGATCCAGAAATGAGGATTTCTGTATTTCCTTCTGACTATATTCTGCTCCAGATAAATGGGCAGGGTTTCTGGCTGGGTCTCTGTGTATGGCGAAGACTCTGAGAGCATCTGAATCCCATGAGCAGTAGGCTCTCTGTGGCTAGGCCTGAGCACTCTACGGCAGAAGGTGGTGATCTTCAGAGGCGACCATGGGAATTTGGTAGCCCACGTGCACTGACAGATATTCAGTTGGAGGCAGGCACCCACCTCCTCTTGGGTCCACTGAAAATCCCAGTGCAAGTGCCCCTCCTGGAAAGGGCCCGAAGGAACCACAACATCACCACGCTTGGCTTGCTCCACGAAGACCATCTGAACATCGACCCATCAGTCCCGTAGGGAGCTGGTCTCATATCAAGAGCTCCCGCAAGAAACCCGTCAATCACACAACAGTCCAGCCAGGGCAGGCCACCGAGAGCTGGTACCAGGCTCACTATGATTCCCTCTCCAAAACCGATTGACTTATTGGGTGTGAAAACCTGCTAAGCAGGAGGGTCGGTGTGGCTCATTCCTGCTAACCATCTATGTTGTTTTATAGAGCTGAGCTCGAGGTTTTCAGTGACAAAGGCTGGGAAGCAAGAAGGGAAAGCAACGGCCAGTATCGACTTTCCCCCATCCTCCCCCGGCTCTTTCAGAGCCGGGAATGTCTCAGACGCCCAATCCCCAGAGCCTTTTTTCCAGGGCAGAGTGTTTCGACAAGCAGGGTTAGGGTGTGTGCGTGAGAGAAAAGCCAGCGCTGGCCGGCCAGGGACAGGGCTGGGCTGGAGAACAGCCAGGGATCTGTTTTCACACAATCCTTCAGGCAAATATCAAAATATTTGCAGTGCGGAAGGAGCGGGAGCCAACCCAAGACGACTGTTCAAACCACCAGAGGTTTCTCTGTCCCTCTGGCCCGGGAGCTGCCGATGCGCGGCAGGGTTTATGTGGAGACAGGTTTGGTTTATTTTCTCTGCCACTTCTCCTGTGACGGGGAGATTTGGGATGGCACGAGGCCTTGCAGCTAGGGGATTGCAAAGCAAAGGAGCCTCGGGACTGGACGGCTCAGGAGACGGCGGGAGGGGGAGTCTTTAGGCTGCCGCTGGGAATCTGGAGGGACTGAAAATTGGGCTGTTTCGTGGCCTCTGCATGGTGAGTGAAGGAGCAGAGTTCTGGACAGCTCATACCCACCGCTGTGACTGGCAACCTCAGTGGAGAAGCCAAGGGCTGAATGGGCCGTGGAGATCAAACTCCCCTTAGCGGTGGCGGCTGCCAGTCAGGGTGAGGCCGGCTGGCAGGGCCTGGGAACTAGGCATAGTGCTGCCCTTGGCCTCTATCTGAGGGAAGGAGGCCCTTACCTGGGTGGCGATCAGTTCACCGTCTTACCTTGCCCGAACCTGGCCATCCGGTACACCTCCTCGGCGCCTCGGAAACCCAGCATCCTGCAGGCCACGTCCCCGTCCTTTTTGTCCCAGCTGTCGTCGCACACCGTCCCCCAGTGCCGGTCATGAAACACCTCCACCCGCCCCTCGTGGGGGATGGAGCCGTTCACCAGCCGGATCAGCCCCTCCTCGGCGGCGGCTGGCGGGAGGAGAGACACCCAGAGCAGATGGTGAGAGCCTCATTGGGGGCCATCCCTCCCTACAGAGACTCCTCCCAGAATCCCCCCTTTTCTTACCCGCCCCAGAGCAGAGCGCCCCCATCCTTCCAGCCCCCTGCAGCTTACAGCACCCGTAGTACCAAGTGAATTGTCTGACACAGCCTCTGCTGGAGAACCACAACCTGCTCCTATCAACTTGGTCCTTCTCCCGCTCAACTCAAAGGCCTTGACCTCCGCGGTGCCTCTGTGCGGCTCTGTGTAATCACTCGAGAGCGGAAGGTTGGCTCCACTGAAGTCAAAGGCAGAACTTCTACCCATTTTAATGAGGCCAGGATTTCACCCCTTGCAGGTTTTTTCCCTTTTCTGATCCCCCCTCTCCCTGCTTCCACTCCCTCTCTCTGGCTCCTTTTCTCTCCCACTCTCAGTGGATGTGACCTTCCTTCTCTTTCCGGAGGGGAGGAGCCTGGGGCAATTGCAGCCTGTTTGGCTGGGGAAAGATCAAGGAACACATCGGAGGAACCAGGCCAAAGAGGAGACAGCTGTAAGCAAAGCCTCTCGCAGCGCTAAGACAAGTTGAAATACCCCCCGCCATCCTATTATCTGGGGTTAGATGGCTGGATTTGCTCTGTGACTGTCTCATCTGCATTCGATTCTCAGGATGCAACTAGTGGACCCCAGAAAGGGAGATTTTTTTTTTTTTAATCACAGCTGGTTAGGGTTTTTTTTTTCATTTGAAATCTTCTTTTCTCCAGTGTAAAGACAGCTTTGTCAAAATGGAAATTCTGACAGTGTGTGTGGGGGTTTGCTGAAAAAGTGATTTAAAAAAAATCATTTTTCAATCAAAAAATTTTCGAATACCAAAAGTTTTCAGGAAGACCAGACAATTTTGCCCAACTGGCCTACTTATTTTGGTTTTTCTGTCGCAAGAAACCCCTGGAAAATAGGCAAAAAAAAGTTTAATTTTCCAAAACTATTTTTTTCCCCAGTTTCCCAGTTGTCAATGAAAACTTGGGGGAAAATGTAGAAAAAATGAGATGAAAGCAATGGGGAGTAGTTAGTTTTCATTAGTTTTTTTCAATGGAAAATAGTTCCCTGCCCACTCTAATCTTCTTGGCTGCACAATCCTCCCTCACTCAATGTCTCCCTCAGCGGGCTAGGCCACATAGAGGTTATTGAACCAGCCAATGGCTTTGTCCTAACACAGCTTTTAGCTCTGGTATTAGAGGCTCATGATTTTCAATCCAGAGATCCGAGGCTAAATCCCTGGTGTAGATGACCCATGCCAGGGCGTTGTGTTAAACTGCCACATTTCCACTAATGTAAATGTCATAGGTCAGTGATACTCAACCCTCAGAGATCAGGAGCCAAATTAGCAATCAACATTCCCCAAAAGAGACCCAGTCATATTATTTCATTATTTCATTTACTATAGTACGATATAGTCATATTTAAACAGCATGACAGGGAAATATTTAGTATATATATATATATATATATATTATTCTCCCAGCAAAATGACTGACCAAGTATTATATTTAATCAATTACAATTGGTTGATAACAATAAAAACACCCTGATTAGTTAAACCCTTAGACTGGTTAATAATTAAATCACGCCGTGTTTTAATATCATGTGCTGCAAAGAGCCGTGGGAGACACATTAAAGAGCCACTTGTGGCTTGTGAGCCTCAGTTGGAGTATCACTGATGGGGCTCCTTGCACCAAACAGGTGGCCCCCAGCCATAAGCGGCCATTTTAAAGTGGCCCCAAAGGTTCCAACCCCACTTTGTTTGACACCTCGGTAAGATACACCTGGACTAAGTCTTCACCTTTTTGCGGGTGCCTTGAGTTATGACGTAAGACATGTTTCACTGTAACGCACCATTGTGAGGAAGCCGAAGAGGGGAACCAGTACAGGGGTACCAGTGCCTTAGCATTACATCCAGGTCAGGTGGTGAACCTGAGAGCACGCGGTAGAGAGGCGTACGATTCAGCAGGGCTGGGTTTGCTGGGGCTTGTGCCAAAGCTGGTGGTGGTTCCCTTTCCCATGTCACTTTGAGTTGACCCCACAAGAACCAAGAGAACGCATTTGACAGCCAGAGACGCCCCATACCTGATGATGGGGGCGGGGCGGGGGGACCCAGGGTGAAGGCAGCTGCTTCAGCAGACGTTACCTAGCATGCTCAGTCCATGTGAGCATGTTCAGTACAAGCCAAGCAGCAAATCTGGGTGTGGGGGGGAGGGCACGTGACCCTGCATATCTCCCCACATGTCGTCTCTGGACAGAACCATGTTTCACCTGGTTTAGGACTAAAACCATGATCTCCACCTGGTTTTGAGGCAAGACCTTCAACTGACTCCAGGGGTCACTGGAAACTGGGCTCAAATTCTCTCAAATTAAGAATCTCTGAGACCCTTTTGCTGGACCTGGGCTGAGTTTCGGGTATGTAATGATGCCTGGAAACAGGGAAGATTCAATACGGCCTTTGATTCCATGGCAAACATCCTACCTTGCTGGCAATGTAGAAGGACACAGTCTCCAACTTCTGAGGGCTCAGAAGGGTTGGGATCTGACCAGGAGCACCGGAAACTCCCTAGAAGTGGGGGGTGGGGGTGGGGGTGGGCTATTGGCATCTTGACCTGCCCTTGCTCAGCCCCTTCCCCCGAGACTCTGCCCCCGCTCACTCCTCTCTGCCTGCTCCCACCATCACTCACCCTTAAGGCAGGTAAAAAGTGATGGGGCCATGCCCCTCTGACCCCCCCTGTTCCAGCACCATTGGATCTGACCATTTAGAAAAGCCCAAATTACATCAGTTGCCCCAATGTAAAGGGTTCATAATAATGTCATTGTGTGGCACAGATATTTCATTGGTCTGAATGCGGGATGGCAACATTAACTGGACAGTTGCTCTGAATTCAACAAGATGAAAGTCAGCAAAGATCAGCGCCAAAGTACGTCACCTAGGAAGGAAAAAATAACCAAATGCGCAACCACAAATTGGGGAATAACTGGCTAGGTGGTAGATCTGCTGAAGAGGATCCGGGGATATAGTGGATCAGAAACTGAAAATGTGCCACTGTGATACAGCTGAAAAAAATAGGCTAATATACTGGGGTGTAAGACATAGGAGGTAATTACCCCACTCTGCTTAGCACCGGGGAAGTGTCAGCGGGAGAGCTGTGTCCAGTTCTGGGTGCTGCACTTTAGGAAAGAAGTGGACAAATTGGAGAGAGTCCAGGGGAGAGCAACAAAAATGAGCAAAGGTTTAGAAAACCTGACCGGTGAGGAGAGGTGAAAAAAACCTGGGCCTGTTTAGTCTTGAGAAAAGAAGATTGAGGAGGACCTGATAACCATCTGCACACATGCAAAGGGCTCTTATAAAGAAGATGGTGATCAGTTGTTCTCCACGGCCACTGAAGGTAGGGCAAGAAGGAATGGGCTTAATCTGCAGCCAGGGAGCTTTAGATACTAGGGGAAATACTCAAACTCTACGAGGAGTTAAGTTCTGGAAGAGGCTTCCAAGGGAGGTTGTGGAATCCCCGTCATTGGAGGTTTATAAGCACAGATGAACAAACTCCTGTCAGGGAGGGTCCAGGTTTACTTGGTCCTGCCTCAGCGCAGGGGGCTGGACTCGATGACCTGTCAAGGTCCCTTTCAGCCCAACATTTCTCTGATTACTCCTGAGTGGAGAAGCCACAAGTGAATTATGCAAATCATCTCAAAGGTGTGCTGATGAACAGTCTTTTGCGGTTGGGTATGGGATTCTTCATCACTTACTGCTCTAAACTGCTGTGCATAGCTAAACAGCTGCTTCGTTCCACTCCCGAGGTGGTGGCATTTCGGTACTGGGTGAAGTGACTCTTCTGTATCCAATACTTTGTTGTTATTGTGGTCACAGCTTAAAGCTTCCAGGTAATCGGCTCAATCCAGTCCAAACTTGGTATCCCATCCAACACTGATGTACGCTGATAGCAAACAAATCCAAATTCCCGCCTCCCTCTTCCAAATGGGCCGACCCCTCTAAACTAGCAGCAGCAGACTGTGCCAGAGAAACCCAAGATATAAATATTCTCAACACTCCCTTTTGGCCTAAACCCCATGTCTTCGGCTGAGACTGGAAGTGACATGTCATGAGCTTCCAGACTCCAAAGACATACTCCCAGGCGGCCCGTGATCCCTACCCATTAAGCTGTAACATAGAATGCTGAACTGTATTATACAGCTCAGCCACTAGGAGGTGCTGTGTATAAAAGACCTTATTTAAACTAACTTCAGCCATACCTGGCAGAGCATTAAAGGATCTGATGATGAACACATCTGGTGTATATGAGCAAGCTCTGCAGCCAGTCCTTATCTGACATGGAGTCAGGCATAAACTAAAACAGAAGCCGAAGGAAAACAGCAACACGGGCTGCAGGATCTCAGAAACATGTCACGCTTCAATGCTCCAGAGAACTTCAGATTTGACAGACCTTCCCGAGGGACAGCTTGGAAACAAGATTTTACAAGATTTCACATTGCAAATGAACTCCACACAGGAACCGGAGAGACATGGGTACCTTCTCTAATTTACGCTCGGCTCGCTCCCCCATAGCATATCTTTAAATCAGGGCTGTCAAGCGATTAAAAAAATTAATCATGATGAGAAACAATAATAGACTGCCATTTATTTAAATATTTTTGATGTGTTTTACATTTTCAGTTATATTGATTTCAATGACAAAACAGAATACAAAGTGTACAATGTCCACTTTATATTTATTTTTATTACAAATATTTGCACAATAAAAAACAAAAGAAATATCATTTTTCAATTCACCTAATACAAGTCCTATACTGCAATCTCTTTATCATGTAAGCTGAACTTACAAATGTAGAATTATGTACAAAAAAACCTGCATTCAAAAATAAAATATAAATCTTTAGAGCTTACAAGTCCTCTTTTTCGTTCAGACAATCATTTACACCAGTGGTTCTCAACTGATGGTCCATGGACCACTGGTGGTCCATGGTGACTTTTTCGGTGGTCCACATGAATATTGTCCAAACTCACATAGTGTTATCAGGCACTGCTGTTAGGCTGTTTTACATCGCGTTCACAAGCACGCAGCTTGTCATCCATAGCGTCATCTGGGATGCGACCGTGTTGTGTTGTCAGTAACTTCCGTCTAAGGCTCTGAGCATCAGTGTAGCTTCCATCGTCGTGCTGAGTGGTTGCTGTATTGTTGTTACTGGGAAACTGAAGTGCACTTCTGCTCACTTTGGTATTCCAGGACAATTAGTGACCGACAAATGACCAGAAGTCACTGCAGCAGAATTTCAGTCATTCTGAATGAAATATGATTTTGATTACTAGCAGCCCACGTTACCCACAAGCAAATGGAGCGACTGAGCTGTACAGACAGCCAAGAAAATCCCACAGTGGGAAGGTCCATTCCCATTCTTCTGAGTCACAGATCCACACCAATAGTGGCTACTGGCTATAGTCCAGCACAATTCCTGATGGGAAGACAACTCAAAATTACTGTTTCAATTTTTGGAAAAGACTCTCTCTCCAAAGTGGGATGACATGAAAAGAGTTGCCAAATTCGATAAAAAAGGGTACAAGAGCTAACAAACACGTTTACAGCTTATGTCACTCAGAGACCTGCCAGGTCTGGAATCTGGTGACCGTGTTCACGCCAAACTGGATGGAGAAAAAGGATGGACAAGTCCAGCGGTCATAAAGAGAAAGCACTCAGCACCCGGATCATTTGTAATTGAGACCAACAATGGAGAGTTCAATAGAAACCGTCAACATCTACAGTTTGTTCCACAGAAAGAACAATCAACAGAGCAAACTCTACTGATGACAGATGTAGAACAAGAAGACAACTCAAGGATTCCAAACCGACCATGGCCAGTTGTAACTAAAGGACAGCCAGATGACCATATTGTTACACATTCAGGTTGCTGCAATTAGCAAAACAATACGATGCAGAGACACTTAACAGACCAATCCTTACTGGACTTCAAAGACAGCGTGATACTGTAAATACCTTATTTCAGCTAACCTCAGCCCTACCTGGCAGAGCATTAAAGGATCTTGCGATGGGCACATCTGGTGTGCATAAGCAAGCTCTGTGACCAGCCATTGCCTGTCACGCTTGGTGAGGCCTGTGCTTCCTGTGGAATACAGTGGGCTCGAGACATCTTGAAACCATTCACACGTCCGCTCTGAGGACACCTGGAGAGCCCGTGGCTCTGGGGAGTGCTGGCAGGATACGGTTTGTGTCCTATTGAGAAGAAAGTCATGGCCAGAAAAGAGGATCCGCTGCATCGTATCTGTGACGGTTACTAGGAAGCGACTGAGAACCAAAGACCTAAGCAGGCTTGTGCTTTTAACCTTTGGCACATTTTCACTCCCGTGTAACCATTTGACTCCAGAGACGGCGTGGCTGTGTATACATTAACGGCACGTCATGAGGTATGTGGTATGTCTAGCAGCTGGCTTCAGCCATAGACACTGCGGGCCCCAAAACTCCCACAGTCACTTGATTTATTTTAAAAAGGATGTTTAAGGGAAAGCAAGATTCTAACCATCGCGGTTGCAAATGTGGCTTGCATGTCACCACCGCGGTGACGCCTGCCTGAGGCTACGTCTACCCACCAAGCGAGGCGTGGGATTCCCCTGCTCGTGTGCACATGCTGGCACTGAGCTAGTGGGACTGTAAACACCAGGGTAGCAGCGGGTGTGCAGGGAGCAGTGGCATGGCTTAGCCATGCCAATTATGTACCCACCGGTTGCAGGGGGGTTTGTATGCGGCTTGGCTCAGCTGTGCCTCCACTTCTGCACCCGGGCCAGCATGGCCACACTGCCAGTGCCGTTTATACTTGTACTAGCTCGATGGTGTGTGAGTAGGGGACTCACTCTCTTACCTTTCAGGGCAGACATAGCTTTCGTCTGCAGAGACCCCGAAGCAATGGCTCTGAGAGGAGGGGAACTGCCTCATGCATCTCCGTAGGGTACTGGCTCCCAAAAGCCAGTGCTCCAGGGGCCCTGCACCAACCCCGGTCTGGCAGACCAAGAGTGCTGCCCGCCTGGCTCAGCCCTCAGCCAGAAACACTCCAGCTGCTGGGAGGAGCTGGTGACACCCTTGTGTCTCTAAAGGCCTGGGGGTGCGGGGAGGAAAGAAGCTTTGCTGTTCCCAAGGGGAGCCCTGATAGAGCCAGAGTCCCCTGCACCATGGCACGCCCAGGACTCCAGACTGCTGTGATCTGGCCTGCACTAGGGTATGTGTTTCCCAGCGGAGCAGACCCACTCCAGGGCCCTTAGTGCCCGACCCATCCCCGCTGAGCTCAGCTTCGCAAACTAAGTTTTGCTTTGAATCCCCAGAGACCCCCTAAGTGCAGACCTCTGGGCAAACGGTGGGGATCGGTGCAGGGAAGGGGGAACACCAGCCACAGCTGCTTCCCCTGCCGGCCAGCCAGAGCGGGAGCCTGGGGGCTCCAGACAAGGTGATCCGGGCTGTTCAGACGTGCCAACACACGCTATCCCACTTTGAACCCAGCCACAGCTATGCCCTTTCCTCGTCCCCCACGGATGCCCCCGACAGGGCCTCCCTGCGGCGCCGAGGAGAGGCCGTGCCCCCGCCAGGGCAGGCCGGGGCTGAGGCGGGGAGGCGGTAAGCACTCAAGGACAGGCCTTAGGGTGAGGGCGGGTAACAAAGCTACAGTGGAACAGACGGGAGCATCTGAGACCCCTTTTCCGCTGTCAGTGGGCGAGATCCAGGACATCATCCATAGGGTTAAGAAAACCAAACCCAGATTCCCTTTCTTGCCCTCCCCAACGCACCAACGCCAGCGAGCCCGTTCTGACAAGCTGCCCTGCAACTACAAACCCGTGTGCACAGTCCAGCCCAAATGAGCAACCCTACGATAACAAACTGGCCTAGGCTCATGAGAGCCCCGGCTTGCGTGGGATGGCACACCCCATCCAGCGTCTCACCCGCAAGGCCATCCAACACCAGGGCCAGCAGTGTGCACGGAGCTGTACAAACGCCTAGCAAAGCAGGGTGCCCGCACTGAAGAGCTTATGATCTAAAAAACTCACCGTCTAATCCCAGACATGTAGACACCCCAACGCCACCTCCCTGCTGCAAAGCACCATTATATCATCAGTGCAGCAGGGACAGGGTAAGTCAAGTGGCTAAGAACAATCTTCCTGCAGTAGGTAGCTGGCCTTGGGGCTCCACACATGGACATATGAGCTGTAGGTTCAAATCCTACCTTGGCTGGTCGCTTTGTTTCTCTGGGCCTTGGTTCCCCATCTGCAAGATGAAGCTCAAAATCCTTCCTTTATCTTTCTCAGCTGGTGAGCTGCCCCCACTATGGGCCTGCCCACACTGCAGCGGGACGGGTGATTGCAGTTCGGGTGTACGTACCTATGCTAGCCTGAATCTAATTAATGGGACATAAAGAGCATCATAGAAATGTCCGTCTTGAAGGGGCCCCAAGAAGTCATCGAGTCCAGCCCCCTGCATGAGTCAGGCCCGAGTAAACCTGGACCATCCCTGTTCTTAAAACCCTCCAGTGACGAGAACGCCACAACCTCCCTTGGCAGCCTGTTCCAGAGCTTAGCTCCCTTAGCGTGAGAAAGTGGTTCCTCATTGAACCTACCTCTCCCTTCCTGCAGACTAAGCCATTTATTTCTGGTCCTACTTTCAGCGGACATGCAGAACAATTGATCCCTGGCCTCTTTCTGACAGACCTGGTCTCATTTGAAGACTCTCAGGTCCTCCTCTTTAGTCTTCTTTTCTCAAGACTGAACATAACAGTGAAGAGGCAGCACCCCGGGCGTGGCATGGGCTGTACACGCACAGCCAGGTGTGTCCTTGCAGGGCCAGCCAGTGCTGGGTTTATTTTTAGTCACGTTCTCTCGATTGAAGCTAGTAGGGGTGATTGAAGCCCATACCGCAATCTCACTTCCCGTGGCAGTGTTCTGCACAGCACCTTTGTTCTGCGCAGCACCTTTGTTCTGCGCAGCACACAGTGCTAGAGGATGCTGCAGGCACCAGCTAACACAAAGAAAAAACTGCCTTTTGCGTTACATTCGGTGCTCCCTGCTCACAGGTCAGCTACTGCCTGCAAAACGCTCTGGCCCAGTCTCTTCTGGAACAACACCCCAGCGCAAGGGGGATTATTTGTTCCTTCTGCACCATACCCAATAAAACCCTGAGATCTCCATTCCTTTCATGTTTGTTTTTACTGCGTCAATTACTTCCAACCCCTGCTCTCCTCCCATCCCAGAAAGAAAAACAAGAAAGGAAACGGTTTTTGAAGCGAAATAAACCCGAGTGGCTAAGAAAACAAGGGCCTGATTCTCTACAGCTGCTCTGAGATATCATCATCTGCTGCATAATTGGGACCAGCTGCTGGGTGAGAAAGTGGAACAGAGCTGATGCCCGGAACAGAAGAGTTCACTCCTGCTAGAGGATGGTTTTCTGTGTCAGCCTGTGTCAAAGCCGCTGGCGTTATCGTGTGCAGGTCACAGAATACGGAGGCTGGAGCACCGCTTGCGTGTGAGGAAGAGCCACATGGTAACAGGACGAGCCTCTGGTGACAGAGAGGGTTTGTATGTGTCAGCAATTCCCACAGCAGCTTCGATTGCCTCTTACTGTCATGCTCTCAAATGCGGAACATTAACAGGCGTGTTGAATGTAAGACACGGGAAGTGACCGTCCTCCCTGCTAGGCACTGGTGAGGCCTCCGCTGCTGTAGTGGGTGCCACACTTTAAGATGTGGACAAACTGGAGAGAGTCCAGAGAAGAGCAATAAAAATGTTCAAAGGTTTAGAAAACCTGGCCTCTGAGGAAAGGTTAAAACCACTGGGTCTGGTTAGTCTTGGGAAAAGACAGCTCAGATAGTAGGGACATGATAACAGGCATTACATGCACAAAAAGGTTGTTATCGAGAGGACGGTGATTTTTTGCACTCCAGGGCCACCAAGCACAGGACGAGAAGTAATTGCCTTAGTTTGCACCATGGAAGATTGAAGCTAGATATTAGCGAAAACTTTGAGGGGAGGTAAGCTCTGGAACAGGTTGCCAAGGGAGGTTGTGGTTGTGCGTTTTTAAGAACAGGTCAGATGAACATTTGTCTGGGATGGTCTAAGTTTACTTGGCCCTACCTCAGCATGGGGAACTGGGCTAGATGACCCTCAAGATCCCTTCCAGCCTTAGGTTGCTAGGATTCCATGTGGGTCCGGGCTCTGGTTAGCGGGGAGCAGGTTTGAGTCAGGCTAGCACTTGGGATGGGAGACGGACAGTGTCAGGGTCCTGGGAGAGGTAGGCAGGAGCTTGGGAGAGCCGAACTAAGCCAGTGGTCAGAGCCAGCATCAAAGGCAAGGGTTAGGCCAAAGGTCCGACCCAGAGGCAGGGTCAGGCCGTAGGCGGAGGGTCAATACCAGGCCTCAGGCGCCATGAGGGCATTCCAGGAACCAATCAGGAGCCAGCGCTGGGAGCTCGGGGGAAAAAGAGCTAGAGATCCACATTCTCGCCCAGACACTTGGATCAAGGAGCCACTCAGGGCTCGCTAGGACCACTGTCAGTCATGGCTAGAGGATGCACTGCCAGCTCCCTTCTCTGAGCTCCCCTCACTTCCTTCCCCTTCCTCCTTCCTTTCCCAGGGACCCTCACTAGGGTTGGCAACTTTCTAATCCCACAAAACGGAAAATCCTTGCCCTGCCTGGCCCCGCCCCTTCCCCGAGGCCCCACCCATGCCCTGCCCCTTCTCCAAGGCCCCGCCCCCCACTCATTCCATTCCCCCCTCCCTTCGTCACTCACTCTCCTCCATCCTCACTTGCTTTCACTGGGCTGGGACAGGGGTTTGGGGTGTGGGAAGGAGTGAGGGCTCCACTGGGAGTGCAGGCTCTGGAATGAAGCAGGGATGAGGGGTTTGAGGTGCAGGAGCGGGCCCCACGCTGGGGCCGAGGGGCTCGGTGTGCAGGAGGAGACTCAGGGCTGGGGCAGGGAGTTGGGGGGGCGGGAGGGGGTTGAGGTTTGTGCTCTGTGCTGGTGGCCCCTATGTCCCAGCGCCGTCCCCTCTGCCTTTCACTCCTCCCATCCCTGCAGAAGCATCTGCAGGGGATGAGAGCATGTCTCTCCTTGGGCCTGGTTTACTCCTCCAAGATCTCTGCCCCCTGGATAATGTCCCGGCTTACCCTCTTGTCCTTCTCCCACGCCCAGAATAAAAACAAACAGCTTCAAGGAACTGGTTCCTCTGGGATTTCTCGTTTCCCAGAAGAAGACTCTCTGGATGGTCCCTCCGCCAGGCCAGCCTCTGCAGCACAGGGATTCCGGGAAGAGCCATTCCAAGGCAGGAGGAGGCTCTTTGAGAGTTCAGTGTGTCCTCAGCTAGCCGGGGAGGGAATCACGCATTCCTGGAAGTAGTGATTTCATGCTTCCAAGGAGGCTTTCTTCCCCGCCAGTGCCCCAGCTCACACACTGTCCGCTCAGAGGGCCTCTCCATGCCAGGTCTGAGCACTTCCCGAGAAGTTACAAAATATATATAGAGAGAGAACAACAATTTCTCACTCTGCTTCCCTTCCCAGCAGCAGGACCAAGAGCGTGGGTTGATGACAGAGGAGTCTGTCCTTTGTGTGTGTCTGCATGAAGCACTTGCAGCGGGAAAGCTAGGTCAATAGGATGAGTCTTGCATTTAGTGGGTAGAGTTGTCTCTTGTGGCAGTGAGTTCCGCCGTCTAGGTCCAGCCCCTGCGAAAGTTCTCAGCTGTTTCCTGGCTCTGGAGGAGCACGGCTGTCACGGGAGGCAGGTTCCAGAGGTGGAAGAATCCAGCGTCTGGATCTGCATCCTGGTGTTTTTCAGGGGCTGGGTTCTGTGAGCCCATCAAGCCCCACACCCCCATCTCCCTTTCCCTATCTTTTCCTCCATCCTCAGGTCCCTCTGGTTATGGCTGCGACCATCCTGGTGAAAGAAGGCTGGACACCGCCTCTCCTGGATTGCCCCGCTAACTCCTGCTGATCTGGGGAAAGGAACAGAACCACTCCTCCTCCCACACGGTATTACAACCTACTACTGCTAGCCCACCAGGCCACTGGCTTCTGTCACTGCTGCCTCCCAGCCTGTATTGAATACACCATGGCTAGCTAAGGCAAAGACCTCACAGCTTTATTCAGGACATCCAGAGCTGTGCACGAGTGACTAACACTCCCCAGAACATCTGGTCCCAGATCCCACTGGACATTCACCAAAAACCTGGGATGGCTCAGCTGGGATCTGTGGCTGTTCCCAAGTCCCAGCCTAGATTATAAAGGGGATTCTTCCAGGACATGTCACCCCCTGATTCTGTTAGCTGTAGGTCAGCCCCAAAGCCCCACCCCCATGCTTACGATGTCCTAGTGAAAGAACACTCGAAGGCAGGGATGGGCAAATGTTTTGGCCCGAGGGCCACATTGGGGTTGCAAAATTGCATGGAGGGCCGGGTAAGGAAGGCTGTGTCTCCCAAATTGCCTAGCCCCACCCCGTATCTGACCCCCTCCCATTTCTCGCTCCCTGACTACCCCCCTCAGAATCCTCGACCCATCCAACTCCCTCCTGCTCTTTGTCCCCTGGCTGCCCCCTCTAGAGACTCCCCACCCCTAACACCCCAGGACCACACCCCCATCCAATCCCCCCTGCTCCTTGTCCCCTGACAACCCACTCCTGAGACCTCCCTACTCAACCTCCCTCTGCCCTGACCCCTATCCACCACTCCACCCCCGACAAACCCCCAGGACTCCCACGCCCCATCCAACCCCACCTGCTCCCAGACTGCCCCCCCCAGGACTCCCCGCCCATTATGCAGCCCCCCCGGTTCTGTCCCCCTTACCACACCGCTCAGCAGTGTGTCCAGCAGCCACATGGAGCCAGACATGCTGCCCCACCTCCCAGAGCGCTGCCTGCACGGTGCGCTGAGGCTCTGGGGGAGGGAGGAAGGCGGGGGCAGAGCCAGTGGCAGCCTCCCCGGCCGGGAGCTCAGGGGGCCAGGAAGGATGGTCCCACGGGCTGGATGCGGCCCGCGGGCCGTAGTTGCCCACTCCTGCCCTAGGGCTAGTGCACAGAAGGGATGTTGGGTGTTCATTACTGACGGAGCCTGAAGACAGGCTGCTCTGGAAGGGTTGCGCCCGGGGGAGGAACAAGGTCATAAATCTGGCACTGAACAGCCACTTTAGAGGCAACAAGCTTAATTTGCCAATAAAAATAAATAAATGTGCCTGGCCAAATGAATTCACAGATTTGAACTTGATCCACCGACCTTGTTTATTTCCAGGGAGGAACCGGGAGGCAGAAAGTCAGACTCAGCTGCAGGTATCAACAGCCTGATCCTGATTAGCCTTGATGGAGCCAACCCTCTACTGCCAAGAGCCTTTGCCCCAGCGGAATCAGCCCTGACATGTTTTGTTTAACAGCGCTGGAAGATTTTGCTTTGGATACTCCAATAGTCTTAATAAGAGAGGCTGGGCAGTGGAATAAGGGCTATGCTGGAACTGCAGCACCATCGGCACACCAGCGTATACGGTGATCAATATGTCTATCTTCCACCTCTGTCCCCAGGCATACAGAATGCTTCTCCTCCGTATTGGAAGACTCAGCAGTGTGTACCAGCACTCCGAATGATGTCTTCCAAGGCGCATTACCGGGGCATTTGTCAGTACTGAATTTCAGCTGGCATGGAGCCCAGTCTACGTGTAAAAACTAGATCAACCGAGCTACATCACTTGGGATTGTGAAAAATGTCACCCTCGTGCAATGTAGGTAGGGAGACAATCCCCAGCGTAGACACGGTGAGGGGTCCTACCTACTGCCTCTCAGAGAGGTGGATTGCTCACAGCAATGGGAAAACGTCTTCTGTCGATGTAGGAAATGTCCACACTCCGGCACCGTGGTGGCACAGCCGTAGCTGTGATGTTGTAGGGTACACGTAGCCTCATAGTCTTGTAGGCCCAATGAGTCTAACCTAGTTCATTGTGTACCACCTGCAGATCTTGTCACTTTATCCTCCCCTTTTCCCAGCACTGGTCCTCGTACAGTGGTACCTGCCATTCACCTCTGGCCATGGCGACTCTGGATCATTGGCTCCTATTTTTTGTTCTTCATCTCAGTTCCTTCCTGACCCGTGGCAGTACTTTGCCTCTCACCTCATGACTACTTAGCTTCCTTAACAGCCCGAAGGGGCTTCGACTCCACATTGGCAAAGGGCTACATGGCAGACTCTGCCCCTGCTACCCCCAGTGGAGCTGCGTCAGTGGAGAATCACAGGTCCAAATTGTTTTAGGGCTTTGTCCACATGAATCATTAGACCGCGGCACACTGGAGTCCAGCACAAGCCTGCCGCAGACTAAATTGACCCTGCGCGTCTTGCTGACGCGTGTGAATGTGATCTGAGCTCATCCTGCTTCAAAGTGCTCTGACAAACGGTTAACACTAGTTACAGGCTAGATTCACACCCCAGCTTGCCACAGCCAGGGGTGAAACTAACTTAAAGAACTTGCCAGTAAGCTGGAGTCCTGAGCAGGGGGTGGAGCCTCAACCGGAGTGGGTGGGGCCTCAACTGGAAGGGGCGGGACCTTTAAATCCCTGGGCCCTTTAAATCGAGATTTAAAGGGCCCCGGGCGCCAGCTGTGGTAGTGGCAGCTGGGAACCTCAGGCCCTTGAAATCACTGCTGAAGCCCCATGGTAGCGGTAGCTGCGTCAGCGGCCGGGAGCCCCGGGGGACTGGCGACGACTTAAAGGGCCTAGGGCTCTGGCCACCACTACTGCAGCGGAGCCCTGGGTCCTTTAAATCGCTACCGGAGCCCCAGGGCTCCTGGCACTGCCGCTGCTACCTCCAGCGTTCTGGCAGAGATTTTAAAGGGCCCGGGACACCGACTGCTGCTGGGAGCCCTGGGCCCTTTAAATTGACGGCCTGGGAAAGCTGCCCCCTGCCAGTACGGCTCACTTCACCTCTGGCCACAGCCTAATTGTTTATGTAGACGAGCCCTGAGCACACAGAAGGTTCAAGAGAACTGCTCCTAAGAACAACCTTTGCCTTAAATCCTCTCTGCTCACGCTGCTTGATTTCACAGGCTAGCCAAGATCCCTGACTCCATGAACTTGTGTCTCAGCCACACCCAAGCCTGGGGAGCATTTCACAGAGGCAGAGTGGAGGGGGCAGAGCTGGAGTGGACACTGAGCTGGAGGGATACGGAAGGAGACCACTGAAGAAGCCCAACAGAGAGGGATAAACACAGGCCGCGTATAAATGTCAGTGTTACACATAGGGCAGTTCCAGACAGAACGGCAGAATATTGTTAAGAAGGAGTCAGTCATGTTACAACCCGAACATCTACAGCTACAAGGGACACAAAGACATGCAAGTGGGAATCCCATCTAATTCTTCAGGGCACAGACTAGTCACTTACGTGTTGGGGGAGAATAAAGAAGCAATTCCTCACCCCCTGTACCCATTGCAGTATTTACAATAGACCAACAGCAGGGCCTAGAGAACCTCCTTGGGGAAAGTGCAATAGGGATTACCACCACTCAGGAGAGCAGCTGCTTACCTGTTTCGCCACCTCTGTCTCCCTTCTCTCCTTTCTGGCCTCGATCACCTGAGAAATGAGAGAAAGATCGTATCAGGTGGTGATGGACTAAA
Source organism: Dermatemys mawii (assembly GCA_007922305.1). Classification (NCBI taxonomy): domain Eukaryota; kingdom Metazoa; phylum Chordata; order Testudines; family Dermatemydidae; genus Dermatemys; species Dermatemys mawii. Next base: position 2,196,630 of record ML677411.1, read on the forward strand.
TGCATCACAGTGCAAGAAAGCTGATCAGCTTCAGATCTACTAAAATATCTCTGGCTCAGGAACCAAATGGAGATAAAGCCAGAAAACTTTGGGGGAGAGAACATTCAGGACATGTTAATTTCACGAGTCGTTTCCTGTTTGGCAACTAGTGCCAACTGGATAAAACCCAGTGCTTTATTTCTTTCCTTTCACACACACACTCACACACACACATACTTACAAATAACCCATGGAACTCACCTCTGCAGGATATGATGGAAGCAAATAGTTTAAGGCCTCTACTCTGTAACCAGGCTGGCTTTAAACATGGTGCTGTGTCCTGACACAACTTGGTTGATATATGGTTAGTAGCCATGATAATGAACAGCGTGTCATCTCTGTCAGTGGTTTGGATCGCATGTGACTGTCCTCCAGAAACCTTGTCCTCACACTGTTGTTTTGCTATGTGAACCCCTTAACTGTGCTTGTGTGAATGGACTGGCTGTTTTTTCTTCTCACCATGCATTAGGACATCCCTCTCTAGGCATGTCCCCCAGGTCCCTCCTGAGGCAGTATGGGATAGCTGCCCAGAGTTTTCCCAGCATGCGCTGAAACAAACAAGGATAGAAGGCGTGGTGGGTGGGGACCCACGAACACGGATGACGCATGGCCGCGTGGTGAAGGAATGGTGCCAAGTGCACACAACCAATCTGCGGTGTTGTAATCAGGTCAGACAAGAGTGTCACGGCACTAGTTACATAAACACAGCTGTTACTAATAGTGTGCGTGAGACTTGTCCTGCTGAAGCATCTTGTGTTGGCTACTATCAGAGGCATGAGAGAAGCCTAGCTGGAGAATGGTAGTACCCATCTTCCTATACATTCTCATCCGTTCCACACATTGCGCTCAAACCTACCAGCTACGCTGCATCACACGTAATGTATGGCCATTCCAGAACTGGCACGGGTCATGGGCTGCTCCTTCCTCAGCTGCTGCTGCCGCCTACGGACTACGTCTTGAGTAGAACTTGCAGGACAAAACCCTGCCATATCCGAGATGCATTTAAAATACACTCATTTATTGCTCCAGACGCGTGCACATGACACCCAGAGACTGGATCACAAGTCCCCTGTTAAAGCCCTTTGCTTCCTCACTTGAAGGGAAGTGACAAGAGGAACATAAAGGCACCGCCATGATTGCTGGTACTATCTGCAAACCACGGGCAAGCTGATCCCAGGCCCGCGCTCTTCAACGCGGATGCTGCAAGAGATATCTAGGCCTGGCTTTGATACGTCCTTCTATTTGGTCTCCGCATGGTAACAACAAACAACACACACGAGTTGCAGTGAAAAAAAAATCCATGCGGGACATTCTTGCTCTTTAGCTTGGAGGCTCTGGGAAGACGATTGCTCCCAGGGGCTGCCTCAGCTGTGTCCAATGGAAGAAACCTGCCTGGAGCACACTCTGCTGATGAAAAGCAGACGAGTGCAGAGCAGAGAACAGCAGGAGAGAGGCCAGAGATGCTGCTCTGCAGTGTGCAATGCATGTCACTGGGAGTCTGGAGCCTGGTTATAGACCCGTAACCACCGGCTGATTCTCCCTCGTCCCAGATCTCTGTCCGCTCCACATTTCGGGATTGTGAGGAAGAGGGATAACTAAGTCCACTCAAAGCTTATTTGCCTGAATAACCCAGTGCTCTGACTGGGTTACAGCAAAGCCATTTGAATGGACACCATCCACGGGATGCCCTCTCTGTTAGCCGAACGTGGAATGCCCCTTTCTCCAGCACCTCCTATCCCAAATGATCTCCCAGGGCTTCACATATTTACTGTGTTTGCTGATTTAAACCTTATCTCTTTTTACTTACACCCCAATTGTCATTTCCTTCAAAATTTCCAGATTTTGGTCCAAAAATGGATTTATTTTTGAGAAAACTTAAACAAAACAGATTTTTGGGGGGTTCTTTCTAATGTTTCCAAGGAAAATACTTTCCATTCTCTACCTTAAGCTGCCCCTCCTCCGGCGAAAGGAAGCCACCTCTGAGAAAGAACCCAGCAACTGTTTAACAGCGCAGAGGGAGGCAACGCAAGTGGTTAGCCACATAACAGCTACAGGAGGTGCTGCTAACTGACTGCAAGTATTTGAAGGGTAAAATTCCAAGGAGGGAGAAGAGTGTTTGGATTAATTTGAGGAGATGGAACTGGAAGCAATGGGGTGACAATGAGTATAGGAAAACCCAAGCTCCATCTCAGGAAATGTTGTCTAACAGTGAGATCTGTTCCAAAGTGGGAAGGAGAAAGTCTATGCAGTGGAAAGGTAGGAGCCCCAGTTGGCTGGGGAATTTAAAATGAGACACTATGAGGCCCAGGGGGAAATTCTGCATTGGGAGGATGGATACAATAACCTAATAAGCCTTTTTTTAATGTACTACAATTCAGCTATTATCAATCATTCCAGGAAATAGTAACAGTGCTTGGCATTTATACGGAACTGTCCAGTTTCAGTGAGCTGTTCAAACACTAGCTGATTAATGAATTAATTAATTAATCCTTCCAACACTCCTATGATTATGAACCCCAATTTAAGGTGGGAAAATTGAGCCCCAAGGAGGTTGAATTACTTGCATTCCTTCAATTCCCCCTGAAGTTTCAAGTAGATTTAGTAATCTTCTCTCTCTTCTCTAAATTGCTTGGGAGTATTGCTGCGCTTTGTTAGAAAGGTTGCAATGTTCCACCCCAGAAGTGGCTGCATTTAAGCACAGGGTGACATGTACTGTTGTTGTGCATTGTTAAACAGCTGCTATGTTCCCCCCAGAGGTGGCAGCATTTCAGTAGTGAGAGAAGTGATTCCTCTCTATAGAGGGTTCTTTCAACAACAGCCTCTTAAATGTATATAGCACCTTTTATCCAAAGGCATTTGGTAGATTTAGGGCTAACTCCTGAGTCACTCAGTTTTCATTTAGTCCTTACCTGGGCAAAACTCTAACCGAGTGCAAATACATACAGTGCCATCAAAATGCAGTTACCTCTGGGGTGGAAAGAGGCATAACCAGGCACACAGTTGTGATGGTGCTGTTCCTGGTGGGACCCAACTGAGAGTGCCAAGTCAGGACAAATTGCTTCCAGCAGGGCAGTTACAGCCCAAAGCTGGGGTTTCTCCACCTCTAAGGCAAACCAAACTAGCCAGACAGAAAAGACTTTGGTTTTTCCCCACTGGCTAACCACAAGTCACACAAGCAATTCCCTTAGACACTCCAGTTTCCCAGTATCACCACCCGCAGCCACCCGTTCTGGGGACAAATGGTTATGAAAACCAATACCCCAATAAAAGAAAAAGGTTCTCCCCAATCCCAAAGGATCGGGCCCGAGTCCCAGATCAATATATAAATCAGATTTTACCCACAAATCACGCTGTTGCCATTCCTTTAGAATCTAAAGGTTTATTCATAAAGGGAAAAAGTTATAGGTGAGAGTTCTAAATGGTTAAAAGAAATCAATTACCTGCAGTAAGATGGGGTAGGAAGTGGCCAAGGGGGCTGACCCATTGGGCCGGGTGCTGTCAGCACGTCAGATCCCTGCTGACCCAGTGGTGGGATCATCTGCCACTGTTAGGGCCCTGGACTGGGACTTAGTGGAGTAGGGTGGGCCCGGGTCCTTCTACCCCCTGCTGCAGTCTCCACCCTGGGGGTGGCAGCCTCCCCATCTTAGGCCATCTACCTGAGCCAAAACAGCTACCAGGAGATAGACTGTCTACTGCTCTGCCCCACAGAAAGGGTCAGAGAGCCCCTGATCCTTAGACTACTTTTTCCTCTGCCTGGCTTGAGGCCTGAGCTTCCTAGACTGTTTCTAGCTTTGTCCAGCTGGAAGGCTCAGGACAGCCATACTGACTCTGGCTATTACACCACACAGCCCTGAGGGAAAGGCAGCCATATTGACTTTGGCCCCTAGGCCGCACCACCCCCAAGGCTAAAGGTGGTTGAATGGACTTAACTATGAAGCTATAATGACCCCCACCCCATCCCAAAAAGGGGACAGGGCACATTTGCCTCATGACATGCTGGGACTGTGCGTTCTTGGGGTGCTTCCGCACCCCCTGGCTTGAAGTACTAATAACAAACACCAGATACATGGTTTCTATCATCAGCACTCCCACTATAAAAATTGCTCCAGCCCCTCTGCATGTGAGGTGGTAGGGTGTGTTCTGGGGATTCACCCAAGGGGGTCCAGAGCGGGGTGGCAGCGATGAAATTTGGGGGAGATGCATATTGTCACCTCTCTGCTGAGTGGTGGCAGATGTTGGGGCCTTGCAGGCTGGCCTCCCGCTGCAGCAGACTTTAGGGACATAGAGTTTGGGCATATTGCTAGTGCAGCTTGTTTCTCTACACCGCACCAGTCCTGGAGCAGAGGTGGTCCCCAACGACTTGCAGAAAAGCCCCTCTTCCAGGACTCTCAGCCTGCAGCAGTGCTCCGTTCCCAGGGAGCAACTCTGCCCTAAGAATTGATCCTAGTGAGAGAGATTAAGACAGGGCACCAATGCTGCCCAGTGCATCTAACTTGCTGCTGCTTGCAAGCCGCAATGCTTCTATTCATAAACGTGCACTACAGCGCTAACAACAACACCGCGCTTCTTCAAAGACTGACCATAACATGCACACCAGGAACAACAACGTACCAGACTCTGTGTAACAGTGCCACTTGGTGGCTCCTGCCAGAACAAGAGCACCTTTCTGTTTGCTGAAATTGCGAAATCGAAAAAATCAGAATTAGCTCTAGTAACAGCTGCCAAATCCTGCACTGGTTAGAGTTCCCATCCAATTCCTCCATTTGGTACTTCCTAGGTAGACAAATTGACCTCTGTGCAGGCTTTGGATGGGGTGAGGGGTGTTTTTTTCATGAGACCCTAAAACCAAGGTCTTATCTATTCTACCGGTGGTGCTAATAAGAAGGGATTTGTCCCAGTAATCACAGCTAAAATCTTCCTTCCTCAATGCCACGATGCAGTCTGGAGTGTCCTGGTTGGGTGCAGCACTCCACCCCAGAGGTGGCTGCCTTTCAGCAGTGAGATGACTACGCTCAGTATACACAGACAAAAAACACTGTGTCAATGAAAGGTTACTAGTATAGAAAACCAGCCCTTCCCGGAAAGCATGGAACCGGGCTATTGCCTCACCATGTGTCTGCTTCCTATACATCACGACAACGACTATCAAATCATAGAAATTCAGCAATGACCGCCAGCGTATCTGCCCATTTACTGGAGATAGGCCTGGACCAGTCCCCGAGATCGGAACACCCCTGAACGCGTGGAGTTTTGAAACCTAGATTTGGAAGCTGAGGCCGACCTCATCCACCCCTGAGCCTGAACCCCTCGGAGGGGCCATTTGTGGGCGACAGTCAGAACAAGGACAAGTGGGAAAGGATACCATGTGCGGGAAAGTTGGCGGTAACACTGGGTTGTTCCATCATGGATACAATGGGAAGGAAAATTCTAAACGTTTAAACCCTAGAGGGTGGGCTAGTCTTGGTCACGCATCCTCCATCCCCGCCTGTGCGTGGATCAGTGACCCCTCCAGGGGACCAGCTTACACACGAGATGGTAGAGAAAATCAGCGACTCGTTTCTAACCCTCTGGGGGCATCACAACAAAGATGGCAACATTCACCTAAAGTCAAGGGGCCTCTTACAGGGGCCAGATCAGATCAAACAATTAGTCTAAGCCCAGAGCCGCAAGAGGCGTGACATCATGAGACACAATGAATCATATGGGCTCCAGCAGTCTTATTGCCTGGCAGCCCTGGACAATCAGAAATCAGATCCAGGTGAATGTAACCTAAACACTTACTGCTCAGTGGGAAAAGTGCTCTCGCCCCTACAAGCCCTGGGTGTGCTGGCCAAGTGATATATCCCAGGTGAGGTCCACAGTGAAAATTAGCCTCTCATTAAACCAGGCACCAGACTCTAAGAACATAAGAATGGCCATATTGGGTCAGACCAGTGGCCAGTGCCAGGTGCCCCAGAGGGAATGAACAGAGCAGGCAATCATCAAAGATCCATCCCCTGTCCCTCATTCCCAGCTTCTCTACCACAATGAAGATCATATAAGTACCTGGATGAGAGGTCAGGCAGACACTACTGCAGCACAGGAGAAGTGTGTGGTTTTTCCCACCCTGCTCGCTGCTCTACTCTGACAACCTTGTGCGAGATCCAGCCTGACCTTGGAAAAAGTCACCTTCCTGTACACAGCCCCAGCCTGATACGCGAACCTTTGAGATAGCCTGCTAGGATCTCCGATGCAATGCAACATTGACTGAGCTAATGAGTGGGGGACATGAACAATCCCCGTTCTCTTATTTCTGGATGAAGGAAGCTGATTCCTATTGCCCTGGCCATCAAATTAATGTAGCTAACGAAAAGTATTTACCCAGCAGCTAGACTTTACATTCAGAGCGTGAGTCCCGGCCCGGGGCACGTAGAAATGACTATAGACTGGTTTAAGCAAATAAAACAATCTTGACAACAGAGTTCACTGTAAAGATGATGGGACATGGGTTGAGATTGTCTTTCTTACGTAGGATGAGGAGTGGAAGAGCAGGCCCTAAAAGAGGAGAGACCTTTTGAAGGAGTTTCTCAAAGATCGTCTTGAACACGAGAAAAGCTTATCCCACCGTGAGAAAAACAAAACCCGCCTGGTTTGGCAGTGTTCCCAGATCCCAGGCTGTGATTCCCAGTGTAATATTTCCTGACAGGCCCACGCTGAAGTCGTTAAGTTACATGCAGGACAGTTTAATGTATTTATTTTATGTGTGCAGGTTCAAACCGCAACTCTAATAACATTGTCCATCCAGAGAATGCAATTACTTATTGGACTCATCTCTTGGAAAGCAGAGCCACTCCTTCCGCTGGGCAAACTGTGTTTTCACGCAGGCTTTGGCCTTGAATGGGTCTAATCAAGTTGGACAAATATTTACAGGGCCGAGGACTCAAATATTCCCTCGCTCATTCTCTCACACACACACACATTGGTATGGGTGTGTAGGAAACATGTATTTAATAACATACTCCAGGGTTAGGAGCGGGAGTGTTTGCCTGGGACTGAAGTAAAGGTTACTTCAGCTCTGCTTAATACTCTTTGCCTATCCAGCCAATTTGGCAATAGACGATGAGAAAAATCTACTGTCCCCTCGTCTCAGAAAGGAAAGGAAACCACAGACCATCACTATAATGTGGATTTGGCTGGGGGATGCCAAAAAGCAGGTTGTGTGATTGGCTTCCAGCCACGTTGTAACCACTGATCGCTAGCTCCTTTGTGATATCAGGGAATTGCAGTGCTCTTGAAAAAGACACAGGGCTGTGATGATCACCTAGTCCAGCATTTCTCAAACACGGGGTCCCAGCCCAAAAGGGGGTCGCAAACCTATTGGGGGGGCGGCGGTATTGCCACCCTAACTTCTGTGCTGCCTTCAGGGAGCTGGGCGGCCAGAGAGCGGTAGCTGCTGGCCAGGCACTCAGCTCTGAAGGCAGCGCCGCCCCCAGCAGCAGCGTAGAAATAAGGGTGGCCTGGGTTAGGGAGCGTAGTCACATTTTTGGGGTGGGCGTCTCACAGCCTGAAATATTTTCAAAGGGAATCCCAGCAAAAAGAGAAAAATGTTGAGAGCCCCTGATCTCCTCTGACCTGCTGCAGGACACAGGCCAGCGATTCCTGCACCAAGCCTGTACCTTGTGAGTGAGCTAGAGCGGGATGCCCACCACGCCTGGTGAGTGGCACAGCTGGCGTGTGGGCATCCCCATGTCCTCAGGGACTGTTCTCATCTCTAAATCCCAGTAAGAACAATCATCAGCGGCTGTAGAACAAACAGGAGCGACTGCCACCCACACTTCTATTCCCTCGTTCCTTCAGCTTCTCATCCTCCCTCCTTCTTTCCTCTTCCCTTTCAGCGCCAGGACATCCTGCCTAGGGTTAGGCCCACGCTTGCGAGGGCCCCGCTGCCTGCAGCGAGCCATGTGTAGGCTGCGAAGGAAGCTCGCTTTGTTTTTCCACACACATCCCAGAGCCGGCTCCGGTCCTGTCCCCGCCCAGACACACCGGGGCTTACGGATTCTTTGTTTGTTTCCAACGAGAGGGAGCTAGGGGCTAATAGCAGCGACTCTCAGGGTCAAGCGCTTTCCGTCTTCCAAGCACTACACAAATACTGTCGAGTCACCGGGGAGATCTGGAGAGCCAATGCAGTCCTAGGAGCAAGGGAACCCTTTGAAGGCTAGATGGTGCCGAGCAGAGGACGTCCTGGGCGGCCAATGCAGAGAACGGATTCCCCCTCTTGACAAACCAGGTTGGGATCTGGTACGCGGTCGCTGAAGTTACCGCAGTGACACTGGGGCGGGGTTCCCACTCATCCCACGACTTATAGGACAGGCTTTGATTTTGGGGATCAGGATCCAGGCGTCCCGACATATTTCTGGGGCTAAAGTAGCATCATTTGGTTTGCGGCATGGAAGGAACAAGGCAAAATCATGGTGCCCTGGATCTGCCTGGAAGAGTGGGGAGCTCTTCTGCATCCTTCTTGTTTCACTGTTGCACGGCACTGAGAGAGGAGGGCTCTCCGCCCCCTTGATGGCACGGCCCGTTTGGGCAAGAATCCCACCTCTTCACATGTTTGCAGGATGCTGACAAGGACAGCAAGCCCCTGTGTGGAGGTGCATGAGCTTCAGAATCTCCACTCTCAGTGTGAGCATCCTGCAGCGCGCCACGGGGGCCATGAAACACGCACAATGCTGCCTAGTCAATGGGACACACTCATATGGCTAAACAAAGTGCGTCTACTCCAGCCTGATACCTATAGGATACTGGGAATCCCATGACCTTATTTTAATGACTCCAGGGCTGCATACAGACAATGCACACATCACCGTCAGCAGCTCGACGGCACACACGCAACATTGGGAGCAGAACTTGGGACTGTCTCTTGTGAGCTCTCAGTCCCCTGTGACTCCAGAGGAAGGAGAATTTCTCTGAGTTAATAGAATCATGGAATACCAGGGTTGGAAGGGGCCTCAGGAGGTTCTAGTCCAACCCCCCGCTCAAAGCAGGACCAACCCCAACTAAATCATCCCAGCCAGGGCTTTGTCAAGCCTGACCTTAAAAACCTCTAAGGATGGAGATTCCACCACCTTCCTAGGGAACCCATTCCAGTGCTTCACCACCCTCCTAGTGAAATAGTGTTTCCTAATATCCAACCTAAACCTCTCCCACTGCAATTTGAGACCATTACTCCTTGTTCTGTCATCTGCTACCACTGAGAACAGTCTAGCTCCATCCTCTCTGGAACCCCCTGTCAGGTAGTTGAAGGCTGCTATTAAATCCCCCCTCACTCTTCTCTTCTGCAGACCAAATAAGCCCAGTTCCCTCAGCCTCTCCTCATAAGTCATGTGCTCCAGCCCCCTAACAGTTTTCGTTGCCCTCTGCTGGACTCTCTCCAATTTGTTCACCTCCTTTCTGTAGTCCACATCATTGTCCACATCCTTCTTAGTTGTAGTGATATTAACACTTATATCCTCTATGGGCCATGATGAGAGGGTGACAGGAGCAAATCCAAGGGACACCTTGCCCATGATTAGCCCACTGCGGACCACTGAATATTTACCTGGCAAACAAAGCCAAGACAACTTACCCAAGACATACTGAGTTATTGGGGAATAGCGGGGGGGAGGGGAGGGAGCTGTTTCTACCCCATAGTGCAACCAGTTCCAACTCACTCTTGTAGGAGGGAAATCAAGGAAATTCTTTTGCCCCGCCTCCCTCCCGCCCACCATTCCCTGGCTGCAAAACAACTAGTCAGGACCATCCCCGGCACTCTCCTGTCTGCCCTTCTTTGGTTTGCAAATATGCAGGACACCTTCTTTACCAAGGGCTGTGGCTCTGAGATCCTTGTATGGCTTCCTCGCCATCTAGCAATAAATCTCTCTTCCCACATCTCTTCCCTTTAGGGCTGCGGCTTTGCTCACTGACAACCTTGGGGAGTGGAATACCTGCCAGGAATGGTTCCTCTTACAAAGATGGCATGAAACGAGGGACAGATGGAGGAACTGGTCCTTTCAATGCACTGGAATGATGCTGGCGGTCATTGCTGAGCTAGTACAGCAACATACGTATTTGGGAGTAGACAGCTCGATCCAGATTGGCAGTTCCTAACCTGAGGTCCAGCTAATGCAGTCTCCTCTCTCTGATGGATGTACAGAAAAGCTGAAAGGTTTCATTCTCTGTGGTACTTTTCCCATGGTGCACCAGGTGTGCGTGTGTGATTCAGAGGGAGAGGTATGTTAAAAGAAGACACTTCTGTTTTGTTTTCACGATGCACGGTTAACCTGGAGGACTCACTGCCACAGTATATTATTGAAGTTAAGAGCATAGAGAATTCCTAAAAAGTTTAGACCTTTATATGACTATCATCTGCAGGAACAGGACAAAAAATGTGTGAGGAATATTAACCCTCATGTTTCATAACAGAAGCCCTTCAGTATCTATCTGGGATCAGGAAGAAAGTTCTCTTCAGGGCAGATTATTCCATTAGTGTTCACTAAAGGGTTTCTTTTACCTGCCTGATTTCTATTAGAGACAAGACACTAGACCAGTGGTCTCCAAACTTTTTGAGACGAGGCCATATTAGATTTTTGAAGGGGCTTCGTGGGCCGCTGCCACACCCTTCACTTTGCTCCTCCAGTCACACCACTGCCACGGCCTTCCGGCTTTTGCTCCTCCGGCTGTGCCACAGGGGCACTTACCCCTCTGCACATGGGGCCGCTGGCAACAGCTCACCCAGGGGGGCAGCGGCGGCTTCTCCATGTGCCTGCTCAGCTAGGGCGGGGCCATACAAATTGATACCGCGGGCCGGATCCGGCCCCCGGGCGGTTGTTTGGAGACCCCTGCAGTAGACTAACGGGACTGTATGGCAGTTGCTGTTTCTGTGTTAGGGGTTGTCTATTTGTGGGAGAGGCATGTATTGCATGCCATTGACTCTGCCTGGTCACCTCCCCACAGACACACACTTCACGCCTCAGGGGTTCTTACACAAAGCAGGAAATAGCTGGCCTCACTAGGAACTTTCTATGGGTGCACCTGGCTTGCAATGACTATGCTTTCATTTTCTACACCTTTAAATCTCTTAGTGCAGCACCTACCTGCGGCGAGAGCATCCATTTTGGTTTTTAGATGCTGAAGAGCATTACAACGACACACACACACTGTGCTCCCCTCAGGGAGACTTGACTTTTGCTCTTTCTTGGCTACCACACACTAAAATAAACATTGTTTGAGTCAGAAAGTCTGTGTTTTGGAAACATAACCATTTCTTAAGGGTGTTTTTAAAGTTTACAGTATGCGATTTTTTTTATATAGCCTACCTACTCATTTGCTCTGCTAAAATAGGTACATAAACTCTAGCTGTACCTTGGCATCAAAATAATGATTGACACTCCATGATCTCACACCCGATTTTAACCTGGGATATAATAAGCCTCTTCAAAACCACAAGAAATCCCTAAAAAAGAGGCAGCACAACCTCCCTGCCCCTGATATAAGGCTAACTAGTGAGTGTGAGTGTGAGAACTGCCCTCTCACCTTGAGGGACGTATGAAAAGCCTGATGCAAGTCTGGGTGCACAGAGTCTGGGTGGATCCTGGCCCGGTTTTCTCCTCGTTCATCCCAGGCCTCTGAATGGCCTGATTCTCAACCAATGCTAAGGGGGAGCAGGAGGGACTCAGCACCACTCATTAACAGGCCCTCTATTGGGCATGTGGGAGAGAACGTCTCTCCTCTACATTTGACCAGCAGGTGTCACCCAAGCCAACACGTCTCAGGAAGCCCAGACAGAACCAAAAACCCCCAGGCCACCGGGCTGGAGCATGAACCCGGAACAGTACCTTTGAATCCTCGCATCCCAGTAGGGCCAGATGGGCCGAGGTCTCCCTTGTCTCCTTTCCGGCCAGGTGGTCCCAGAGGCCCTCTCTCCCCAGGGAGCCCTGGATCGGGAATGAACAACAGACAAGGTGTTGTTATTACAGCCGGAAACCACCTGGCAGCGTGAGACCAACGACAGGAGTGTCCTCTCCATCCCGTCGTCCTGCTAAACCAAACCCCCTCAATGCTCCTGGCGGATCAGAACCAGAGACGGGCCTGCCCTACAAAGCTCACACACAGGCCTCCAATTCCTCCATGGTCAGTGGGGCTCTGGATCCTGGCTTCTAGTCTGGGTCCAAGTCAGAACCTCCCCAGGGAAGAACCCGGTGGTACATCCACAGCTCATGTTGCAACATGTCAGGTGCCTTTGAGGGGGATTGGCTTGGTGCAGAGCGACCCAGCCAAATGCAAAAGGGCAATCTCCCCGCAGGACATGATGGGAGCAGGGCGGCTATTTGCTACCTGCTCCAGAATCCACAGGATGCTCCGATCTCCTGGGTCCGTCCCACAGTGTCCCTAACAGGCCTTTAAAGAACCCTGGACTGACTTAGCCCTGGGCATCACTTCCCAATCTCACTGCACTTTTCCCACTCTGCTCCTCGGAGAGCGCCGGTCACTGGGAACCCTGGCACCTCGACTCCATCCCGCCCCGTCACCTTGCCTGTGCCCTGGCTGCGTGGCCCCCGGCAGCCCACTGAGGGTGACGTATGTCCCGCTCACAGGGATAGTACAAGGACTATGCACCAGCTCTGGTGTAAGTGGGACTTAGGCATTACCTGGGCCTTGTGCTGGTCCCTCTGCATGGGTGATTCGAACCCTCAGGGCTCAGTGCTGTGGCCAGGGAAGTCTCATAGACTCTAAGGCCAGAAGGGACCATCATGGTCATCTAGCCTGACCTCCTGCCACAGAACCTCACCCACCCACTCCTGTAACAGACCCACAACCTCTGGCTGGGTCACTGAAGTCCTCAAATCATGGTTAAAAGACTTTAGGTTACAGAGAATCCACCATTTTACTCTGGTTCAAACCAGTGAGAGACCCGTGCTGCAGAGGAAGATGAAACCCCCCAGGATCTCTGCCAGTCATGACCTGGAGGAAAATTCCTTCCCGACCTCAGATGCAGCGATCAATGAGACCCTGAGCATGTGGGCAAGACCCACCATCCAGATGCCTGGGAAAGAATTCTCTGTGGTGACTCAGAGCCCTCCCCACGCAGCGTCCCCATCTCTGGCCATTGTAGATAGTTGCTGAGAGAAGTCACGGATAAGTCAGATGCCATTGTATCATTCCCACCCTCCCTCAATTCATCAAGCTCAGTCTTGAACCCAGTTCGGTGTTTTGCCCACCACTGCTCGCCTTGGGAGTCAATATTGAGTCAATAAGAATAAGAGTCAATATTGGCTCTTAACTGAAATAACTCCTCTCCCTCCCTGGTGTTTATCCCTCTGAGGTACACAGAACAATCACAGCTCCCCTCAGCCTTTGGTTAGGCTAAAGGAGCCCACCTCCTTAAGTTCCTCTAACAAGGTAGGTTCTCTCTTTGGCTGATCATCCTAGCAGCCCACGTCCAATGGAGTTTCCCAATCAATGCCAGAGGATACTGACTAGGCCCTAACTCTTTCTGTGCTGCATTTGAGGGACATCGTAATTCTTACCCATACCCCAGGACAGGCAAGGGGCTTCGGGATCTGATTAGTTGCAGCTGCCTGAGGTGTCTGAGTGGGAGAAGGTGCTATGCACAAGGCGAATTAATGCTGGTCAGGTAGCCTTTTACTTGCACCCCATCACAGGCGGAATTCCTTTCTAAATCCCAGGCCGGGGTGATGCCGTGGCTGGGAGAATTTCTTTGATCCCGTGTGCAAGGCAAAGGAGCCAGCAACGGTGGAAATGTACATGCAAGTTTCAAAATCGAAACAAATCTTAAAGCGTTAAAAAATAAAAATAGCAGCAGCAGCAGCAGCAGCCAGACAATCCATTTGTGATGCTGATTAAACCCAAATAAAAACAGCCATTAATCTGTCAACGAGCAGGAAATAAACATGGGTAGCCATTGCTGACAAGCTCTTTAGTAGAACAGATGGGTTTTTCTGCCAGCTTTGCTGGTTTTGCAGTCCCGCTTGGGGCGGGGGAGTGTGTCTTACAAGACAATCCAGTCTAGCACACACAAATCATCAGCAAGGCTCGAACATAGGGCTTCTAGCAACACACCCCAGGCCTTTAAGCATCGGAGCTCTAGGAGGAATGCCAACAGCAAGTAGCAGTTGTGGATCCAGCCACTAGAGGCTGACATAAATGCATGTACTCAGCCAATATGGTCAAACCCAGCCGGTCCTCTCCGCAGCCAGCTGAGAGCGACTCTCTCATAAGATTCAGAGGGGTAGCCGTGTTAGTCTTTAAGGTGCCACAGGACTCTTTGTCACTTCTCTCATAAGATGGGGAGTGGGATGAACCAGAGAATGTGTTGGCTGACTCTGTGTGTGGTGATGGTTTCTGGGATTCTCTGCCCCCCGCAGCAATGCCACCAGGATGCATCTTACAGGGTGTGGGGAAAGGAGAGTCATTTGGATATTGTCAGTGTCTTGGGGTGTAAATGGGATTAGATGCCTAACTCAGTGATCTTCTTCACATGCTCAGTAGGAAACTGTCTGATGTGGGGGTGAGTGGGTGGAAGGACTCGTCCCCGCCTGTGTCCTGACCCACGGAGGGAGGTCTATGAAGCTGTGTAATAGTCTCCCAATGGAAGATGTTACAAAGTAGGCTAGACAAAGCCCTGAGAATACCCCGGAGCCTCACATCACCCGAGAGATAAACTGCACCGTCAAATAGGCCTTTTCCCCAGCTGACTTCTCCAGGGTGTTTCATGACACTGGTTGAGCCACCTAAAAGACTTGCTTACAAATCTGGAATTCTAGATTCAGATCAGAACTAGAAAGGGGCTGAAAACACCCCCACCCCATCCTTGGGGTAAGTTTGTATCCATCTGGACCGGGCCGGTCCTGCACTTAGGAAGGAAGAATCCCATGCACTGCTACAGACTAGGGGCTGAATGGCTAGGCAGCAGTTCTGCAGAAAAGGACCTAGGGGTTTCAGTGGATGAGAAGCTGGATATGAGTCAACAGTGTGCCCTTGTTGCCAAGAAGGCTTACGGCGTTTTGGGCTGTATAAGTAGGGGCATTGTCAGCAGATCGAGGGATGTGATTGTTCCTCTCTATTCGACATTGGTAAGGCCTCATCTGGAGTCCTGTGTCCAGTTTTGGGGCCCCTACTACAAGAAGGATTTGGAAAAATTGGAAAGAGTCCAGAGAAGGACAACAAAAATAATTAGGGGCCTGGAGCACATGACTTATGAGGAGAGGCTGAGAGAACTAGGATTGTTTAGTCTACAGAAGAGAAGACTGAGGGGAGATTTAATAGCTGCTTTCAACTACCTGAAAGCGGGTTCGAAAGAGGATGGATCTAGACTGTTCTCAGTGGTAGCAGATGACAGAACAAGGAGTAATGGTCTCAAGTTGCAGTTGGGAAGGTTTAGATTAGATATTAGGAAAAACTTTTTCACTAGGTGGGTGGTGAAGCACTGGAATGGGTTCCCTAGGGAGGTGGTAGAATCTCCTTCCTTAGAGGTTTTTAAGGTCAGGCTTGACAAAGCCCTGACTGGGATGATTTAGTTGGGGTTGGTCCTGCTTTGAGCAGGGGGTTGGATTAGATACCTCCTGAGGTCCCTTCCAACCCTGATATTCTATGATTCTATGATCAGATGCTTAGTTCGTTTACATTAAATTGCTACTCCAGTGAATGAAGGCGGCCTGGGAGGATATCAGAGGACCATGCTGGCAGACAGAGATTTTGCCTTGGCAGACTATCAGGCCTGGCAACTATCCCAACAAACCATCAGCACTGCCAGAGATGAAGCCTCACCTTGCGTCTCTGAGCACGTGGGCGGGTCCAGAGGAATGCAAAGGAGGGAATTTGTTTAGCGCCCTACCCAAATCACTGTGTTCGTATGGCAAAAACATCACAGCATTGGACGGCTGCGATTGGCTGATGATGGCTGCCGTGCAACTCCCCCTCCCACTCTAGAAGCGCTAATTCCAGAAGCGGCTCAAGGACCCGGGCACCCTCCCTATCTGGGATGCCCGTGGGTATGGCTGATGGCTGATGGACACCTGAGGGTCCCCATGAGCCTGCCCAATACATGCCAGCTCTAATTCAGTGGTCACTCTGTGGGGGCATATTGGGGCAGTACTGTTGCTCCAAAGTATTTGGAATGCTGCAGACGACGGGGAGAGGAATTGTCCAGGGTGACATAACTAGGGGTAATAGTTCTCTAGTGTGTTTTATCCAGAGCTCCTTGAGGTGCTTGTTTCAAGAAGGGCTGGCATCTGTATCTTGAATCTTACAAGTGGGGAAACTGAGGCATGGAAAGGTGCAGTGAGTTAGCACAGTCACATGGCAAATCAATGGCACAGCGGGGAATAGAGCCCTTTGATTGACTGTGGAACCGGTGTCCGAAGCTCTAGGTCACATTGCAAGATGTGGGGCTCTACTGAACCACTCACAAGTAGTTACGTGTTGTAACACTAACAGAATAGAATTAAGCTGACACTAAAAATTAAGCACAGTGTGGGAAATGTCGGGACAATGAGACCTCCTAGTTTTCAATTCAATCTCCACAGGGATGTGATGGAAACTCCATCATTAGAGTTGTTTAAAACTAGACTGGACAAAATGCTGGAGAATTGACCGTGGGAAACAAATCTGAATTGGCTGCAGGGATGGTACCCAATGGGCCTTGCTCATCTCTGTGCTGCTGGCATTTATTATTTGTAGAGTGCTAACAGTGTGCCATAGCCCATTGAAGTTGATGGGCATCTTTCTATTGATTTCAAAGGGCTTTGGAGCAGTTTCTGTAGGCACCTAGTACAGGGGTCTCAAACACGCAGTCAGCACAGTTCTTTGCTGCGGCCTGCCAAGCTCCCCAGGCCCCGCTCCACTTCACTCTCCCCCCCACCTCGGAGTTACTTCCTGAGTCTGCCAAACTCCACTCACCCCTGCTCCCCCCACCCAGAGTTATTTCCTGTGGCCACTAAGCTCCCTGCCTCCCACACCCAGTGCAATGCTCCCCACTCCTTTGCTACCTACCTCCAGGCGCTTCCCACCACTAAACAGCTGTTTGGTGGCACTTAGTGGTTGTCAGGAGGGAGGAGGGAGAAGCGGGAAGCCATGCATACAGGGGAGGAGGGGGAGAAGAGACAGAGATTTGGGGAAGGGGTTGGAATAGGGGTGGGGAAGGGGCGGAGTTGGGATGGGGACTTTGGGGAACGGGTTGGAATGGGGGCGAGGAAGGACTGGAAAAGACGGGGAAGGGGCGGACCCTCATGGAAGGGGTAGAGAGGGGGGCAGGGTTGAGGGCAGTGAAAGGGAGGTGTCAGCAGTACAGCCCCCAGGCCAATATTCTAGTCCTCATGTGGCCCTCCTGGTGATTCAAGTTTGGGATCCCTGACCAAGTACATGGTCTGTTACCTCTCAGTCCAGGTAAACCAGGAACTCCAGGTTCACCTTCCATTCCTTCATTGCCTTGGTCTCCTTTTGGTCCTGGAGGCCCTGAAATATGACACATAAATATGGTTAGCGGCTCCCTTTAGACGGAGCAGCAGCAGCAGCAGATGGAAATATGCACAACTCTGCCCTTAGCTATTAATTATTCTTTAGCAAATGCCCAGAAGTGTTGGAAGCGCCTAACGGACACAAATAAAGGCAGGCCCCCGCCCCAAACCATACAAGTGCCGTGACTGAGGTGAAGTTTGCTTTGTGCCTTCTTCCCCAATTCATGGATTTCAAGGCCTTGATCATCTCATTTGACTTTCTGACTAGCACAAGAATTCACCAAGTGATTCCTGTCTGAGGCTCCTGTTCAGAGATGGTCAAAATTCAGAATTTCCATCCAAGAAGAAATTCTGACTTGTCAAAATTTCCTTCATCCCGAATCGGAATGAAAAGTCAAAATTCCATCATTTTCTGCAAACATTTCTGAAAAAATTTGTTTTGGAACTATTTAGACCTCCAGTGCAGGGGAATCCTGTCTTAGATTTCATCACAACAGATAAAGAGGAATTGGTCATAGAAATGAAAATTAGTGGTAGCTTAGGTACAAGGGATCACAACTTGGTTACATTTGTTATGTGCAAACAGAATAAAGTACAAACCAGCAATGCATACAGTTAGTGATTTAAAAGCACCAATTTCACAAAGCTGAAAATAATTATGAGCCAAATCAGTTGAGAGAAAGAATTTAAACCTAAAAATATGAACGATAATTAGGAACTGTTTAAGAATATTTTATAGCTGCCCCAAAATCCACAATCCCACAATAGAGAAAGAACATTACAGTGCTTTAAATAAATAAATAAATAAATAAACAAACAAACAAAAAAACCCAGCAACTGGACTTAGAAGCAGAAAGAAGTGAAAGCAGCTATATTTTTTTTAAAAAAATCATATATAATAAATGGAAGAATGAGACAGTTGACAGTAATGACTGTAATCATAAACTAGGAATGGAGAAAATTGATAAGAGAAGCAAAGAGGCACAAGGAGACATCTATGGTCAGCAGAGTTAAGGACAACAAGGAGATTTTAAAATATTTTAGGAACCAAAGAAATCCTAGTAGAAATGGCAGAACTGACACTAATAATGTAATAAAGTTAGAAGTATTCAATAAATATTTCTGGTCTGTATTTGGGAAAAAGACAAATGATATTTTCAGATCAAATGATGATATGCTTTTCATTCCAATAGCAACCCAGGAAGATGTTAAACAACAAATACTAAAGCTGAATATTTTAAAATCAGCGGCTCCAGATAATTGACATCCAAGAGTTTTAAAAGAGCTGGCCAAGGAGCTCTCCCAATCATTAGTACTGCTTTTCAGTAAGTCTTGGAATAATGGGAAAGTTCCAGAAGACTGGAAGAAAGCTAAGGTTGTGCCATTATTTTAAAAGGGTCAATGGGACCAAGCATATAATTATCAGTGTGCTAGCCGCTAGCCTCACAGCAATCCTGGGGTAAGACAATGGAGTGGCTGATAAGGACTCAGCTAATAAAGAATTAAAGGAGGGTAATATCATTAGTGCCAATCAACATGGGTTTATGGAAAATGGATCGTGTCAGACTAACTTGGTATCTTTTATTGATGAGATTGCAAAGTTGGTTGATAAAGGTAATCGTGATGATGTAATATATTTAGATTTCTGTAAGGCATTTGACTTGGTACCAGAAGACATTTTGATTAAGAAATTAAAACAATACAAAATCAACAAGGTACATATTAAATGGATTAAAATCTGGGTAATTGAGAGGTCTCAAAATGTAACTGGAAGCTTCTCCACACACACAGCTCTGCCAATGCCTCTCTGTCCTGACCTGTAACCTCCCTTCCCCCCATAATTCCAGCTCTGTTGATGCCGCTCGGTCTCACCCACAGCCCCCTCCTGCTAGTCCAGACCCGAGCCTCTGGTTCTCTCAGGACAGGCCCTGAACATAGACTCGTTCCTGTTGCTTTGGTTCGAGGTCGGTTTTACAATCCAGTTCTGCTGCACCAGCCCCCAGTGCAACATCTGGGCTGCAAACACTGCCAGGAACCAGCGTTTGTTTAACCCAGGATCTCTTCACCGGATTCAAACCAAAAGCCAATCCCAGAAGCGTTTCCGTTTGCTCTTGGGGCTCTTAGAACAGTTCCTTTTCTGTGTTCACAGAGCCTGCACTGGGACCCAAATTTGACCTGCATGTCCCTTTCTGGCCTTCACTAAAAGTCTAATCACTTCACAGGGGCCCCAAAAACCAGATCCGGAGCCAGGAAATCCCTCAAGCGAAGGCTCCAAACCATCCCACGACTCAAGAGCTCTTACGCTTCCACTCAGCTGGCTCCGGCGTGGCTGGATTCAAGGTTCCTCACGCAGCAACTGCTCCATAAAGTTCCACATGGCCTCGCATTACAGGCGCGCTGGGAAATAACCCAAGCCAGGACCCTGTCTGACATCCCTTAAGCCGGAGAGACATGTGTGTGCTTTTCCCCAGGGGCATCACGAAGTGGAGCTGAGTTGCCGAGAACCTATAGCAGGTCCCCACCCCAATCCACTTCCATCACCTTCTCCCCTCCTAAGAATCTAAGATTCAAACTCTCCAAGCTGTGCCCCCACATTAGCGAGACCAGGGTGCTGGGGGGCAGGCTGGTTTGGTTAAAGACAGTTCCCATGTGTTCAGAGCCACCAGCTTGTTTTCATTCCAGGCCTTCCCCAGGGGCGACAATCAAACTAGCTTCATGATTTGAAATTTAAAGTGCCTCAGTAAATTACAGGTTTAAGTTTGCGGGGGGGGTCACTAATGAAAGCCAGCACCTCTCCCAAGCTGTCTGCCTGCAGCTGGCAAAGACCCGCCCCCCACCCCCCCACAACAGCTCCCCCTACCCCCCACAAAGGCAGGAGTGGGTCTTAAGACCATGCAGATGGTCATCTGTGGTGTCCCCATGTCCTCCTGACACTGAAAGAGGAAGACAGTGGACAGGATGAGAGTGGACCAAGGCCCTTGGAGAGGGGGAAGGGACAGGAGGGATGCTCCTAAAAATGCTATAATGAGTCCTTGACCACTAGTAGTCTAGTCTTGACTAGAAGCATCAGGGATCAAACTCAGAGCCTCCTGCTTCAAAAGCTGCCTGAACTAAAGAAAAATGTCCTATTAGCTGTCAGCAGTATAAGAGCTATGACACAGAATTGGGAAGTTCTGAGTTCATCCAGTAGAGGGTGCACACGTATACAGTTCCCTGCTGTGTGTGTGACCAGCGCTACTAGTGGCAAGGGGAAGTAGCCATAAAGGGGAAGGCCTGGCAGGGAAAGAGGACAAAGAGTTTCAGGCTGATATCGTCAGCAGCCTATAGGTGTAAGTATTTGCCCAGTAAGGTAAAGGTATAAGCAAAAGCAGCCATCGCCTCAAAGCCTGTAAGACAATAGCTTAGCCAGAGTTGAAGCACAAGGCTCAGTAAAGCTGCAGCAGATGTTTTAGCCCCAGTAGCTGACCGGGAGCAGCGCTAGGATATCACAAGACAGAGAGCTGTCATGAACAAGTCTGACAAAGCTCCTGGCAGGTAACCGCAAAACACCAGCTAGTATGGGATATTTTAGGACAGGAACATGCACAGATGCTATGGTAACCGCAGTGCCGTCTAGGCCAATGAGCCTGCAGTAAATGATATACTAGCCTATAAGGAGAAGACACGTCACATTATTAGGGTGAGGCAGTTTAGATACGGACCACGGAGGCCAAACATCCTTAGGAATACTCATGGTGGCCACAGAGCCCTATGCTAGAGCTATCCACGGCTCGACCCACTGGGCTCTTCTTGGCACGTAGGAGATAGACCCACGCATGGATCATCTGTCCCATCCTTTTGAAGTCTCCACGGGGGATGGTGTGAGTACATGGACACACCGAGCGCCCTGTATTATCTCTATCTCCTTTGCTGGGTTGGAGTGTTTGTGCTTTTGCCTAAGTGTGACTGTCTCTGGCCAGCCCCCGCGGGTTCTCGTAAGAACTCTGATACTTCTGGCTCTGATCACGAAGCAGGACCCCACCAAACGACAGAGTGCTCCCTGGCATTTCTAATTGATCAATATAACGAATGTGCAATCAACAGGTCAGACAACACGTCTGCCCCGAGATGACGAGCGCTTTTCGGCCACACGTCAGAAGATGTTTTACATGTAAACTAGACAGGAATCTCGGTCTCCCGTTAAAACTCTATTTGTCACCAGAAATCGGGGGCGGGGATTCATGGAGTCCTAGAAATGTTGGGCTGGAAGGAAGTTTGCGAGAGGTCATCAAGTCCAGGCCCTTGCGCTGAGGCAGAGCCAAGTAAACCTGGACCCTTCCTGACAGGTGTTTGTCCCGCCTGTTCTCAAAAACCTCCCATGATGGGGATTTCGCAGTCTCCCATGTCTTACATACAATAATACTTCAGTCCAGGGCCACTCAAAAGCCATTACCGCTTGAGAGACAAGGCTAACCCCAATAACTCTCCGCCATTGGAGAGCCAAAGTCCCACCTGGTGCTAATGGGGGTTATACCTAGACAGGATAACAGAGCATGCTGCATGCCAGCAGTAAGGGGCATTGGCAGACATGCACGGGGGGAGCCCCAGACTCCCAGTTGGGAGTCTGCACATCACGGTTGAGTTGCATTGGCCAACCATTATCAATAGCCCGTACCAATGGAAGCAAACACCAAGCCAAACTCATCCCTTGTTTAGTTAGACTGACTTCAGTGAATCTACACAAGGGATGGATTTCACCTGAAGTTTGTACAATGATTATTGATCATTTCTATTACGATAGCCCCTAGGAACCGTAACCAGGGCCCCAGAGTATTCAAAGGAGTAAGGATTCAGTCTTTAGGGTGCACAGAGGCAGAGAGTCACAGATTTTTAAGGGCAGACACTGGATTTGCATGATCAGTTCACTTACAGCTGAGTCCCACTCAGCTGCCAGGCAAAACCCTGGCTGTGGGTGGATTTAAAATATACAAGGGGCTTTGGATGAACATGTTCTATGGGGGAAGAATCCGGTCACCCATACACTAGAAAATCTTCTCTTGGCCATATCTAACAAAGGCTCCAAACAGATGTGTAATTAGGACCATGATGTCGTCTTGTTCCCCTAACAGCCTGGGATTACCAGATCCCCCGGCAGCCTCTGCTCTGCGTGGAGCGCGAGGCACCATCTAAGCAGGAGGGCTCCCACCTCCCCCTTCCCCAGCCGGGAACACTGGCCGCACTGAGACCTTTCGGAAGGCGACTCAGCCAAGCAGGGCGGCGGGGTCGTAAATTACCTGATTCGCAGCATGCGGGTGACGACAGGGAGGGGGAAAGGGAGAGGGCGGGAGAGATGGAGATCCAAAAAGAGAGGAGTGGAGGAGGAGACTGCCAGGAACGTGTCAGCGCGGCGGGAGTCCACCCAGAGGTGGGCCCATCCAGAGAGAGTTTGCGGGGCTTGTATTCATCACAGTGACTCACCCCACGTGTCAGGCTCCACCCTGCCCTCAGCCACCACCAGCACCTCAGGCACGGGGGCAGAAGCCAAACACACAAAGGCTTGCAGTGGGGCTGGAGGGGCAGGTGCACAGCCTTATGTCTACACTGCACACCCGGGCTCGGACCCATGTTTAAGCCCAGATCCACCACACACTGTGCACCACGACCATCCACACACGAAGCCCACTGCCACGTACCTGCATCCTCTCAGAATACGGCTACCTGGCATGCCCGGGGTACCAGCCCCGGGCCCGCTGTAGCCCAAGCCCAAGCCAGCCCATTTTGCACCTAGTAGAAGCCAGTGCTATGAGGCTTGTGTTTGGATAATCGGCCAACACTATCCCCCGATCCTCTGGTCCTTCTGTCTCCCAGCTCACCCCTCTCCTCCCATGAACCGAAAGTGACTTCTGGGTTCAAATTCAGCCACTGGGCATTTAACCCTTCATGTCCACACAGGCGGCTTGATTTTACACACAGATAAACCTAGCTGGATAAAAAACTGCAAAGACGCCCTCCCATCTGCTTGCTGCTAGCCGGCCAGAAGAACGCATCCAGCCATAGGGTCGTGGGGAAACACTGGCTTACTTGGAGGGACACAGGATGTGGGAACTTTAGCAATAACTTCATTCCTCCAGCATGACAAAACCGGTCACTGGAGTGAAATCGGTGTCATGGAAAAGAACATCTCCCCAAACAGAGAGCTTCAAATGGTGTAACTCTAAAACTCCTCCCTTCCTCTCTCAGCTGCTCAACTTCCTCTCTCCAGTTCCAGCCGTTCACACTACAGTTCATGGCACAGGGCACCCATGCCCAAGGAAAACACTCCGCATGCCTGTGCTCTGAATCTGTTCTCTGCAGCCAGGTCCCCAGATACTACCAGATATGATCTGAGGAGAGAGTCCAGGATATGCACTTTAATACACTCAAAACCGTCTTCACCAAACAAGATCACTGCATCACTGCATCCATGAGAAGTAGATTGCATCATGGAATGGGCCATCCAAATACCCTGAGAGAACCTGTTTCAAAACAGAACTAAAACCCACTCCGAGTGCAAACCCCTAGTTGTCACCTATCACCCAACAAGGGAACCTGTAAAGTGTATCACCAAACAATGACAACCCATCTCGAAAGAAATCTTTCCTGAACCTCCTCTTCTGGCTTTTACACAACCCCTCAATCTCTCCAAGCTCATCATCAGAAGCAAGCTCCACACAAAGCCAGGACACACCAACTCAAACCAGCACCAGACCCTGCCAGAACCACAGATACCAAACCTGCAGACATCCCTCCCCTGCTACAATGATCAACACCAAACACACCTGTTAAGGTCTATGGGTCCTACTCCTGTCTGTGACTACATGTGGGGTCCCTCACCCAGTGCAAGACGTGCCCCAATAACATGTGAGTGAAAAGAGACAGTTGCTACACTTGCAAAGGTAATTGCACAGGAAAACGATAAAAGACAAAAACACCCGGTCACCTAGCGGGGGACACTTTTCACAAAGCGATCACTGTCAGTCCTCGGTCTCAAACGAAACGGGCACAACACCTTCAAAAGACCAGCACAGGAACTTCAGTTCATCACTTTGCTAGACACTACAAATCACGGACTGAATAGACACTGGATCTATGGCTTATTACAATAATCTATAACCCACTTAACAACCCCCCAGCCTTTTCCCTCCTTTTCCCCTCTGATTGGAGATGTACTAATGGGCCACTTCACCTTGAATGGTCCTTTGACAGATGTGCTAACTACTTCTGCTAAACAGTCTGTTCCATCTTGTATTTTGCTGTGATGCTCTGGGTACCTCTCCCAGACCTGAAGGAGGTCTCTGCGTAAGCTCGAAAGCTTGTCTCCTATCAACAGAAGTTGGTACAATAAAAGATATTGCCTCCCTACACCTGCTCTCGCTAATCTCCTGGGACCGACACGGCTACAACACCACGCTATACGCGCTCTTTACAGACACTTCCGTGCCGGCTCTCCACTTCCCTGCAATAAGCTGAGCGGGAGGGTGAGCCACTAAATCCAGAGGAGTGGTTAAAGCCACCCCAAACCACCCATTATGGTTCAAACCAAGCCACAAGCAGCTGGCCGGAAGGGAGTGTCCCCTCCTGAACTCAGACCTACCCCGCAGGGCTCACGTTTCCATCTTCGGTGCCGACCGCAAACTGCTGCTGGTGGCCCCGGAGCCAACCCCCAAATGTCTGCTGTAGGCCCTGCACCCAGGCTGCAGGAAGATGGAAGCAAGGACGTGGCAGGGCAGTCAGAAGAATGGGGTAGGGGCTTGGGCTGGAAGTCCAGAGACCCCAACGGGGGTTCCAGACACTGGGGCTTCGTCCCTTGGTCAGCTCCAGTCTTCTGTTGTGACTGTGGGCAAGTCCTGAAACCTACATCCCCGCCTCCCGAGAGCCCTTAGGGGTAATGAGGTTCTCAGACACCCCAGTGCTTGGAGCCATTTAAGAGCCTTAACAGGTGGTCCCACGCAGTGTCAGTAATAGGCCCGGCCGGGAGGCACAGAGAGGCTGACGTTGGCAGAGTAGCTGCAGGAGCAGTTGAAGCGGGGGTTGCTGCACTGGGGCGGGAGGGGGGAAGACCCCCTGTGCTAGGACCCCCGGGGTGCCTCCCCTCTATCTCCAGCGGGGGCCAGGTCTACACTCAGAAGGTCAGTCAGCCCAGCTCTGTTGCTCATGGGGGTGATTAAGCCCCACCCCTCAGCGATGGAGTTAAGGCGATCTAACCCCTGGTGTAGACAGCACGAAGTCGACGGAAGAATTTTTCTGTCAGCCTGGTTACCGCCACTGAGTGAAGAGGGGGGTGAATGGGAGAACCCCGCCCGCAGTGCTGCAGTGACGCTGCCATGGCATTTCAAGCCCCAACAAGCCCTGAAGCACCGCGGGAGGAGCCAGCAGAGACTGAAGCCGACAGAGCAGTGGCAGAAGGAGCTCCAGCAGGGATCTAAGGTCACTTCACTCTGCCCGGACAGTCTCTGCCCTGCCAGCCTGCTCCATCACCTCCACTTCAGCCTCACCCCACACCTGCTCCTCTCCCCCTCCTCCCAACTCCATCCACCCCATCCCGCAAAAATGACAGCACTAACATGCCATGGAAGATCACCAAATTGATCGCCTGGCTGCTGTGTTCCATCCCTTTCCCCCACCAATCTATGTAGGGTGGGGACCGTGTACTATTCTGTGTCTGTACAGCTCCAAGCACACTGGGACCTCGAGCTCAGGCAGTCCTGAGGCACTATCTTCATAAACACGATTAATACGCTTTCAGCTGTGCTAAGAGAGCCTTGTACCCCTGTCCTTAGCTAGCCAGGCGGTTGCGGGGGAAGCTTCCAGCTGCTGAGCTAAAGGAGTAAATCCATCAGCTGGCAGCAGTAGTAGGCTGTTATCTCCCTGCAGTGCTGTACAGTCCTTGGCGCACGCGATGTGAGGGTTTCACCTGGCACCATCGGCCCCGGCAGGGGAGGAAAAGGAGAGGTGGCCGAGCGCCCTTACCCCGTATCACGGAGATGTTCCGCAAGGCGATGGAGTGCTCCCAGTCCTTCAGCCTCAGGTCCTCGGTCACGTTGTTCAGGATGGCCAGCTCCTGCTTCAGCTGCTGCTCCATGGCGATGTGGACCCGCCTCATCTGCCGGGCGTCCTCCGTGGCGTTGCTGATCAGCACCTGCAGGTCCTGGATCCGGGTGTGGTGGATGCCCACGTCGTAGGAGAAGGTCCGGTTGATGGTGCCCACGGCCCCACCCACCTCGGTCAGCTGCTCGCTCAGGCTCTCCACCTGGGCGGCCAGGTGCGTCAGGAGGCTGTCGTGATGCTCCAGCAGCAGCCGGCTGCTGTTGCTCTCCACCGAGAGCCGGTAGGTCTCCAGCTGGGCCAGGTCGCTCTGCTGGGTCACGCTGTCTCTCAGGCTGGCCACCGCCTGGTCTGTTTGGCTCGCCTGGGCCTGCAGGCTCCAGAGGAAGCTCTCCAGCTTCTGCAGGGAGCCCGTCATCAGGAAGAGAGAATCCGAGTGGTTCTGCAGGAGATCCTGGAGCCGCCAGATGTGCTCCAGGACGTCCCCTTTGAGCGGCAGCTGCTGCAGCTTGAGCTGCAGGTCCCTGAGGCTCTCGTTCAGGCGGTTCACGTTCCCCGTCAGCGCCTTCAGGTCCTCAGGGGAGCTCCGCGGCCTGGAGACTGCAGGAGAAAGAGAGGAACCGGGCATCAGACCCGCAGAGGGAGGCGGCAAGGGGCAGGCAGCTGGCTACTGGTAACGGCAGCTCCGGTCCTCCAGGAAAACTCCTCACACCTCCCTCCCCGTCTGACAGCTGCCATTGCGCAATACGGCCTACAAGGCCCAAAACTGATAGTGCCACCTGCGGGTGCCAACGGGGCCCTGAACATGGCTCTTGTTCATTTGCCTGTTGCCAAATTCTGGCCCCAAGCACTAGGTGTGTGGAGGGGACGGCCTGTGCCTAGACCTACACCCATCCCATCTGAGCCCTTATCAGCCACCGGCCCTGCACCCTGGACCCCGCAGGGGTGGGGATCTGTGTGGGCCTGGGTAGGAAACGCACCTGCTTCAGCCACATGGCCCTTGCCTGGGAATACACTGAAGTCTGGCTAGTGACCCCTACATTGCTTTATGTCTCGGCTGAGTGCCTTGAACATCCCTGGGTTCGGGGCAAGGTTCTGTGCCGCATGGGTCTGGGAGTCAGGGTTGCTAGGAAGCTGGAGGGGGCGGGGGCTATGGGACAGCAGATTATGGCTTGGTCTGGTTTTAGTTTTCCTGTATTTAACTTTACAGCTGCTAAAAACATCCATTTCCCTTTCCTAAGCGGGGCTAAAAACTGCCCAGCTGGGCTTTTTGTTTTGGGTCTGTAATTGTGGCACAGCCAGGTGTCCCGGCTGGCCAGGAACTGGGGACCGGGATGGAGTTCTTTGCTCTCTAATTAACACCAGCCGCCTGGCTCCCCCGGCTCTGGGAGCGGTCAACCACAAATTAAAGGGCTGTCAAGGTTAACTAGACAACTCGGCATGGGAGGGTAGAAATTTAACCCTTCCCGGGTTAGTCCTTGGCTTTCCCCTGGCGGCCTCGCACACGGCTGCATTGTCTGTGGAAGAAAGATCTATAGGCAATGCCTTGGCTTATTGCTGCTGGAGGCTTAAGTCAGGTCACTCACTGGTCCAACGTGTGCAGTCAATGCACAGAGGTGCCCTGCCCACACTGTATCCCCCTGGGCCATGCCCCCTACCTGGGAAAGCTTCCGGAAGCTGTTTAGGCCAGATTGCTGGCTGCTTGGCACTGCACTGAGCAGCCAGAATGTGGCCTGGCATCTGGCCTTTTCACCCTCACCCGCTACTGCACCGTCGGCGCCAGCCCCATGATAAGTAACGACAAATGGCTTTAATGCCAGCGTCTGGGCTAGTAGGATGCTACCAGCCTCTTGGGCCCAGCAGCCCAGCGAGAGCTGGAACCTAATCCCTGCCCAGGGCAGCTCATTATTTCCAGGGGACCCTGCAGGAAATCGGGGACATCAGCCCGATTAATACAGTGAGGCGCCTGGCAAAGCCCGCGGGGAGGGGATGGCTCCCAGCTGCCGTAGCTGGCAGGATCACTTCCCTCTGCTGCGCAGCTAGCCCTGGCGTCCTGGCCAAAAGGTCTAGCTGGGGGACTACTACATGCTGCTCCACCCTGCCCCCTGGCTACAGAATTGTTCCCCACCTCCTGCCCCAGGAGCTGTGCCCTTCGGGGGGCACCGTGAACCCTTCAGGAAACCAGCTGTTTCCCCACTGGTGTGACCTGGATACAAGCTGATTTTTAGGCTCTACCCTAGACTACAAGCACATACGTGACATCCAGAACGGTCTACAGTGAGCGCCAAATAACTTGGCCCCTCTCCCTGGATTTGCCCCCCAACCACTGCTGGATTCCAGCCCCTCTCTCAGCCTTGGTGGCAGTAGCGGGGGCAGTGGGGGATTGTCTGGCAATGAGAGAGGTGCCAGCTGAGAGAGTTGCCAGGTGAAAGGGGAAGCCAGCAGGGCCTCATCATCAGCTCAAAGGGAGAGTCAGGTGCCTTAGTTTCAATGGGTCCGGTTCTGTGCTTTGCCTCCTGGAGCTTGGGGGATGTGGAATACCAAAGGAGAGCTGCTCCAGGGGTTCAAATGATCCTGAGTGTAAGTTAGAGCAGCCCAGGGCTGCTCTAACTCACAGCAGCAGCTTGTCACAGTCTGCAGTGCAGCTAGGAACCCTCCTAGCACCAGAAACCATCTTGGGGTGTGTAGCGGGGCGGTCTGGTGCCCAACCGCCCCGCAGAGGGC
>ML677411.1:2225957-2284622 GCA_007922305.1 Dermatemys mawii
AGCCTGCCCTGCGCCCGCTACCCAGAGGAGGAGGAGGGACCGAGCCTCCCCAGTCCAGGCTACCCCGAGGAGCTGCCGCCCCTGCCGCCAGACAGCGACTCAGAGGAGCCCATGGAGGTCACCACGCCTCCCCAGGTACCCTTTGAGGGGGAGTTTGGAAGTGGCCCGGGGGATGAGTGTTGAACCTAAGTCAGTGTGTTGCGGTCTGGATCCCCACTGACTGCAGCTGGTTTGTAACCGCTGCTAGGGCCCCGGGCCGGGACGCAGTGGAGCGGGTGGGCCTGCGTCCCCCCTGCCACCCTTAACCGTGGGTGGCAGTCTCCCCCTCAGCCCGCCGTCATTCCTCGCTGTCTGCAAACTGCTACTGCTCAGCCCGGCTTGAGGGTCTGAGCCCCTGACTATTCCCCGTGTTTGTGGCCCCGCCCTGCCTCAGGGCCTGGGCCTTGCAAACTGTTCCTGTTCAGCCCCTGCGTGAGGGTCTGAGCCCTGACCCTACCCCGTGGGTGGGTTGCCCGCCCGGCCTCGGGGCAGAGGCGGGCGGAACGGACGCTGCTCAGGCCCGACTGAGCACTTGAGCCCCGGGCCCGGGTATTCCCCAACCCGGCTGAGGGCGTGTAGCGGGGCGGTCTGGTGCCCAACCGCCCCGCAGAGGGCCGAGCCCCAGCGGCGACCCCCTACAGGGTGACACAACAGTAACTGTATTGAACCCTCAAGCGCAGAGACAATACTACAGGTGCTACGCTAACCGCCCTGTAGATGGCGCTCTCTAGGTGTGCTAACGATATACAAACACTGAGCTGCAGCTGCTGCTTTTTCCATACAACTCATGTAACACTACACCCGGCCCCTTCCTGCCCCCTTTACTGGAGCAGGGCCCTTGCGGGGGAGGGTGTCACAGCATCCCACACTTGCTGTACCTGCAAAGATTGAGTTGTGTCCAGCTAACCGCCATGCAACACCAGCATCTGCGCACGGCCACAGTAGCACGGAGACTCTGGGGCAGAGGAAAGCTTCTCCCTCCGTGAGTGCCCAGCAAAATCCAGGCACCTCTGAGACTCACCGAAGCAATTCTTTGCCATCACATGGGTGCCACCTTGTCTCTCTTGTTCTCCACCTGTGGCAGAGACTCAAACGCCGCCCAAAGTCTTTGAGCTTAACACTGGCCTAACTGGATGAAATGCAGTGACCTGTAAGATACATGTCAGGTAACCTGGCCTGCTGGCCCCTTCCGGCCTGAAACTCTATGAAAACAAACAGAAGCAGCTGGTCTATGTTATGACTCTGTAGTCGGAGATCTCGGGCTCTTCCGGGGCTGACACCAAGCACTGCTGCCTACCAAGCAATCTGCTCCGTCCACCTGCATGAACCTGCAGGATCCCAGTGGACTAAACCCAACACTGGCCCTGCACTGAATCTTGGCTGCCCAGCGGCCATATTTTGAGGAGAAAACCCCACAACTGGGAGTAAATGTGTCTCTGACAGCTTGGCTTAAAAATGAATAGAAAGCATGTCAAACCGCTAATGGGGACAAGAGGGGATGTTAGAATGAGTCCCGGGGGAGATGGACTGGGGGGCAGAGTGCAGGTGACACAGTCTATGGGGTCAGGAAGGAATTTCCCCCCAGGTTAGGCTGGCAGAGTCCCTGGGGGAAAGTCACCTTCCTCTGCAGTGTGGGCCACAGGTCACTTACTGGCTTGAATTAGTGTCCAGGGTGGATTCTCTGTAACACAGAGCCTTTAAATCAAGATTTGAGGATGTCAGCGATTCAGCCAGAGGTCGTGGGTCTAGCAGAGGAGTGGGTGGGCGAGGTTCAGTGGCCTGCGATGTGCAGGAGGTCAGGGTACATGATCCCCGATAGTCCCATCTGGCTTTGAAGTCTCTGAGTCCCCGAACAGTGCCTGGGAACTGCAATTGACCACAGGCCTGTGACTGCAGTATACGCTAAGCAGGAAATGTGTGCGAATGCACAGAGATGAGGGTGACCAGATGTCCTGATTTTATAGGGACAGTCCCAATTTTGGGATATTTTTCTTTTATAGACTTCTCTTACCCCTCCACCCCGTCCCGATTTTTTACACTTGCTGTCTGGTCACCCTAACAGAGACAACAGAGTTTGCCTGATCACTCAGGACTCCAGTGGAAACCAACAGCAATGGCAGTGCTCTGCCCCTCTGAAAATTGGCCCCAAGGAGCTCTGTTTTCCAATTCTGTTTAGAAGTTGCAGCTGAAACAGTTAAGCCCAAAGATTCCCCAAACCTGTGTTGAGAGGTGGACCCATTTAGAAGGGAAGGGGTACAACACTCTGGATCCAGTCTCGGGACTTCATTCCCTTCTCTCAGGTTCTATTTATTGTCCAGCCTGAGGTGTGAGGGATCAAAGCCAAACCCAATCAAATAAAAAAACATCATCAGTTAAAATTTTATTAGGATTCACCAGGCCAAAAGCCACCAGATCTGGGAATCGCCTAGCAACTTACCCTCTTGTTTATAAAAAGGAGAAGAAACAAAAGGAGGACATTTGGTTCATATTACACTTATACACACACACACACACACACTTCCAGGGCTCCTGGCTTAGATCCACCCCCACCAAACACACTGGGGGAAGGTCTGAAGTCCACACTCATTGCCAGGTCAGTAGGGGACTGATTTAACGGGATATTGCTTGCAGGAGAAAGGGGTGGCTGGATTTTGGACAGTAGTCTGTGACAAAGTGGGGAAAAATGCCCGTTGAAATTGTAGTGGTCAGCAAAAATCACTCCTCTGGCTAGTTCTTGGTGAGGTGCCCCTGTGTTTACAGCTTTGTGATGGGAAGGTTGTTGCCATAACAGAAAGGAGTCATGTATCTTAACAGGCAGCAGAGAAATGGGAAAAAGGCTTTTTAGATCATCATCCGTTCTTGTCTCTTCTTGCTATTGTAGCACTGTTCCCTATGGATGCTTTCCAGTGGCTTGTCCAGTCCGGTCTGATATGTGCCAGAACATGGGACTTCTAGGAGACCATGCTGTACACAGAGATCTTGCTGGGGTGAGTAACCTTGAATCTAGCTTGATTTGAGTGCAGGGTTAAACTCAGAGAGGTCTACAACCCCTCCTGGACAATGATCCCTCACTTTCACAGGCCTTGGGAGGCAGGCCAGCCCTCACTCACAGACAACCCACCAACTTCAAGAATATTCTCACCAGCAATTGCACACCACGCCACAATAACTCTAACTCAGGAACCAAACCATGCAACAAACCTCAATGCCAACTCTGCCCACATACCAGCAACACTATCACAGGACCTAACCAGATCAGCCAGACCATCACCGGTTCAGTCACCTGCACGTCTACCAATGTAATATATGCCATCATGTGCCAGCAATGCCCCTCTGCTATGTATATCAGCCAAACTGGACAGTCTCTATGTAGAAGGATAAATGGACACAAATCAGATATTAGGCATGGCAACATACAAAAACCTGTAGGAGAACACTTCAACCTCCCTGGACACACAATAACAGATTTAAAGGTAACCATACTGCAGCAAAAAAGCTTCAAGACCAGACTTCAAAGAGAAACTGCTGAGCTACAGTTCATTTGCAAATTTGACACCATCAGCTCAGGATTAAACAAAGACTATGAGTAGCTCGCTAACTACAAAAGCGGTTTCTCCTCTCTCAGTGTTCACACCTCCAGATAGGCTGCTAGAAGAGGACCTCATCCTCCCTCATTAGAGATAACAAGCTGGTTCAGCCTGATTGAACTAACCTTGTTATCTCTAACCTGGTTCTTGCCTCTTATTTATACCTGCCTCTGGATACTTCCACTGCATGCATCTGATGAAGTGGGTATTAGCCCACGAAAGCTTATGCTTCAATACTTTTGTTAGTCTTTAAGGTGCCACAGGACTCTGTCACTTTTAAGGTTAAACTGTAAACAAGGGTGTGACAGGCTGTATGCTGGAGTCCCAGATGGTGTTTTCAAGTTAATTGAGATAAATGGGAAGACCTTGCATTGATAAACTTGAAATGTCAATGAGGTGAGGAACTCAGTGATTGGGCCTTATCTGATCTGCAAAGCAACTGGTCCTTATGTGCACCATATGATGCCCAAACCAATTAGATTCAAGAAGTAGATGTTAGTAGCGAGGAAAAAATTATATAAACCTAATATCTTCTTGACAGGTTAACAAGCATTGTGGAACGGGGCAGGGGAGAAGTGGTAGATGTGATATATCTTGACTTTAGATACTGTCTCATGTGACCTTCTCATATGAAAATTAGGGAATACAACCTCGATGAACCTACTATAAGGTGGGTGCACAACTGGTTGGAAAACTTCTCAGAGAATGGTTCACAGTCAGGCTAGAAGAGCATATCAAGTGGGGTCCCACAGGGATCTGTCCTGGGTCTGGGTCTATTCAATATCTTCATCAATGATTTGGATAATGGCACAGAGAATACACTCAGAAAGTTTGCGGATGATACCAAGCTGGGAGGGGTTGCAAGCGCTTTGGAGGCCAGGATCATAATTCAAAATGATCTTGACACCGTGGAGAATTGGTCTGAAATAAATGGAATGAAATTCAATACGGACAAATACAAAGTACTCCACTTAGGAAGGAACAATCAGTTGCACACATACAAAATGGGAAAGGACTGCCTAGGAAGGAGAACTGCGGAAAGTGATCTGCAGGTCACAGTGGATCACACACTAAATATGAGTCAACACTGTAATGCTGTTGCAAAAACCCCAAACATCATTCTAAGACAGCGGTCGGCAACCTTTCAGAAGTGATGTGCCGAGTCTTCATTTATTCACTCTAATTTAAGGTTCCGCATGCCAGCAATATATTCTAACGTTTTTAAAAGGTCTGTTTCTATAAGTCTATAATATGGAACTAAACTATTGTTGTATGTAAAGTAAATAAGGTTTTTAAAACGTTTACGAAGCTTCATTTAAAATTAAATTAAAATGCAGAGCCCCCCAGACCAGTGACCAGGACCTGGGCACTGTGAGTGCCACTGAAAATCAGCTCGTGTGCCGCCTTTGGCACTCATGCCATAGGTTACCTACTCCGTTCTAAGATGTATTTGCAGGAGTATTGTAAGCAAAACTCGAGAAGTAATTCTTCCGCTCTGATCCGCGCTCATTAGGCCTCAACTGAAGTATTGTGTCCAGTTCTGGGCAATGCATTCTGGGAAAGATGTGGACAAATTGGAGAGAGTCCAGAGAAGAGCAACAAAAATGAATAAAGGTCTAAAAAACATGACCTGTGAAGAAAGATTGTGAAAAGTTTGGAGACGGCTCAGGGGGACATGATAATAGTTTTGAAAGTACATAAAAGGTTATTTTAAAGAGGTGGGTGACAAATTGCTCTGCTTAGCCACTGAGGACAGGACAAGACAGGAAGTAAAGGGCTTATATTGCAGGAAGAGCGATTTAGGCTGGACATTAAGAAACATTTCCTGTCAGGGTAGTTAAGCACTGGAACAAATTGCCTAGGGAGGTTGTGGAATCTCTGTAATGGGAGAATTTTAAAAGCAGGTTAGACAACCACCGGTCAGGGATGGGCTAGATAATATTTAGTCCTGTCATGAGCGCAGGAGACTGGACTAGATGATCTCTCGTGGTCGCTCCACTCCTACATGTTCATGATTCAATAAGCTGTGTACGGGGTGACACGATCTGGAAGTGTGATATCACCCTGTACTTAAACCCCTGCCCCTGGGCCTGGCAAAAAGCTGCTACGCAACTCAGAGCAGGACCTGAGAGACGAGGCAGAGTAGACCTGAGTTTTTGGCTCCCAGAGAAGTGGAGGAAGTTTGATCCCAGAACTTGGCAAGATATTCTGAATACATTGAGTAGAAAAGGGCTTGGCGAGAATCCCAACAGATCCCCCCCTCTAATTATCACCCTGGCAGAGACCTGTGCTTCAAGGGCTCTGGGTTCTAATCTCGCTGGTTCTACAAAGGCCCAACTTTCTCCTGAGATTCAGTTGCATTATTATTATGTTGATTCCTATAACACCCAGGGCTGTACACAAACACGCAGAGTAATACGCTTACCACCTAAACAGGCAGGATAGATAAAGGAAGCATTCTCATCCCCATTTTACAGGTGAGGAACAATTAAAAATCCAGGGATCCCGCAAAGCCAGGGATGGAGGGGTTGGGTGTTTGAGACACGAAAGAGCATAATTTCCTCATTAGAACTGAGTCTCTTTCTGTTCTTCCGTCTGTCTCAATCCCCAAATGGCCACCATGCCTCTCATAGACAAGGAAAGAAAGAAATATTAAATTGGACTGAATGCATCAGAACTGCAGTGAATTAGCTAGTGGGTATATGGACCACTGCCCTCTCTTGGGTAGCCTCAAAACTACCACCCCTGTTTGTCACAGGTGCAATACCACGGTCAGATGATTCTCCTTTAGAGGGCAGTGCTTGGAAGAACTGCAGTTCGAATCCCAGTGTCACCATGAAGTCACAGGTGGCCATGGATTAGTTACAACATGCATCAGTGGTGCAGAGTTAAGAGGGAAAATAACCGTATTGGAACATTGTAGGGGAAAGGATACAAACATTAAACCCAGGAAATGAGCCTCCTTCCCCGCAACCAGTGATTCTCAACCCATTTACAGTTGTGGGGCACATATGCATCTCTCTATGTGTGATGTGAGCTGCATCCACACAATACACATACTACTTGTATGGCCCTGAGGCTGTCACATGGGCTGCCACTGTGTGCTGATTGGGCCGCAAGCGGCCTGTAGGCTGAGAACCACTGCCCCAAACACGACAACGCATGTCCATTCTGTGAAATGTCGGCTTGTGCTTTTGCAGATCCACAGCAGGCAGCTGCAGCCTTCCCAAGGCCTGTCTCGGTGCCATGAATTCCTTCAGAACGCTGTGGAGTTCCTAACGCACTCATCCATCACAACGAATAATGTGACCTCACCTCACCCCAGAACTCGCCGGAGACCAACAGGCTGAAGCAAACAGGGAGATACCAGGCCAGGCCACTGCAATGGTAGGACCAGCCAAAAAACATTGGGAAACTTTCAAAAAATGAAAACACCTCATGGGGTTTTTTTTCTTAAACAACAACTCTCATATCTCCAAAACGCCTTGTCCCATTTGCCTCAAACTTTCCACAAAACACGCACCCTGGCATGGGATCACGCATGAGAAATTGCAGATGGATTGATTTAGTTTTGACTAAATCAGAGGGATGGGGGTGGAACTTGGTCCGGACTGGGTTTCTGCTGGAAAGCTAGGTAACCCACTGGCAAAGCGGATATCATGTGCCCCTCTAATGGCTGATCTATTACAGGATAATAGCCTACTACCTTCAGCTAATAGGGTAATTCCCTTAGCTCAAGGTTGGAGATCCTGGCTTCAGACCTTGAAGATGGACATCACACTGGCTTTTATCTTTACCATACAGAGGCTAGTGTCTCTCCAGAATAAAAGCAGCAACTACAGTTCCAAATGCTGGGATAAAACTACAGAGGCTACTAATCCTCATGCTTCAGGGCATGAGGTGATCAGCAATGGGGTCAGGAAGAGAGTCCTCCCACAAAACACTACAGCACAAGTCTGTGAGCTACAGGGATTCCTCAGAAACACTCCGCATTGGCCCTGATGACACGATACCAGGCTCAATGGACCACTTTCAGATATACTTCCCAAAACAAGACAGCTGCCCACTCTATTAACAGCCAGGTCCTTCCAACCCAGCACCCCATTGCTACCAGCCTGTTGCAAGCGCTATTAATTACCAAGCCCCAGAATACAGCAGGTAGTGAGCACGAATCAGGCTCCTAACATTTTGCACAATTATGGCACTGCCCAGCCAAAACCCCTTGTTCATTTGGGGCTTGATCCTTCTGAACTCCAAAGGGGACTTTGTCAGATAGGTCAGCATCAGTGGGATCAGGTCGTTCGCCTCAGGTCATTAGGTCATACTTGTGAAGTATGAGATTAGCCCGGTTTCCTCGCTCTTTTTTTTCTGGTAGCAATTGCCAAGTGACATATAGAGGGAAGTCCAGGGATCTTTAAAGACATGGGACCCCAGTTACAGCTGCTCTGCAAAGTGACTGCCCATGCAGGGGGTGCTTCTGGGGACTTGCGGCCTGGCAGAAGTGCCCCTGGGCTCCAGTAGTCCCCACCCATGAGGCTGTGGGTGGTTGGGCAAAGTGTAGAGCAGCCCTGGTGCTGCTCTAAGTTGTGCCTGGAATTGGACTGGTCTCCAGCCAGCATTAGAGTAGAGGTGCATTACAGCCTCTTTTGCCTTTTCCCGCCAGTCCTGCAATAAGGGCCTGATCCCAAGCACATGCATCAGCGCTTGAGATGTTCGCTATCAGAGGTTGGGATGACACCTACAGGAGGGGCAGATTATCCCACATCTCCTACAGTGGGATTCTTACTCCTCTGCAGCAGCTGGCACTGCCCACTATCGGAGACAGGACATTGGGCTAGGTGGAACTTGGGTCTGATCCAGTCTGGCTGCGCCTACTGAAATCAGTGGAAAGATTCACAGTGGCTTTGGATCAGGACCTAGGAGCAGTTCTGCGGGACCAGAGGCCCCACTGGTTTCAAGCTGCCAGTGTCCCTTTAACAGACAGGTGGGGCTGACCAAACACACTTACAGTTTAGTGTGCAGAGGGATCATTTGTCAGGCTGCTGGGGGAATCTACTGCAGAGACAGAACAAGCTCTTCTGAGCTGCGATAGTGAATCCCCTGCCTCACCAAAAATAAAGAGCAAGCAACGTTCGCACAGCAGAGCAGAGAACGTCTAGAAAGCAGGTTTCCGGCGTGAAGACTGAATTATCCTGCAGGACACAGGAGGTGAACAGGAGTGAGGAACAGCATCAGATCCAGAGCCCCAAGCAGGTGGCTTAGAGAAAGAAACAAGATACATCACTCTACCAGACTCTCCCAGATCACCCAGCCAGGGAGACAGAGTTCTCCAGAGCTGCGCCAAGGCAAATTTGGCAAGGAATCCCAACAGCCAAACCTGATCTGATCAATCGCAAAGAGGACGGGAGGGTCCTGAACTCATTTGAGGGCCCAACAGTTTTTGGATGGATTTGGTACCAAAGAATCTCAGGAAGCGGCATTGGCAATTCCTCCGTAGGTGGTACTTTTCCTTCCAAGTCACTCACAAACAAACTTGTTTCCTTGGCCATAAGTGAGCAAGCAGGCAGAGCTGTAGGAAAGAGATCTTTGCTGTGCATGGCTAGGGGCCAGTGTCACATGCTGTGAGGTATTTGTGTGATAGCCCGGAGCATCGCACCAAACTAAGAGCCTTCTGGAATCTGACCATCCATTTTCAGTCCCACCCATCACACGACAGCGCTAAGGGGGCGCAATGTGGCTGGGTGGGACATTTGTTAATTAGGGTGAAATGCCACATTGGCTAATTACATTCTTTTCCCTTCCATTCCACTGCAATCTCACTGCTCACCCTGCCCTGCCCTAAGCCGCTCTGGGATCTTGCTGGTTCTGTGTGGCTGGTCCATTCCACCCCAGAGCTGGAAGATGCTATAGAAATATAAGATGTTGCCTGCCTCTTAATATGCCACCCTGCTAGTCCAGTGCTAGCTCTCTGGTACTGCCCTGGCGTTGTAAACCCTCCTCTCCCCTGGGAGTCAATGGGTTGAGCGCAGGACTGGGTGGTCACAGGTTGCACTGAGGGCCACTAAACTTCTTACCAGCTGACGCAAGATTTGAACCCGAGTCTCAGTGCGGAGGGGGACAGACTTTACATCAGCCTAAAACAGGGGGTGGGGTTTACAGGTGGGGACAGAGAGTGGAACAAGCCTGGATGGAAGGAACAGACCCTGCTGTATGCCAGAGAGCCTGCTTAGATGGGCAGCTGGAGATGCCCGGGGACCGTGGGCCAAGCAAACATATTGCCCCTGCCCCTCTAAAATGCCACCACGGGGCTGCAGTCAGCTAAAAGCTAGTGCTTGGAACCCCAAATAGCCACTTGCCTGTTTTTGCTGTCACCCGTCTGTCCTTCTCCACCTC
Source organism: Dermatemys mawii (assembly GCA_007922305.1). Taxonomy (NCBI): domain Eukaryota; kingdom Metazoa; phylum Chordata; order Testudines; family Dermatemydidae; genus Dermatemys; species Dermatemys mawii. The sequence goes on from ML677411.1 coordinate 2,235,977, forward strand.
TCTGTCCATGCTACCCAGAAAAGGAAGAGAAACACTCTGTGACTGGGGGGAAAACCAGTCTGTTTGAGCAGCATGACCAGAACAGCTCCACCCTTCGGGACCTCCTGGAAGCTCTGCGTGTCCTGGCTCTTACATAGCATGGGCCTCACTGACCCTGCTGCTCTCGCCCTCTGAGGCTGAGGAATTACGGCAGAAAACGTCACGGTGACAGCGGGACTAGAACTCAGAGCCTTCCAGCCCCAAAAGGCCAGGCCCCTGCCACACAAGCCAAAGGAGAAGCACTGTTAACCTCTAAAGGCCTAGGACATGCAGCTGGTCAGCTCTGATTCCATCCCACACAGGGCAGTGGCCACCCAGCCAGCTCCTTACCACACTTTTCATTGTGAATTCTGGCTGAGACAAGGAGGGACGGCCGGGACATTGCATCTCGTCAGCGAACATGAGCAAATAAGCCATGCCTTCCCCCAGGGGCTGGCGTGCCGCTCTCACTGTGCGGTCTGGCTGCCACAGCCTATGGACCGCTGCTCACAGCCATCGCTCAGCCGATCGGACCCGTGCAAGCCAGACCACGGTGCCTTTGTGATGTTAGTGTCCTGTCCTCACTGCCCCAGAGCCGGAATTCGGATCTCGCTGAATTCCTGCTCCGGCCGAGGTGATGACAGGCTGAGAGCTGGGTAAGGTTCCCAACCCAGCGCTCAATTCCATTCGGCTAATCTGCCGCATGGCACAGTTCAGGGAATCCCGCCCAGGCAGAACGGCTTTGATCGCTCCCAGAGCCAGCCGCAGAGAGGAGTGCCCGAGTTGTGCAATAGGCGTCTGGGGACTTTGGGGGACAAAATCTGCCAACTAAATAATCCAAGCCTGGTGGCTAACTCTTGGCCTCACTGAAGGACCTCCCACCAACTTCAATGGGGCTAGGATGGCCCTCTTTAAATCCAAAGAGGGTTTAAATTGCTGCCTCGCTTTGCCCAGGACCAACAAAACCAGATGCCTCTGTGATGTTGCCCTCCAAATGCTTTCTAGAAATATGCTAATGAGTGTGAATATGATGTAACTGGAATATGCTTCATGCAAAAGGTCTCTTGTAAGGTATCATAACAAAGGTTATAACCTGCTGAATATACTCCTCCTATTTGTATGTATGTATCATTTGTGTATCTGAACCTAGAAATATGAAGTATAACTCTGAGGCCCCATTGTCATTATGCTAAGTGTGGGCCATTAATGGTCGTTTAGGTTGATGGCTCCCATTGACGAAGACAATTGGTTGTAAATGGCTCTGTTTACAAACCTTCTTTTGTATGAGGTGTGGGGGGCCAGCCCTGGAAGAATGGAAGCTGGGGGGGGGCGGGGGATGTCTTACGGTGACATGTGACCATGTCACATGATGCTGGAATCCATCTTAAATCTGGTACTTTCCATTTTAGAAGGAGGGGTGGAGACCCCGTGAGACAAAAGATTTCCCACTTGTGCCAAAGCTATAAAAAGGGTGGAGCAGGACAAAAGGGTCCCAGTCATGAGAAGGTCCCTGCTTATCACCTAAGATGTTTGCTGGAACTAACAAGGACTGTAGCAGGGGAAAGGACTGGGCCCAGACAAGGAAGGCTTCTTGTCTGTGAAAGAAGCTTATTGGAACATCTCTGGGGGTGAGATATACCTGTAATCAGTTTCTTGATGTATTAGGCTTAGACTTGTATGTTTTTGCTTTATTTTGCTTGGCAACTTACTTTCTTCTGTCTATTATTACTTGAAACCACTTAAATCCTCCTTTTAACGCGTAATAAAATCACTTTGGTTTATTAGTAAACCCGGAGTAAGTGATTAATACTTGGGGGAGCAAGCAGCTGTGCATCTCTCTCTATCAGTGTTACAGAGGCCGGCCAGTTTATGAGTTTAACCTGTATAAGCTTTCTACAGAGTAAAATGGATTTATCTGGGGTTTGGATCCCATTGGGAGCTGGATGTCTGGGTGCTGGAGAGAGGTGACCTGCTGAACAGTTTTCACTTGAAGTCTGCAGCTTTGGAGACGTGGTCCAGACCCTGAGTCTGTGTTTGCAGCCGGCTAGCGTGTCTGGCTCAACAAGGCAGGGTTCTGGTGTCCCAAGCTGGCAAGGAGGCTTAGAGGTAATCTCAGCACATCAGGTGATAGTCCCAAGGGGGTCTCTGTGACCGAACCTATCACAGACTCTTGGCCAGGACTCAAGGGGACAGGAGAAAGCACTGAAAATGCCGTAGCATGGGGAGCCATGCCCAGGGAGATGGGAGCTGTAGAAATGTAGCAGGGCACAAGGGGGAACCAGAGAGATCCTCCGGTGCTTATGGGCATGAATGAGCCAAGGAGACAGTGGGGGATGGGAGAAGCAAGGGGACCCCAGCAAAGCTCTTGGAACGCTACAAGGCAGGCCTGAGCTGGGAGCACAGCACAGGGGGCAGGTGAAGGGGAGCTCCCATAATATTGCAGGGCAGAGCTGAGCTGGGGGATTAGATTGGAGCCCACGTATTTCTTTTCCTTGCATAAATTGCAGACCCGGGGGGCTGGAGAGTGGACGTTGGCCTGACTAACCCACAACACACATGCAGAGCCCAGAGTTCAATGCCACGGAGCCAAGGCTACTGTACCATCCCAGGGCTGGCAGGGCGCAGCTGGAGCTCACGTTCCTGCAATGGATCCGAGAGGCAGCCAAGTTTTACCTTGTTGTTATGTTCAGGACATTTTGGGTGAGGTAACATCTCCGGTCGAACCAACGTCCCCTGGGGAGAGAGATGAGCTTCCAGCTGACAGTGTGGGGCAGCCAAAGCTATTCCCTCACCCACCTTGTCTTGCTCGTTTCCTGAGACCGACTCGGCTACAACAACACGGCAGGGGACATTTTGTTCTGTGAGCTTGTTTTTCTCCCCTCAGATAGCAGTGGAGTCCGTTCCCCTCGGCCACACGGGCAAACGACGGCCTGCGGGCCACATGTGGCCCACCAGCCATTTTCATCCAGCCCGCGAACTTGGGCTGGGAGGGCGGCAAGCCACGCGGACCCACACTCCCAACCATGGGTCCGGGCCGAGCGCCGCAAGCCCCGCGGCCCCGCACTCCCAGTCAGGGGGCTGGGCCGAGCACTGCAAGCCCCGCGGCCCTGCCCTTCCGGCCGGGGGGCCGGGCCCAGCGCCACAAGCCCCGCGGCCCTGCGTTCAGGGCGGGCCCAGCGCGGAAAGTCCCGCGGCCCCGCGCTCTGAGCCGGGGTGCCTGGCTGACCGCGGCAAGCCGCGGGGCTCTGCGCTCCCGGCCCGGGTTCTGGGCCAAGCAGGGCAAGCCACGGGGCCCCGTGCTCCCAGCCCTGGGTACAGGGTGGAGCACAGCAAACGCACGGCCGGGTGGAGCGCTGCGAGCCGTGGGGCCCCGCGCCCGGCTGAGCAGGTAAGCCAGTGGGGGATTGGTGGGGGTGGGGGTGGTTAGGGTGTGTGGGGTCTCAGGAGGGGGCAGTCAGTGAACAGATAGCCAGGGGCTAGATAGGGGGTGGGGTCCTGGGGGGCAATTAGAGTGGGATGGGTCTCGGGGAGGGCGAACAGGGGACAAGGAAGGGGGGGTTTGGATGGGTTGGGATTCTGAGGGGGGTAGTCAGGGAGTGGGAAGTGGGTGAGGGTCGGATAGGGGGCAGGGCCTTCCCTACCCGGCCCTCTGCACAGTTTTGAAGCCCCAAGTGACCCTTGGGCCAAAAAGTTTGCCCACCCCTGATCTAGGACCAGCAGCTGATGTTTGCTGGGTGCACTAGGCCCAGCCCCCGTTTGTCTTTGCAAGGTTCCCTGTTCTCCTGTCTTCCTCCTCACACCCTCCACGGGGAGGCAGGGGAGCAGCATTTCCATGGGGGTGGTGTAGCCGCGTTGGTCCAGACCTGAAGAAGAGCACATCCCATTGGTCCAATAAAAGATTTCACCTGCCCCGCCTTGTCTCTCCGTTATCCTCTTTTGACAGATGGGGAAACTGAGGTGAGGTGCGTTGCCCAGCGAGTCCAGGACAGAGTCTGAAATAGAACCCAGGAGTCCTAGAACATGTCTACACTGCAGTTAAAACCCTACAGCTGGCCTGTGCCCGCTAACGTGGGCTCATAGGGCTCAGTGTAGATATTCAGGCTCGGCTGGAGTGCAGGCTCCAGGACCTTGAAAGGTGGAGGCTCCCAGAGCGCAGGCCGGAGCCGGGAAGTCTACACTGCAATTAAACTGTCCCCGCCCCCAGTCCCACACCAGGGAGCCCAAGTCAGCTGGAGGGTTTTTAATTGTGGTGTAGACACACCCTGAGTGACCAGCCTCCTCTTCTAGCCCTTTCTAAGCACCCAGAGAAGATGCTAATTTTTCAGGCGGTGTATTTCGGAAAGGAAATGCCGGCGCAGAAACAGGGCTTGATCCCTTAGAGCCTGATCCGACACCCAGTGAAGCCGATGGAGAGAATCCTACTCACGTCAGTGGACTTCGGATCAGGCCTCTGCAGCTCTAGCTGACACTGGCTACATATTCCGAGGGCTGGGCTGAACCTCAGCAGTTGGATCCAGGCCCACAGCCTCCGGGAAGGGGCGAGTTACCGAACTCCCCCGAAAGCGGAGGGCATTTGCATCCAGTGGTTCTGATCAGAGTCAGGACACTGGGGCGGAGGTGACAGACACTGGCCGTGAATGGGTGAGGTTTGGGGGCGTGCATGGAGGCGCCTGGGGCACAGAGTGAGCTCAGAGAGGGCCTGGGGCCCTGGCAGAGGCAGGAGAGGTGGGTGGGGAAGATGCCTTGGCCTCGGAGAGGCGTAGCAAGCTGGGGAAGTCGCACGGTCCAAGGGCCTGCAGCGGCATGAGCTATGGATACACTGCAGCCGAGTGGAGGCTCCAAGCCTGCCCAGCCCCCTGGGTCCGAGCTCCCATGGCCAGCCCGAACCACCAACACTGTCTGCTCTGCTACCGTTAGCGTGCTAGCTACCCAGACCAGGACACTCACTCCCCACCGCAGGGTAGCCATAACCCATGGTCTCCCCACTCCGGCACCTAGAACAGCCGTCCTCCTGCCTACCTGGTGCCTGGCTCCCCACCTCTGCTGCTGGCAGCATCTCCTTCCCTAGCGGGGAAACAGCCCTCCTCCCCCGATCTCCAAAACGACACATCTCCACCAGGCTGCCCCATGGCACAGAGGATGTATTGCCCTGGTGGAAGCATCAGTTACCCCCGTCGTTCCCCCAGTTCTGCCACCTCTCCATTCAGGGAGGATTTCGGCACACGTTGACCCATTCACCCAGAAAGACCCACTCCCCTTTCGACCCATGTAAACAGCGCCCTGTCCCTTTCACCTCAGGACGCTCCAGGCTCTAGAATACGAGAGCACGTCAGTCTTGGGCAAAGGTCTGTTTTCAACGACGCTGAGCCCAGACTGTTGCTTGAACCTTGCATTCAGACGGCGTTAGTTCACTGTACTCCTCCCAGCTCCCGCTGAGCTCTCTGAAACCACCGGGCGCGGAAACTAACCCTTGGCCTGCCTATGTGTGCTAGAACACCTTCTCGCTCATGTTTTCCCCCAGCAAACATGCTGAAAACACATGAGATCATTGGGATTTATATAGACAGGTTTGGCAGCTTCTTCCTATATACTTGGCCTGTGGGACAGAAAGTCAAGTTAGGACTCTCTTTCCAAGAAAAGGATATTTGTTGTCTGGTTAAGCATGAGAGGAGTGTGGTCTAGTGTTCTAAGCAGAGGAGGGGAACCCTCTGGCTGCAGCAAGTCACTTAATTGTCCCATGACTCAGTTTCCCCACCTGTAAAATGGGAATTGTAACATATCCCTCCCTTACTGGGGTGCTGGGAGGATGTGTAAAAGCTCACTCTAGTACATTAGGGATTATTATTTAGGGTCCAATCCTGAACATAAGTGATCCATCTAGCCCAGTATCCTCTCTTCCAACAGTGATCCATCCCCTGTCGTCCAGTCCCAGCTTCTGGCAGTCAGAGATTTAGGGACACCCAGAGCAGGGAGTCGCCTCCCTGACCATCATAGCTAATAGCCATTGATGGACCTGTCCTCCATGAACTTATTTAATTCTTTTGTGAACCTGGTTATACTTTTGGCCTTCACAACATCTTCTGGCAAGGAGTTCCACAGGTTGACTGTGTGTTGTGTAAAAAAAATACTTCCTTTTGTTTGTTTTAAACCTGCTGCCTATGTTCTTAGCTGAGCACTGGTTCTTGCATTACGTGAAGGGGTAAATACCACTTCCCTATCCATTTTCTCTGCACTATTCATGATTTTATAGACCTCTAGCATATCCCTCCTCAGTCATCTCTTTTCCAAGCTGAACAGTCCCCGTCTTTTTAATCTACACTCAGACAGACAGACGAAACTCCCCCTGCATTACTGTATACATAGTCTAGCTGCCCAATATGACAATAACGGTTCCTTGTGCTGTGGTCCTGCTTTGATCCTAATTTCAGCCCCTCCTCCTCCTCTCCTGTACCCTGAGAACCAGCCTTGTGAGCAGATCTATTAAACCCAGTTAAAAACAGGTGTTAGTAATAACTGAAGGTGTTCAGTTGCGCATTTCTTCAGCACAATGCAGGGAAAGATTCTCTCCCAGGGTGCTGAACTGCAACCTGCCTCATCTACCCCCACACAGGCACACACCCACGTGCACACACATTCATACTCATGCACACTTTTGCACACTCACACTTGTGTGCACACAAACCTACATTCATATGCATTTGCACAGTAAGTGCATGCTAACATTCACTCACACTCCTCTGTGTACATGTGCACCTGTGTGCATATACACTTGAATGTTCAAACACCCTTCTACGCACATGCTCACATCCACACATACACATTTACTTTATGTATACATACACCCACACAAACACACTGACGTACACACACTATTCTATTCCCTATAGATTTTATTACCGCATTCATCACTGTAATATACGCAGATTTCAGAGTAGCAGCTGTGTTAGCACTTTCCAGTAGTGCAGTAAGCAATGTGACCACATATTGATACACTCACCTGTGTGCACGCTAAGAGCACACACAGAACCTATGTGAACACAACCCCCATGTGAATGGCACACGCACACAAGTATACGCACACTCATTTGATTTGGAAACATACACCTTTGAGCAGGAAATTCAGCTCTGACCAGAACATAAAACTTTCTGATGGCAGCTCCCTTTCTCTCCATTGCAACACTGCACAAGTCCACTAAACATAACACCCAGAGTGTCTGGTTAGCAAAGCTCCCCAGATTGCTCTTGCTGAACACATGGGAATCGACACACCTCAAGTTAACAATCACTTTGGATAACTTCAGCCTGATTCCTTTCTAGGTTTCCAAGTTGCATTATCAGTTACGGGCAGGTTTTTATGGCTCTGTTTTTTATTTCAGCACCCATCTTTAGAGATTGATGGGTGCTGAGCAAAATGAGTGAAAAATCCCAACTGACTGCATCACAGAGTGCATGGGACTCCTTTCCGCTCCTGGAACCAAGGGTTTAAGAGACCAATTCTCGTCTCACTGATGCTGCTGTAAAACTGGAGAAACCCTGCTGATCACATGGAGTAAAAGTTCTAAAAGAAAATTCCCAGAACACCAGCAGCCTAACTTGTCAAGATTTTTGTAGGCCTCACAACAGAGTAGAATGACTTGGGGAACAAATATCTAAACAATTTCTTCAATCTAGCAGAGAAAGGTCTAACACAATCCAATAGCTAGAAGTTGAAGCTGGACAAATTCAGACTGGAACTAAGGTGTAAATATTGAAACAGAGGAATAATTAACCATGGAACAATTTCCCAAGGATTGTGGAGGATTCTCCATCACTGCCATTTTTAACTCAAGACTGGCTGTTTTTCTAAAAGCTCTGCTCTAGAAATTATTGTGGGGCAGGTCTCTGGCCTTTGTCAACCAGGAGGTCAGACTAGATGGTCACCCATGGTCCCTCCTGGCCTTGGAATCTACAACTATGACAAGAGAATTTTGAAGGAGGATAATGAGTTTTGCGGATGTTCCTCACACAAGCACGGAAAAATACCCATGGTTAAGTCAAAACTGTACTTAAATATAGATAGTTTTGATGTGCAGATTGGGCATTAGTGTTTGAAAGTTGCCGATTAAGGAACAATCCATTTTTCTGTGCTGATTGGTCATCCGCTTGTTTAATCAAGAATATTTTAAAAGACAAATAGAGTTTCTCCATGGAGGAGAAAACAGTGGTGTTAAGATTATGGACCTTTGTGTTCAATCCAAAGTATATTAGATGCATCCAATAGAAACAGACATGAAAGGAGCCAGAAGGTCAGCGAGAATATTGAGATTAGCAAACTGGACTCTGATTACAAGCATAGTTATTTGTTATTAGTCCCTGAGGGGTGATTACTGGAACTTGCATCAGATCTCAGTGCTAAGAGGTTTGCCTAAAATGAAAGGAAACAGCTTGTCCAAAGCCAAGCCAACAGTGTCTGTTGAGAGTTATTGGAGATTTTAACACTGCACATATGGGGGCTGGGGTTTTCGACCATTCAACAGACACTTGTGGCTTAAATTCATCCCTAGGCAGACACACAGCATGAGGTCTATGGCCCCACTTACGTGCCACTTCTGCCCAAAGCACCCTTATGCGCAATTAGTGGCTAAACTGAAATATACAGGCCCAAGGATATTGTGCTATAAAATCTTGGAGGTGGGATTTTTTTTACAGCTTCAAGCTTTTGGGGCTGGTGAAAGTGTGTCTGTCAAAGCAGAGGGCAAAAATAAAGCCGGCAAATCTTTTGTAAACAAAACATCATTTTGCACTGGGGTGAAACTCACCTTTGTATGGAGAACACCAGATATGTCCAAGGAACACAGGTGGCCTGCAGGAGGCTGCCTGATTGACTGCACTGCCGGACAGGTGGGAGGTGTCAGCAATGATAGCCCCTCCTGCACCTGCTTGTTCCCGACCCTGCTCTTGCCTAACACGAGGTAACCTGGCTCTGACCCTCGCTGCCGATTCCTGACTTCGGCTCTGACCCTTGGTTCTGGCATCTGGCCTCTGACTCCAGTTCTGACCCTCAGCTCCTATTCTGGACTTCCAGCTGCAGCTCTGACGCTGGGCTCCTATTCCTGCTCTGCCCATTAGGACTAACTCCTGCTCCAACCATTAGGCCTGACAGCCCACGTGTGCTGGTCTCTGACAACAGGCCTGGTTATAGTGGTACAGCGCCTGCTAGGCTGGATGCAATTATAGCCCTATAAAGGTGCTTCTCGTACAGGAATCCTGCCACTCCAACCAATATTCATAGACTCGTAGGGTTGGAAGGGACCATAAGAGGTGATAGTCCAGGCCCCTGCATTCATGGCAGGACTAAGTATTATCTAGATCAGAGGGTGTCAAACTGTGGTCTGCGGAGCTCCATTCAGGTGGTCCGTGGATAGTCCCCTCGAAGGTGCGCACCTGGGGGGCTGCACATGAGAGAATGAAGGCTCCACTAATTAGGTGGAAAAGACGCACATGTAAGGTGAGGTGGTGGCCTTGGGGGGAGTAGGATGCAGGTGGGAGGGGCAGTGGGATGAGAAGGGAGGATGAGGGGAATATGGGATGTGCAGGGCTGCAGCAGCCAGAGAAAGAGGCAACTTTCCCCAGCTCCAGGGCTGTGGCTGCTGTGGGAGGGGAGAGACCCCCTTCTTCCCAGCCCCAGCTTGGGGGCTGCTGCAGTGGGGGAGAGAGGGAGAGACCCCCCTCCTTCCCAGCACAGCTCGAGGACTGCTGCAGCGGGGGAGAGAGTGAGAGACCCCACCTCCTTCCCAGCCCACCTTGGGGACTGCCGCAGTGGGGGAGAGAGGGCACATCCATTGGATTAGAAAGATAAGACTACGGATATTAAAACATGAGTTGTGTGCTTATATTTATTTGTAGAACAAAACGATTATGATTAAGTTTTTTTATATAGTGCTTTTCTCCAAAGTGCTTTACAATAGTTAGCTAATGGTACCATACAGACAACATTTGGAAAGATCATTAAGTGGTCCACCGAGACCCTCGGCAATTTTCAAGTGGTCCGTGAAAAAAAAAGTTTGAAAACCACTGATCTAGATCAGGCAGGCAGTAGGGGCAGGCAACCTATGGCACGGGTGCCAAAGGCGGCACATAAGCTGATTTTCAGTGGCACTCACACTGCCCGGGTTCTGGCCACTGGTCCAGGGGGCTCTGCATTTTAATTTAATTTTAAATGAAGCATCTTAAACACTTTAAAAACCTTATTTACTTTATATACAACAATAGTTTAGTTCTATATTATAGACTTATAGAAAGAGACCTTCTAAAAATGTTAAAATGTATTACTGGCACACGAAACCTTAAATTAGAGTGAATAAATGAAGACTTGGCACACCACTTCTGAAAGGTTGCCGACCCCTGATCTAGATCATCCCTGACAGGTGTTAGTCTAAACTGCTCTTAAAAACTTCTAGTGATGGAGATTCTACAACCTCATCGGGAAATTTATTCCAGTGCTTCACCACCCTGATAGTTAGGAACTTTTTTCTAATGTCCAACCTAAACCTCCCTTAGTGCAATTTAAGCTTCTTGTCCTGTCCTCAGAGGTGAAGGAGAATAATTTCTCTCCCTCCTCCTTGTAACAACCTTTTATGTACTTGAAAACTGTTGTGTCCCCTGCCGGTCTTCTCTTTTCCTGATTAAACAAACCCATTCTTTTCAATCTTCCCACATAGGTCATGTTTTCTAGACCTTTAATGATTTTTGTTGCTCTTCTCTGGACTTTCTCCAATTTGTCCACATCTTTCCTGAAATGTGGCACCCAGAACTTCACACAATACTCCAAAGTTGAGGCCTAATCAGTGCGTAGTAGAGCAGACGAATTACTTCTCGTGTCTTTCTTACAACACTCCTGCTAATGCATCCCAGAATTATCACTTTGTTTTTGCAACAGCATTACACTGTTGACTCATATTTAGCTTGTGGTCCACTCTGACCCACAGATCCCTTTGTGCACTACTCCTTCCTAGACAGTCATTTCCCGTTTTGTACGTGTGCAACTGATTATTCCTTCCTCAGTGGAGTACTTCGCATTTGTCCTTATTGAATTTCATCCTATTTACTTCAGATCATTTCTCCAGTTTGTCCAGACCATTTTGAATTCTGATCCTGTTCTCCAAAGCACTTGCACCCCTCCCAGCTTGGTATCGTCCGCAAACTTTCTAAGTGTACTCCATTATCCAAATCATGAATGAAGATATTGTCACATTGTTTCTTTGTACTTCCCCATCTGTCTGTATCTATCTGTTGACTCTTTTAGCTCTCTGGGGAATGTCACTTTGTGTTTGTACAGCGCCTAACACAACGGTGTCCTGATCCATGACTCGAGCGCCTAAGCAGTACAATAACACAGATAAATAATAATAATGGGATGAAGTTACACCACTATAAGGCACCTTTGTACTAGTTTAATTGCATCCGCACTAGGGATTATATTTGTATAACTAGTTTGGAAAAGGTGATTGACAGTTTTCCAATGGAATGTTTGTCTGTCGGATAATGCCGTATCCTCAGCCTGGAAATATTTTGTGGGAACATTTTGATGAAATGTCAGTAAAGCAAAGAATGGAAACCAAGCATTTCGACAACAGCAACACATTCCATTTCCACGCTACCAGAAGAAAACATTTCAATTCTCATTTTCAGACTTTGAATGGTTAAAAAGTGGTAATCTGTTTTTAAAGTCAAAATGGGAACGAAACAAGATTTTTCTGACAATTTGCATTTCATAAAGCCATAGAGTTGCAGGCCAGAAAGGGGCCACCGGATCATGTATCTGACCTCTCGGATATCACAGGCCTCCACCACCACCCAGATTCTGCACGCCAATCCATAGGTGCTGGAGCTAGGGGTGCTGGGGGGCTGTCACACCCCTTGACTTGAAGTGGTTTCCATCAGATGCAGGGTTTATAGTTTGGGTCAATGGCTCTCAGCCCCCCGACTATACAAATTGTTCCAGCGTCCCTGCACTGACCTCCACAAACAGAACTGGATCAAAGCTCTCAGGACACTAAGCTATTATGTGCCACAGACAGAGAACAGGAGGGACCGAGGCCTCCAGCAGTGGCAGGGAATTGATTAAGTGAGACACACCCAGCCAATCCTAGCAAGACACCTGCCTCCAACGTTGCAGAAAAAGGAAATCAAGGTCCCTGCTAGTCTGACCTGGGGAAAAATTCCTTTGTGAGCCCAAATTTGGCTCTTAGACACTGAGCATGTGAGCAAGACCTATGGGAAATTTATATATATATATATATATATATATTTTGCTTTCATTCCAAACTGGAATGAAAACAAATGTTGGAATGTCTGAATTTCCCTGGGAATGGAAATTCCCTCTCTCTATTAGGGCTATATATTGGTGAAACCAAACCCCACATCCCTAACTGAAATAGTTATACAGCTGCAAAATCCGTGTAGATCAGCCCTAAAACTACGTGCCACTGGAACCCGCAGGGCTTAAAATGCATCAAGAGGTGGGTGAACCAGCTACAGGATCACCCAACTGGTCTCTCCCCTTCCTGCAAGCATCCTGCAGACAGGTGATCTAGTGAGCTCGGGGTGGTAGGGCTGAGGTTGGACCGGAGGGTGGGAAAGAACCTGCCAGAGATGGTCTGGCCCAAGGGCTTGGATCCACTAGAAAACGTGATCATGCTAGAGCAGGACTTTGAGGAGTTGATGTTCAACACCTCCTGGCATTCAGTGTGGACAGGGACAGATCGTCTGAACATCATATTAGATAATACAAGCTAGATGTCCAGTGAAGATGAGTCCAGAGACCCTGGGGCAGAAGGAGCAGGGACGGGGGACAGAGAGCAGAGACTCCCTTTCTCTCCCATTTCAATGAACATGATGCACAAAGGCGCATCCTCCCCAACACACTGTCATGCTTCTTGACACACTTGCATGTTCCTCACACACCACCGCATCACTGCTGGCCATGTGACATTTCACAGGGACAGGCACCCATGGCCGTTCGTGCTCACTTTCACCATTATAGTGACACACTTGCCCATAGTCTCCCTCTCTCACACACACACGCGTCTTAGTGACACGTGCACACATCTGTGTTCATCTCACCTATACTCACATGGGTGTACAAATGCACATGCCCAGACACTCGGAACGGGGCACACCCACTTGCTTTGTGACCCTAAGTCACACGAATAGCGATTGCTACGACACCAACGCCCTTTGCTCTCACTGTGGAGCTGAGCTGCTGCAAACGGCCCAGGGTCTGGAGGACGGGTGACTAGCCCTGCTCCTTTCACAGCTCTGTTCATTTCAATCAGTCAGACATGCAGTTAAGGCCAAAGAAGCCTTTGGCCTCCCTTTCTCCATCTACTTTACCAGGAGTCAAATTCTACCCCTGTCCACACCCGTGCACCTGCACTGAGGTCAGTGGGAACCACACTGGTGTAACGGAGAGCAGAGGCTGGCTCTGGGACTGCTCAGGGCTTGGGAAAGCTCCCATCTGGGGCAGAAACCACTCTGGAAACAGCAGCGTGCCCAACCAGGGCTGTGATACAGAACACGAAGGAGTTAAGAAGTCCCTTCCAGCCTACAGCCTTGCCAGAGCACCGCCTGCCCTGGGGATCCCCTCCCCTTGTCTCGGAGGGCTGGACCTCCACTCTCAGCAAAGAGATTCTCCTTTCAGGAGAAGCTGCTCAGGTGGAGAAGAGAGAGACCTCCCTGCCATCTGGCTGCTCCAGCTGCGAAAGGCACGTCCCAGGGCTGCTGGAGGGGTTAGAATCTGATTTATCCCTTGACATGGTGCTGGAAGACAGAGACCCTCTCAGAGAGCAGGATGGGAAGGAATGTTGTTCATCTGGGGAAAACAATGCCTCTCGGCTACGAGCTAGCGGGAGACGTTATTTTCTTTGGAAGGTGCTGGAAGAGCCAAAGGACCATAAATCCTTAGCCTTTGATCTCTTTCATTCTGGCAAGGTTCAAGCTGGTTGGCTGCTTGGAGGAGAGTTCTCCAGCAAACACTGGTACCTCCGATAGTCCTGGGAGCGCACAAGTCACTGACATTCTGGTCAGAAGCGGAGTGGTGCTGTGGCTGACCTGTTGTGTGTTCTTGGGCATGGCGTGTCTCCTTCTGGACTGGCTGTTGAGACTGGAAGCCATCTTAGTAGGGTCTGCCTCTCTGGGTTTACACTGGGCTCTGGACTAGGTACGGGTGTAATAATAAAACAGGATTTGTCCCTATCTGCACTGAGTGGTGTTTAAGGTTGTGAGTTTTAGCACACCTTTGTATCCTTGTGAAGACAAGCCCTCAGACGGCCACTTTTCAGTGGTAGGAGAGTGTTCTCTCTCCCTCCTCTGTACAGCACTTTAGGACAAAGTGCGATAGGACTGTGCACTATTATTGTTATGAATAGCCGAGGGAATTCTGCTTTTGGAGGTGCTATTCCCTGTCTCAGGGAAACAGGACTAAATTGCTCGTCACTGCATCAAAGGAACGGAGATTCAAAGGCTGTTGGAGAAGGCCAGGTGAGCTTTCCTCCAAAGATACACCAAAAATTTGCCATTTGCCTCCAAAGATACACCTGCAACTTTTATGCACTGTTTCGGTTAGCTGATGGTCAACTAACCCTGCTCCCCATCCTTGCTGGGAGGTGACCTCCTTGACAGCTGAGTTTGTTGCTCGTTATTGGCAGGATTTGCCATGTATAAGCCACTGTCTCAATGTGTGTAACATGTCCCCCTTTTGTTGTTTGTCCACAGAGAAGATAAGAGCCTTCTACTGTTACCAGCTAATGAAGTTACTCCTTCAGATCAAGTGGCAGAGGCCCATGCTTTTAGCACTGAAGGTCTGAGGTCCAATCCCTGCTGGTGACCCGTGACTGGACCCGAGACACGTACGCTGGTCTGAACATAGCATGGTCAGGGAGATGGAGTTGCTTTGGGCAGCGCAGCAGAACGTCTAGTCATAGCTTTCATGTTCTCCAAGGTACAATTCACTTGCGGGTGGGATGCTCCAAAACCTTTACTGTGGAGATTCTTTGTGCCCTAAAGGGAAGTTGTGGAGATGTTCTCCCCCGAGCCCTTTGAAGTGGGATGGACAAAGGCCGGGGGAAGCCAGGCGACAGTGCTGCATGGGCCAGAGATGCACAAGATACTCCGCATTTCTGCTCTAGTCCCTCCCATCTGAGAATCTCACTGTGTTTTATAAGCACTCATGCATGAACCCCACAGAGCCTGTGATATAGGTAAGAAATTGTTCTTCCCAGTGTACAGCGGAGCAAATCTGGGGCACAGCATGATGAAGTGACACTCTCAAGGTCACACAGCAAGTCTGTAGCAAAGTCAGGAACGCAAGCTGGTAGATCTGACTCTCAGCTCTCTCTCTTAACAAGACCATCTGTGGCTTCATCATGTTCTACACGGACACACAAGGGGGAATGTCTGACGCTAGAGGCCTCTTTAGTCTAGTGGACAGAGGCAGAACAAGACCCAGGGGCTGGCAGCTGAAGCTAGAAAAATTCCAGCGGGAAAGATGCACATTTTTCACAATGTCCCTGGAACGGCTTACCAAAGGCGGTGATGGGTTCCCCATCACTTGGAGTCTTTACATTAAGACTGATGTCTTCCTAAAACACGGCTGGCTCAACAATAAGTTGTGCTAGACGCAGGAATCCCTGGGTGGGCTCTCTGGCCAGTCCTCTACAGGAGGTCAAAGGAGATAATGAATCCTTCTGGCTCTAAAGTCTAGGGATTTTGCTCTATAAATCTGACTCATTCTTTTCCTTCTCTGCTTTTTACGATTCCCCTCTCTCTTCTGTCAAGGGGCTAGAACAGACCAATACAGATTGAGTAAGATTGTTTATGGCCTCGGGAGTGTATAGAAATGAATTAGCCAAAAGCACTGCACTACCTCTTGAGTCTTGCAAAAGAGGATATTAGAAGTAGGCCAAATTTTAAACCAGCCTAAATCTCCATCCCATTACATCCTGTTTTGCAAGGCTCCAAGGTAATTCAAGATATTTTTAGTGGTTTTCTCATTCTTCTGTCCCTTTACATAGAGCGTATTGAGAGTCACATGATGCTAGCTCGAGCCAAGTTAGGAAAGTTGCTCTCCCTACCAGGGAATCTGCAGTTCGTTCCTGGAAATACCAGGACGCCAAGTTGTTTTGTGCTCTGGTCTAATTCACACTGCTGGTATTTACATGGTGTGAATTTCACCTATACTGAAACAGCTGAGCCCGTGCTTCTCAAGCAGATAAAGGCACGGCCCCCGTTATTTGGAAAGACCACATACAACAGATTCCTTTAGTGGGTGTCTTATCGAGAAATGCACACTCAGGGAGTAGCTGTGGGGAGCCATTTGGCTCACTAGACTGATTGCAATGGCCAGGCCCAGCTCCTTAGATATTAAGAAACTGCTTTCCATTGCTTCAGAAGACTTCACCATGATGACGCTTAACATTGTTGTCTCTACTGCACAGAGCTGCAACCGTTCAGCTACGATATGACAGTGACAATCAGGATCCAGACCCTGATTTACCAATTTACCAAAGCGTGTAATATTCTGAACTTGACAGGCCTCTCTCTCTTTTGCGGTCAGGGATGTATGTATCGGTGTAGATCTAAAACCATGATCATATTTGTGCTGTGACATTCAGTTCTGTCTCACAGAGGGGCAGTGGGCTGTTAGCAGGGGCAGCGTCAGCTGTTTTGCCGCCCTAGGCGGCCTTTGGCAGCACGCCTGCGGAGGGTCCACCGGTCCCACGGTTTCAGTGACATTTCTGCGGGAGGTCTGACGATCCCACGGCTTTGGCTACCCGCCACCAAAATGCCGCCGAAGCCACGGGACAGGCGGACCTCCGGCAGAAACGCCACCAAAGGACGCCTGACTGCTGCATTGATGACTGCTGCCTGGGCTGCCTCTCCATGGTTCGCCAGAGGAGCTGCCGCCGAAATGCCATCGAAGGCGGCAAAAAGCCGCCCCGCAAATCCTGCTGCCCTAGGCGACAGCGTAGGTCACCTGGTGCTTGCGCTGGCCCTGGCTGTTAGGCAGGGATGGGCACTGCCTCCCCAGCCAAGCAAGACTAGCTCCAAGCACCTCGCATTAAATGATGGGCCATTGGAGTTAATGGAATAACACTGAGATATCCTGGCCACCAACTCAAGAGGGAATTTCCACCACCCTAAATAATCACGAGAGTCAGAAAATAAGAACAGCCAGACTGGGTCAGACCAACAGTCCATCTAGTTCAGTATCCTCTCTTCTGACAGTGGCCAATGCCAGGTGCTTCAGAGGGAATGAACAGAACAGGTGATTATCAAGTGATCCATCCCCTGTTGTCCATACCCAGCTTTTGGTAAACAGAGGCTAGGGACACTCAGAGCATGAGGTTGTGTCCCTGAACATCTCTGGTAATAGCCATTGATGGACCTATCTTCTATGAACTTAGCTAATACTTTTTTGAACATAGTTATAGTTTTGGCCTTCACATCAGCTTCTGGCGACAAGTTCCACAGGTTGACTGTGTGTTGTGTGAACAAATACTTCCTTACGTTTCTTTTAAACCTGCTGCCTATTAGTTTCATTGGTTGACCCCTAGTTCTTGTGTTATGAGAAGGAGTAAATAACACTCCCTTATTTACTTTCTCCACACCGGTCATGATTTTTATAGACCTCAATCATATCTCCCCTTAGGTTGAACTGCACTGGTCCCCAAGTGTGGCAGTCAGGTGGCATTCGGCGCCGTTTCTGTGGGTGGTCCATCTGTCCAGTGGCTTCGGCTTACCCACCGCTGAATTGCCGCCGAATCTGCAGGACCGGCAGACCTCCCGCAGGAACGCCGCTGAAGGCCGCTGGACTGTTACCCTAACAGCTACTGGCTGGCCGCCCCCCACGCCTTGCTGCCCCAGGCACGTACTTGGTGCGCTGGTACTTGGAGCTGCCCCTGCCCAATACAGACCCTTTGGGGACACCACTATTTACCTCTCTCCATTGTGAAAATTGACCATTTATTCCTACCCTTTATTTTCTATCCTTTAACCAATTACTAATCCATGAGAGGACCTTCCCCCTTATCCCATGGCCACTTACTTTGCTTAACAGCATTTGGTGAGGCACCTTGTCAAAGGCTTTCTGAAAATCCAAGTACACTATATCCACTAGATCACCCTTGTCCACATGTTGTTGACACCCTCAAAGAATTCTAATAGATTGGTGAGGTGTGATTTCCTTTTACAAAAGCCATGTTGTCTCTTCCCCAGAATATTGTGCAGATCTATTTATTGGAAAATTGTGTTCTTTACTATAGTTTCAACCAGTTTGCCTGGTACTGAAGTTAGGCTCACCGGCCCAGGATTGCCTCTAGAGCCTTTTTAAAACAATCAGATTATTTTTAAACACCATGAGTCACTATGCCAGGAGAAAATAAAGGAGGTGGAGGAAAAGGGGGCAGGGAAGAAAGCTTTTTAAAAATAAGGCTTGAAAGTGAGGCCTTCGTCCGAAAACTGAGGGACAGTCACTTGACTGTTGTTGTCCATGAAACACACCGGGAAATTGTCCAAAGGCAACAGGTAACTTGTACTAGAAAAGGAAATTTCTCTGGTTTGCAAGTATAAAGCCGGTGGTTACATCTTCATGTTTATTTTCTGTCATCTGTGTTCGCTTTTCCTCACTATTTGATCTCTGAATCTGTGTTTTTTCTCATAAATAAACTTCCTTTTTATTTTTACCCCAAGCAAACTGCTTGGAGTGTCTGTGCCATCAAAAGCTGGTCCTGGGGGCTGGTTTCACACCTTTGGGGATGATGAATGAGAGGGGTAAAGTCCGAGTGCCTAGTAGCTAAGAACTTGGGATGGACGGAGTTGGGGACTGGAATGGCTGCTTGGGGGGTCATGCTGCAAGGACTAACAAGGCTGGTGGAAGCCAGGATGAGATGTTGTGTGGGTTGGCTACTGAGGTCAGGGCTCTGAGATATAGCAGCATTAAGGCACCCAGTGATCCAGGGCAGGTGGTAACGGAACCCCCCTACTGGCCTGGGTGATACCCAAACTGTCACAGCTACTAAGGATCAACTTCTCCAAGCACAAACTTTAGTGTCTGCAGATGCTGTAGCACAATCATAAGCTGTTACACTTCATGGAGGAATCACGCCGAGATTCTTTGGCCTGCGCTAGCCAGGCGGTCAGCCAAGATGGTCATAATGGTCCTTTATGGCTTTAGAATCTATGACAGGCTCCAGACAGGCAGCCATGGAGACTAGAGTCATTTATCCTCACAAGAGCTACAGCCTAGGCTGTGGGCTAAATCATTTTCCCAACAACATTCCCCCAGGTAATTGGTCTGCCTTCTGACCCACAGCCACCTCTGGGGGGACTGGGGAGTAGAGCTGGCTGGAAAACAGAATTCCTCCCTCAGAAGAATTATGATGGTTTTTGTCCCGATCCAGGATAAAAAGTTAAAACCTCACTTTTTCATGGTACAGAAATTCCAAAAATGTCTGTCTTGGGAGAACCAAAATGGGATTTTTTGGCTCACTAGCTGCTTGCTTGGAAGGGTCTCATCAGTTTACTTTCCTCCCTTTAAAGTGAGATTAATGAGACCCTTCCAGCCATGGAGCTGAGGTGCTGTCATTTA
Source organism: Dermatemys mawii (assembly GCA_007922305.1). Taxonomy (NCBI): domain Eukaryota; kingdom Metazoa; phylum Chordata; order Testudines; family Dermatemydidae; genus Dermatemys; species Dermatemys mawii. The sequence goes on from ML677411.1 coordinate 2,255,622, forward strand.
GTTTCTCCTAATGGGAAAAAAAATCAGTTGTAGGGCAAATTGAAATTTCCACACAGAAAATTCCGATTTTGCAAAAAGGGCATTTTGTGTTGGAAGATGGAAAATTCCCAGCCAGCTCTGATGAGCACACAATCTTTTCTGGGGCTGATAAAAAGGTTTATTGTGATATTTGTGTGCTAGGAACCGGGCTGAGACCCACCACCTAGCTCAGCAACAAGCCATCCGATGGTGATGACGGCTGGTCCAGACTGGAGCGGTGCCAGATTTGAACAGAGGACCTGGAAGTGAACCTGCAAGGGGGGTTATCCTCATCACTGCCTATGCTGGAGCTGTTCTCTGCCTAGCGGGTCACAGTCTTCAGGACTAGCAATCCACAATGTCACACCTCTCACTTACTTCAGAACTGAGCCCCACGGCAATGTGGGGCAAAGGGGCCACACGGCTGGTGTAAACAACCAGCTGAAGATTTCCCAAGTGGCATAAAGTCAGCGTATCTGCCTTATGCCAGCCGCTCACAAAGGAGTCATCCTGGGGGGTAAAGATCATGGGGGCAATGGGGAGTGACCATATAGCGCTTTAGCGGTGCCTAGACAGAAGGCTGGAGGTTTCTCTGGAGATGCTACAGGCAGAGGTCATTTTAGAATAGCTGTAGCCAACTATAGCAACAAGGTTGCCCAATAAAGTACCCAAATCCACTGAGAGAGATTTAAATAAAATAATAATAATAATAATAATACCACTATTTTAAATTAAAAAAACACCCAGCAAGAAATACCTTCCATAACACAACAGAAACCAAATCTTCCAGACAAAACGTCCTCCCACAAGCCTGATTCCCAGCCAGAAGCCAGGGAGTTTTATAGAAGCTTCCCTACCCAGAACCCTTTGCGGGGAAGAGAAGTCCTTCCCCTGTCTCTGTGGGTGACGGACAGCCCATCCAGCCAATCATTTCTTTTTCCTCACTCCCTGGCTCTATAAGAGCCTCACACACCTGCTCCCCTGTAGTAGCTCTGAAACTTCTGCAGGGGCTGATGAGAGATGAGGCAGCTCCTCTTGTCTCATCTCTGCTGCACTCAGTGGAGACCGGGCAGAGCAAAGGATTGAGCTCTTACAGAAGAGGAGAAGCTTCTGTTTCTACATTAAGTCCCTGACTTGCTGACTCCAGGCCTTGCTTCCTCTAGCACAAGCTGGGCACTTTGCTGGGAATGAGGGGCCCGGGTGTGAACATTTTTCACGGGGATGCTTGCAGTGCAGGAACCTCAGAGAAGGCCAGCTGAGTGCTCTGGGCCAGGGCAGGAGGAAATAAAATCCTACCATTTGAAAATGCAGATCTCGCCTGGCTCTGGAAATGGGTCATTGGGAGAGAGGTCGCAGCATTTTTAAGCTCGCAAGAAGCGGCAGCGAAACAGTCAAAGCCCTCAGAGATGGAAATACCTGTTGCTTTCCTGGAAAGTTGGAAGACACCGTGAGTGGACACAGCTGCTTGAGGATGAACAAGACAGGCTGGAGTGTTGCCACCGGAACAACAAAGTTGCACTGGGCAGGGAACGGGGCCGGAAGGCCTGGGGGGAGGTTTGCGGGGTGACTCAGAAAGGTCCAGTTACAGGATGCATTATTGCAGGATCTCCTCTCTGCATGAAGAATCCATCCCTGCTGCGATGTGAACCCGGGAACACAAATGGAGTTCAGGCTCCTTTGTCTGTTCAGTTCCCAGCCTCTCTGCTGAGGCCGAACCCCCTGAAGGAAGGGACACCTAGGATCGTTCCAACTACAATGCTGGGTTTTGCAGTGTGGATCCATGGGGGAACTGAGCCAAGTCCACCAACTGTCTGTAAGACGGTTAGCATGATTTGGTCACTGGCAAGCTGGGCAGGATGCGAACTCATGGTGAATGGTTCTGTATCCTCCTAGTAGCTACCCACTGTGGCATCCCCTTCCCTTGGCTATGGGGAAGACCCATAGTGCACTTGATGACAGGGGCTTACATGCTTTGTAATTAACGGCAATGAGCTTTGGATCAGGTTCCCAGGCAGCCAGGGGCATCAAACCCAGCGTTGGCCAGGACGCTGAGGTTAAACAATAGTTTGGTGATGCCAGGGCCAAAGATAGGCAGAAGGGAGGGGCCATGATCCCATCTGAAGGAGAATGCCTTTAACAGGCAAACGTCCTCACTTGTAAGGCACTGGAGTATTAACTCTTTGCCAACCTATGTAGAACCCCATAGGACCAGACTGCCAGCCCCACACGCCATCCTGTCATGTTTTCAGACCTCCGCCAGTTATTGAGCTACTCGAAAAGGGATGTTTGCAGATGGATTTTTGCAGCTTCTTCTCTAAAGCCAAATGGTTTCCTCTGGTGTAGACTTTTTCTTTTGCTATTGACTCCCACCCAATCTCGGTGATCTCCAGGGTCCCTTGTCACCCTTCACATCAGACGGGACCATCATGATCCTCTAGTCTGACCTCCTGCACGCTGCAGCCACAGACCCTCAGCCTCTCCTGTAACAGGCCCATAACCTCAGGCTGAGTTACTGCAGTCCTTAAATCTTGATCTAAATACTTCCAGTTACCGAGAATCCACCCTTTACTAGTTCAAACCAGCAAATGACCCATGCTCCACACTACAGAGGAAGGTTAAAAAACCCCAGGATCTCTGTCAGCCTGACTTGGGGCAAAATTCCTTCCCAACCCTCATCTTTGGAGTCCCTCCCTTTCACTCCTCTGGGGCACAGCGTCTCACTGGACCCTTTGTCCAGGCAGTGCCATCCCCTCGGTGGCTGGGAAGATCCCAGACCCACCCACTACTCCAGGTTCCAGCCCAGGGACCCTACAACATGCAGCCAAGGTTTGCTCAGTCCCCAACCTTGCTCCTCTCTTCCTGAGCAGCTTCCCACTCCATCTCCCACTTTTTTCTCCCCCTTCCAGGTTATGCCCTTCCCTCAGGGCTGGGCTCCCATGGCCCTGTTCTTTCCCTGGGTTCCCTCCTTCCCTCTCTAATGCACAAAGGGCGAATGCATACTTCCTGACTGCAACCATTTCTGTGGCCAGCTTCCTGGCTTTATCCTGGCCCAGCCTACACCTGCTCAACTGAGCTCCATCTTCCAATCAGGGGTTGCTTCTCCAGCCTAACCCCTCATGTGTGGCCTATCTCACTAACCGAACCCCTTCGCAGCTTCCTTCACCTTTTGGGGGCTGATGCGGGGTGAACACCCCATCACAGGGCTGTACAGTGTTCCTGACGGGGCGTGGTCCCTGGTAAACAAGGGAGAGAAAGCCGGAACTCAAGCTGTGTAGTTTGATTGTTTCGGCCTGTACTTTGTAGGTGTTTTCATTACGTTAATAAATGCCTCTTGCTGAAGATGGACTGATTCCATACAATATGGCAGCCACGTGGCATATAAAAATCTAATAATATATATATTTTTTTTTTTTGCTGTTTCAGCATCATTTCCCTCTACTTGCTCTGCAACTCTCCTTTTTCACTTCTTTAGCAATCTGGTTTCAGTTCCTTTGAGCTTCTGCTGCTTGTCTGTGCTCACTGTGAGTGAAATTCACCCTATGCAGGGGGTCAGCACAAGAGGCCAGGCTATGTCCGATTTGTGCTGCATTTCACCCATAGGCCCCCATCCAACAATGGGATTTGCTAGCATGGACCTAAGTACAAGCACAGAGCCCCACGGAAGGGCTCTCTGCATTGAGGGCTGCCACAGCCAATCCCTGCCTTCCAAATGTCCTTCAGGACCAATGGTTAGTTCTGCCCGCACCCAGGAGATAGGGTCATCGAGTGTCCGGTTTTCGACTGGAACACCTGGTCGAAAAGGGACCCTGGCAGCTCTGATCAGCACCACCGACCGGGCCGTTAAAAGTCTCATCAGCAGTGCTGCCCGGCTAAGGCAGGCTAGTCCCTACCTGTCCTGGCTCCGTGCTGCACCCCGGAAGTGGCCAGCAGGTACGGCTCCTAGGTGAGAGGGTCACAGGGCTCCACGTGCTGCCCCAGCCCAAGCACTGGCTCTGCACTCCCATTGGCCAGAAACCGGCCAATGGGAGCTGGGGGGGCGGTACCTGCAGTCAAGAGCAGTGTGCAGAGCAGCCTATGTACCTCCGCCTAGGAGTCGGACCTGCTGCTGGCTGCTTCCAGGGCGCAGTGCAGTCCGGGGTGACAGGACAGGCAAGAAGCCTGCCTTAGCATCCCCGCTGCGCTGCGGACTGGGAGCCATTACACCCCAATCCGCCGCCCCAGCTCTGAGCACCCCCCAAACCCAGAACCCCCTCCCATGCCCTAATGCCCTCATCCCTGGCCCCATCCCGGAGCCTATACCCCCATCCCAGAGCCCTCACCCCCCTGAACCCCAACCTCCTGCCCCAGCCCAGAGCCCCCTCCCTCACCTGAATCCCTCATCCCCGGCCCTACCCCAGAACCTGCATCCCTCACCCCTTCCCACACCGCAACCCGCTGCCCAGAATGTAGTGTGCAGGGGAACAGGGCCTCGGGGAAGGGCCAGGAAGGGGGAAGGGCCTCGGGGAAGGGGCGGGTCTAGGGTGTTCAGTTTTGTGCGATTAGAAAGTTGGCAACCCTACCAGGAGAGCAGCTATTGGCAGCATGTTGACTGTGGAGACTTGGCTCGAGTCCCGGGGGTTAAACCCTTTTACAAACTGAAAAGGAGCAATACCAGGGAAGGGGATCAGCCGATGCAGTTTCCCTACCACCGCGAAAGAGCGGGTCAGTGTTTCCATAGGCACCCCACACTGGGGAAGCTCCCTAGGGGTGTATGTGTTATGGGGGACTGGGTTCCGGGTTGCCTCCATTCACATGATCTGCCTGCACACTTTAAATTACTCCCAGCAGGGAGAGAATAAAAACATACAAACAACCGACGCGAGGCCCATCCTGCCTTCCAAGAGTTCCCTTCCCCACCCCAGAGCTCACGCACCCTGGGCTTTGACAGCAGGCAGCTGGCAGGCTTCCAGGCCACCGCGCTGTCCAGGAAGAAGACTGTCAATACTGAGGTAGCAGAGGGTTTATTTGGAAGACGGGCGGGTGCCTGGATCCTGCAGCTGATCTATATGTGCTTGCAAACCAGTCTGGGAGTCACAACCCCAATGGTCTCTTAATTCATGCTCCGGTCAGGGGAGGTTGTGAAAAGAAGACGGAAGGAAGATCCTGGTTGGATTCTTTTGTAAACTGTCAAAGGGACCACGTTCTGGCTCTGCTTCCATTTAAGTACCCAATGCTACTGAGCGCCCACAATAAATGCTGTCGTGAACAGGCTGCGTTAACGCCACCCTCTGCTGAATTGAATGAGACCGGTGCCGATGTGTGTCTCAGTGACCCTACGCTGTGAATTCCCAGTGGAGATTCTCCTTCGGCTGAAGAGGCCAGGGGGTTTTGAAACAGGAGGAGCTGGGCTCTATGTCCCCCATTGCTGCAAAGTTCTGGGAGGTCCCGCTGTGATCTAAGTGCCCACGCGTTCGGTGCTGTACGTTATAGCCCAGAACTTAGCATGCAGCTAAGCAGGTGGCCCATGTAGGACAAAGCATCTCAGCGTGCACATTTGAGGATGGATGTTGTAGGGACAGGGGCTCTGCCAGGTGTTTCAAAGTCCAGGCCCATGTCAGCCTCCTAGCAGGGGCGCTGGAACAGGGAGGACCAGGGGGCGTGGCCCCATCACTTTTTACCCACCGTAAGGGTGAGTGATGGTGGGGGGAGTGGAGAGGAGTGAGCGAGGGGGTGGGGTCTTGGGGAAAGGGGCGGAGCAGGGGAAGGTTCTTGGGGGAAGGGGCAGTATGAGGGCAGGGGCTCTGCGAAAAGGGACATGGCAGGAGTGGTGCCTAGGGACAAAGGGTGGCATGGGAGCAGAGCCTCCAGGGGAAAGGGTGGCATAGGGAGCAGGACCACAGTTCTGGCACTGGTGACCCCCAACACTTTTAGGGAGTTTCCACTGCACCTGCCTCCTAGTCCAGGGCAGGGTTTCTGGGGCTCAGAGTTGTTAAACTGATTCTTTCCCCCTGGCCCGAGCTCATTCTAGGCATAAGAACTCAACCCAGATCCAGGACTGCACCCCGGCCGTGCGAGGTTTCTTTCCCCACTGTGGCTATCGCCCGCTCGCTTTCCTCCAAGAAGTACGTGGCACCAGGCCAGGCCAACGGCTTCACAGTGACATCCCATGATGTCTCGTGGGAGATCCGAGTTCAGGAGTGTACTCGAGAAACTCACGGGCACAGTTGCTAGGCTGTTAGGGGGGTAAAAGCCTACTGTCACCAGCTGATGGAGCTCTTCCTGTAGTTCAAGTGATAAAGGTCAGGATAGCAGTGCTGACGGTAAGGGATTCAAGCCATGCTGATGACCCAGGCAGGGGGGGTTCTTAGGCTCAGCCTCTCACATCCCAGGCCTATGGGAGTTTGGTGCACTGGAGTTGGCACTAGCACAGGGAAAGCTCCTCCTACTGATTCATGTCCTGAGTGACACCTGGGTTTCCTTTGCAGGCTTCTGATCCTAGCACTGAGTAGACTTGGTCCTGCTTACTTGCACAATTGATTAAGATCCCAGGGAGCCCTGTGGGTGCGAGTCTTGGGAGACGCAGTTGAAATGCATGCAGAGATCTTTATGATGATTAATAATCACGTTGATTACGGTGATGCTTAAGGGCTAACCAAGAATGGCGCCTCACTCTGCTAGGGGCTGTACAAACTCTCTGAGCATCCCAGCCAGGCCCAGGACGACAGCATTTCTCCAGAGTTGTGTGGAGTCAGGACTTGATTTCTATGGTGCTGGGTTCGGGAGGCCGATGCTGCTCTCGGCGGGAGGCCTCTCAAACTAAACAAGAAGGGGGTGGGTTGTTTCTTCCTAGGATCAGAGTGAAAACAAAGGCCCAGACCGCTGGGCGCTGCATCGCAATTTGGCCTCGTGGCGGTTGGGAGCGATTGTGGTGGAAATGGCTTTGCAAAACATTCAGGTGGAAACAGCCCAGCCCACAAAATCAACACATCAGCTTGGGACCGAGGCAGGTCAAGGCTGGTCATTAATCCTCCGCTGGGTATGCCTTGGCCTAATGCGACACAGCCCTCTGGAGCCAAGAATTCAGCGTTGTTGAGCATCAGGTACAGTTACACCCAAGACGCCGGGCGGTGGAGGAAACACGGGATCCTGGAAACATGCTGGGGGGATTAAGGGTTTTCCAAGGGAAATCTCCCAGGCACAGCGACTGGCGGAGAAAGTACGCAGCCGTGGAAAAGCACAGTGGGATCTGGCTCTCTCGTTATGTTCTCCCTTTCTCTAGTGCCTGAAGATCTCAAAGCACTTGACAAGCATTAACTGATCAAACCTCACAACAGCCATGGGAGGGGGAAGGACTATTGTTACCCTGTTACGAGGAAGATGGGAAACTGAAGCACGGGAAAAAGAATTTTTAAATATGACTTGCCCAAGATGATGCAGCAAGTCAGTGGCAGGGCCAGGAATAGCTCTAGCTCTCGACAGTCCATCGCTTGACCAGTCCTACGCGTGGTAACTGACAGCTGTGCCCGGGCTGCAGGCTGACAGCTGCCCTGAGGGACGACTTAGTGAAAGAGTGAGACCTAGAGGGCGACCACAGCTGAGCATTTGCGTCATGAGGACTCGCGACTTGGGGAATCCTCGATTCCAAAGCCAGAAGGGACCACTGTGACCACCCAGTCTAACCCCCGTTTCCCGTCCCGCCCTCCCCTGTATAGCACCGCCAGAGAACTTCCCTGGATTGATCCCTGCTGGAGTGAGAGCCTGGCTCTTAGAAACCACCCAACGCCGCTGTGAGCTTAAGCATCTCGTACCGGACCACGAGCGTTTCCAGCCCTGCCTGGCTGAAAGAGCTGGCAGCTCAGAGACGGCCGTGGAGGCTCCGTCACGAATGCTGCATTTCCCACCCCGTTCTGCTCCTCCCCAGAGAGGGAGGCAGATCGGAGGTGCCTTTACCTGCCAGGATGAAGACACCAACGAGGATCAGGAAGACGAGCAGGTAGAGTCCGACCACCGCGTACTTCAGAGCTGCAATGGAGCCCAGCTGGCCACAGCGCCCCGCTCCCCTCCTCCTGCTGCCTGGACCTGGGGTGGGGAGTAAAAGACTCATTAGGAACTGAATTCCCCTCTCCTCTTGACTTGCTCGCCCTCACCCGCCAGACCCCGCTCCCGCTCCTCTGCAGTGCTAAGAATTCACAAGTCTGCAGGAAAACCCACTGGCCCCAGAGCGAGGTGAACATGTGGGAACCTGGGGGCTGGCCATAAAGACTCATTGGGTGGGACCCAGTCCAGCTTTCGCTAGCATCAATGGGGACTGGATCGGCCCTGTTCTGTGGGGCAGCCCCAGTGTCCGGATCACCAGGAACACGAGAGAGCCCAAAGGAAAGGAGAGAGGGAGAGAAGGGAAGGAATGAAAAGGAGAAGGCAGGTGAGAGCTGTGAACAAGCCGAGAGCCATCCCAGCGCGGCGGGCAGGTTGTCCTCACCGAGCAGCATGGGAGAGCACGGCCAGCAGCGGGCCCGGCGTGGGGGCAGCTCTGCGGCGGGGATTTTGGAAGGAAACGATCCCAGGGTGGTCCCCGAATTGGGCGGTCGCTCCAGTTGGGTCTCAGCGCATTGCAAGGCAGGAGCAGAAGAGCCAACTCGACCCCTTCCCTGCCCTACCCCACCCATCTCTGTAAAACCTTTGACCAAAAATTATCGGGGCCACCTCCTCGCAAGGCTGAACACTGTAAAAACCAGCCCATGGGGAGGCCTTGCAACACCCTTGGGTGTGAACCCCACTGTGCAGATGAGCAAACTCCAGCCCCAGGGCCTTTGCAGCCTAGGGGTGGAGGATGGGACAATGTCTCTTGTGCTCAGGAGAACAGAGGTGGGGAGTTAGGTCTGTATATGGGGCACACTGGGGTGGGGGCAGTGAACTGGCCAGGGCATTTACAGCCACTTCCCTCCTGTTGACATGTGGAGCCTGAGCGGGACTGGGGGGTATGGCCACTGTTCCTGCCTTGCTCAAATACACTCCCGCGCTGTGCTGTCAGGACTGGGTCAGCCACACTCCCGTTCAAATTGCAGCTGCCTCCTGTGTGGACATAGGGAGGAGAAGGCTCTTAGTGGTCCCTCTTTTCCCATCCACATGGGGCCAGTCGTGACTCGGTCCAAGCCAAAACATGTCAGCATCGGCATTTGGACAGCCATGGAGCTGGTCAGAGGGAACGGGTTAACTCAACGTTCAGCTAGGCCCGAAGATAAGAGGTTGACTCCAGCCTGAGGCTGCTGCATACAACAGATTCTCTGTTGCCAAGAAAGACGGGGGCCAAGATTCCAACCCTGCCCAGCTGTGAGAAAGGAGAGTTACAGAACAGAACTGCAGGGGGCAGAGTTAAGGTTAATTCTGTATTTTCCCATCCTTCCCATTGCATTAATGTCAGCTTTTGGCCCAACGTTGATCCTATGCCTATTAGAAGACAGACCATGAGTCCATTCTAGCCCAATTAATGATGGCTATCAAGTATGCCATCAGATATTTGTAGTAAGATGAGGCCCTAAAACATAAACCCTTATATCAGAGGCCCGGTATCAGGCTTAAGGCCTGAATTAAAGTAATGGGCAAGACTTTACTAACATAAAGCAAAGTTAAGCCGTGAGCCAGAGGCAGGCCCTGCTCACGGAAGCTGGCAAGGAAAGGGCTGATGTTGCAAACATATACATACTGAAAAGGTACTGGACACTAGAGATATAAACATATGCTAGGATGGTACCAGAACACTACGATACTTGCACATTCCACACAGATAACAAGGAACAGGCTGACCCATGCTAAAGACCGGGGCAAAAGGGTAATAGGATGGATAGAGTCATTCTGTTCAAACCAACATGTACAAGGTGAGAGGTGGCCCCTTACTGCATAGAGGGGTTGTACACTGCTATGTGGCGGGGTTGCACCTCAGTACATCAGGAGTGATGTGTACCTGTGTATAAGAACACATCCCTTGTGGGGGGGGGGTGCCTGGATCTAGCCTAGGGGGCAGCGGTGAGTCCCACCACTGTCTGAGCCGGTCCATTGTCAGGGAGCACGTATGTATTAGTAGAGCTGTAGACATCTGATCCAGGGAGCTAGAGACTGTGTTTCATTTGGCAATAAACCTGGCCGGGTGCCTTTGTACCTTATGAGAGTCTATGGTCATGGGGGGTTCTCTCGGGGTCTGCTGTGTCAGCTCTCTGCGCAGAGCTGAGGCAGCAAACAGAGGGAACACGCACGCAGCCGACTGTTATCAACATTGGATAAAGCAGAGCACCACACTGGTGATGTCTGATGACACAGGTAACCCCGACTACTGATCTGGCGAGTAAGTGAACTGTCCACTGTAGGAACCACTATCTAACATGTCAGAAAACCACGAGCTAGGGAACCCTCTTATCCCCACCCTTCCAGTCCCCACAGACTTTGATAACTCGTGGACCCGCTGCATTGCCAGTCAAGGGGGTCCGTATGAATTTAAAAAAGAAAGTGGGGAAACATGGACTGGCATATGTAAAGCAATGGTAGGAACCAAAGCTCTAAAAAATAATAACAAAAGTAAGCAAGCTAGGATTTTGCAATTAATGTCTATGGCAGTAAAATGGCTTAAACAGCACGTCACCATACTGGCCAGGCAAGTAATGGAGAAAACCAGGGAGGTAGAGGAGAGAACTAAAGCCTTGGGGGGAATCAATGCAAGTTCTTTTAACAGGGCAGCAGGTGGTTCAGATTCATGATGTGCTTAAACAGATAAAGCAGGAAAATAAAAAATTGGAGACTGCTGTGGAATACCTGCCAAAGAAAAAGATATTGTCCCCTGTTGCTTGACGGACTTCAAGTGTCCCTGAAGAATGGGGACAGAAATGGAAACAGGTGGTCGTAGCTAAACTGAAAGACGGAACATGGGACAATTGGAATGGATGCTGCTCTAGAGACACGTGGAAGGACCCAGCTGGATCAGCCTGTCTTGACCAGCGGGTAGGGAATACAGCACCACAATTGCCACCTTTTGATGAGAGCCAGGTTAGAGATAAACCTTCCCCAAAGCCTAGATCAATTCTAGCTACGTAAATGCTCGTAGGTGTTCAAAGCGATGGGCATTGACGTGCTCCAGGAAGCAATTCGAGTACAAACCCTTTTGGGACCACTGACCTATCAGACACTTGGTTTTGACGATGATGTTACACAAATGGTTAAGCGTGTGGCTCATTTAAGTTATCCAGTGAGCTAGCTGCACGTACAGGAATTACAAGAATGCAGGAGAGGCTCCAGCCAAGCTGGCGGATAGAAGACAAATGTATAGGAGGTTAACAGCGGGGGTTACTGATCTCTTGTTTGGGAGGTGCTGCCTTCTGGGGGGATAGATGGATAAATGCTCGGTGTGAGAATGGAGGCAGAGTTGTAGCTCGGAATGACTGGATTGAAAAAGTGGAGACTGGGTTCAACAGCAGAAGGAACTCCGGTCGAAGAACTGTGAACACAATTAGGACAGCGGAAAAGAGAGGGTCCTGGATACTCTCCCCGTGGCCGGGGTCGGAGAGGTCGCGGAATGAGCAGAGGTAGAGGAGTAAATAGAGAGAGTGACTGGGTATCGCCGGGAGCTTGGAAACAGGAGAACTTAGACCCCAAAGGAGAGAATGAGAAGCTGCGGGCGCAGCTACAGGCCTGCATGATTGGCAAGGAGTCTCAAAAGGAGGAAGAAAAGGCAGGGATGAAGGTGGCTAAGGTGACTGTCCTGGTGTCTGGATTGAATGACCCAATTGCTACTAATTCGATAGCACAGGACAGCCCTCCCTGCAACTCGGAATGCGTTTTCCAGCAACCCATGACCACAGATGTCTGAGGACACCCCCACCTAAGCATCCGAGTCGGGGATAGGCTTGTAGATTTTCTGTTGGACCCGGGGGCTGGAATTCCTATAGTAAAAGAGGTATTCAATGTATATCCAGTTGTGGACTCCGTGCAAATCCAGGGCACATCAGGAACTAAGCAAACGCACGATGCTAAAACCCTCCCTCTCCAGTTTGGTGTACAGACCATTCAGAAAAAGTGTGCTGCTGCAGGGAGAGAAACGCTAATTGGGGCAGAAACTATCAGACAATTGGGAATAATCCTGGATTTCCCAAATTTGGGTATCAGACCAACTCTCACTGTAACGAGAGAAACAAATGAGGCTAATCTGATCCCAATGGGACTTGCTACTCAGATGGTAGAAGCAATAAAGCCTAAGCAGAAGGCTGGTGGGCTGAGATTCAAACGGTCTAGGCAGTGGACTCCCTAGATACGGGAAAAGTACAAACCTCTGTTCCACTAGAAGAAGACATACATAAAACAGTCCCCAATACCTCAGGAAACAAAAGAATCTTTAAGGCAAGTTATAGAAGAACTGGAAAAACAAAAATTCATTCGAAAGTTTCAGCGCCTAACATGGCACCAGTCTGGCCAGTTAAAAAACCAGATCGAACATGGAGATTAACTATTGACTCTCGAGGGTTAAACAGAACTGCCAAGGTGGGAGCACCTGTAATGGCTGCTTACCCAGAATCGTTGGAGGCAGTAACCTCTGGCATAAAGTGGTTCTCAATATTCGACATGGCAAACGGCTATTGGAGTTTACCTCTAAACCCAGAGTCTCAATACAGAGCATCTTTTGTATTCCCGAATATGCAGTACAGCTGGGATGTTTTGCCTATGGGATACTGTGACGCACCCACAAGATTTCATACTGTAGTGAGCAATATGTTAGAGAAGGAGGGAGTGTTACAAACGGGAAGGATAGTCTAGTATGTAGATGATATTTTAATAGTCAGTGAAACAGAGCAGGAACATGAAGTGTTAACGCGGCAGTGACTGACTAGCTGCCAAGCGTATGGCTTGAAACGTAACCCCTCTAAATCCCAAATTAAACAGAGAGAAGTGCAATACCTTGGGATTTGACTCAGTACGAGGTGAAAGTCTGTGGATAAGGAAAGGCTGAAGTGTATTGTTAACCTCCCTATGCCAGGAGATACTAAATCTTTGCAATCTTTTGGGGGGCTTACTAACTTCTGCAGAGAATTCACAGTTCGGTCCGCAGAGAAGGCAGGTCCCCTGTATGAGGTACTTAAAATACCACAGTGGACCTGGACACAGGAGGCAACTAACACATGGGAAAGCCTGAAAAAAGGGTTAATGGAGGCACCTACCTTGGCCACCCTTAACAACAAATTCCCCTTTGTGTTAAGAATTTCTGTCAGTGTGCTTGCCCGGGATACTGGTGGTGGGGAGAGACCCGTTGCTTATTATAGCAGAACGCTAACAGTTTCCAGAAAGTAAACTGGGAATGTGTGAGCAAACTGCTTTTGCTGCCTACTGGACACTACAAAAAGCTCATGCAATTATCGGAGCAAACAAGGTAAAGAGCCACCATGCACTGGGGAAATTAGTCAGGAATCTATCTAAAGGTCGTGTGAGAGTAGATAAGGCCATTCAATGGGTCTTTGCTCTCATGTCCGAGTATGTTCAATTAGTCCCACTAAAAGAACCTGAATTATCTGTATGGGGATTGACTATAAACGGTCGAGAACATGTTTGTGAACCCCAGCGGGAATCCAAAGCACACCCTGTCTTTAAAGCAGCCCCAGTTGAACAGGTGATTGGAAAAATCATTTGGTGTGTGGACGGTAGCGCATATTACACTGAAGGAAAACGAGTCGCTGGTTTTGCAGGGATTTGTTTGACTGAAAACCTGCAAAGAGTGGACTTTTCCCAGTAGAAACTGAGCAAAGGGGGACACAGTCTGCAGAAGTGTCAGTGGGCTTAGAAGTTTTAGCTAGAATGAGGAACCAGCAAACGGAGCTAATAATAGGAATGGATTCAGATTATGTTTACAGGGGAACCACCATCTACCTACCGTGGTGGAATAGTGTAGGTTTCACAGGAACCGAGAGTTCCGAAATTAAACACAAGATCTTATGGTAGCAAATAGAGCAATTGTAAGGGCAGAATCGGAGGATCTGGATGGTTAAAATAAAAGCCCATAAGAGGAAAGGTCCGTTGAAAACGGGAAATGAACTGTCAGATAAATTGGCTAAGGAAGCAGCCCTCAGTGGAACACTGGGGGAGCCCACGCCCGTGGCAGTAACCACCCAGGCACAGGCAAAGCAAAAACAAGTGAAGAGAACAATCAGAAAGAGCTTCAGTTTTTACAGGGCCTGCAGTCAAGAGATGACTTACTACAGCCATGGATGGGAGAATGCCCCTCACAGTGGCAGGGTGTCCCATTGAGATCATCCCAGCCCAGCAGTAGGCCTGAAGTTTCCACAAGCAGAGGGGAATAACTAAGTTGTGAGAACAGCCTAAATCCTTGGCTTGCCAGATTAGGTGAAAATTTGCCTTTGGGGAGAATCTCTGGCTGCTGCTGGGAGACCAGAAAACCAGATGTGCTGGTGGGTTAAATGTGAGGAGGAATTACTCTGCGTGTGCCTGGCATGCGGCAATGGGGCTGAGTGCTTATTCAGAGGAGCCCCCTGAGACCCTCATCCGCACGGAGGGGAGACTTGAGTTCAATAACTTTCAAGACAAGGCCAGAAAATACCACTCCGCTCAGCCCGTCTTACGTCCCCTTGCCCACAGAATTACTCCTTAAGGGGTAATGCCTGATCCCCTCCCCCAGTGAGGAACGCGACAGTGCCCCTGCTGGCAGAGGCAGGGTGTGCAGAGATAGACACACCCCATGCTGTGTGAAGCTTGGTGCTGCTGGATTCCCAGTGCGGACAGCGGGTTTGGAGGAAGAGAAGGGTTGACCTGAGGTATAGATGGGAAGGGGCAGCTACACTGTTTTTCCCCTGTCTCTTCCTGTTTTGGGTGACCTCACGCCTTCTGCTCCAGGTGTGACACCTGCCCTGGAATCTGTGTCGGCTGCACTCCAATCGACCATTGAGAAAGGAGGGAGATCTAATTTTGGCAAAACCAGAAACCGAACGGTAATCTCTCAGCAGATACAGTACCTCCTTTTGGGGTGGGTGCATGCTTCAGTTGTAGGAGGTCACCCAAAACAGGAAGAGGCATTGGAAATACTTTAAAAACTGGGATGGTGACCTGGAACAAGAAAGGGTTTAAATATGCATATTCATAGCTGTTTAACCCATGCTAAGCAGGACCCTGCTAGAAGGAAAAGCCGTAGAGAATTAATGCATCAAGCGTTAAAAGGGCCTCTCCAACATTTACAGGTTGATTTAGTTGGAGCCTTGCCTACTACTCCTAGGGGAAACAGATTTGTGTGTGTATTCGTGGATAGTTTTAACAAATGGGTAGAAACATTCCCTACGAGAAAAGAAACCAGCGGGGCCGCTGCAGAAATGGTTACACCTGAAATTTTTCCAAGATGGGGGCTGCCACACAGCATTGATTCTGACAATGGTCCCTCGGACAGGGACCCGAAGTATGGGGACCTGGGCCGGTGTTACACATCCCCTACTACCCTCCAGCTGGGGGACAGGTGAAAAGGACAAATCAATCTCTTAACACTGACCTGTCTAAAGTCTGTAGTGAGCTGGGAACAAACTGGGACACGGCACTTCCATGGGGTTCTGATGAGGATCAGGAGCCATCCAAACTGCATGACAGGATTTAGTCCCTATGAAATACTCTTTGGGAGACCTAAGAGCTGGGAAAACTTGCTGAATCCCCCAGTGGCCAATGCCAAGTGCCCCAGAGGGAATGAACAGAACAGGGAATCGTCCAGTGATCCATCCTCTGTCGCCCATTCCCAGCTTCTGGCAAACAGAGGCTAATTCTGTATTTCCCCATCTTTAACATTGCATTAATGTTGGGTTTTGGCCCAACGTTGACCCGATGCCTATTAGAAGCCAGATCATGGCTCCCTTCTAGCCCAATTAATGATGGCTACCAAGTATACCATCAGATATTAACTATTGCTGGTTGCTAGTGCCGACTTGGGCCAGATTTGAACCGGAGACGGCTTACAGAGCCTATTCTCAATTGCTTGAGGTCTCCCGTGTTTCATTCCATTGGGATTTTGATGCGGCCCTCCCTCTTTTAAAACGAAATCTCCTTTCTAGCTTTGCCAGACTTCGAACTCTGGCTACGTCTATACTGCAAAGAAAAACTTGGAGGTGGATTGTTCCAGCTGACTCGGGCTCCCACTGAGCAGCTGTTTCACTGCAGTGTAGACTTAGCCCAAGCTCTGGGACCATCCCACCTCGCAGGGTCCTAGAACCTGGGCTCCAGCCTGAGCCCGGAAGTCTACACTGCAATGAAATGGCAGTGCGAGCCCGAGTCAGCTGACACGGGCCAGCCGCAGGTGTTGCGTTGCTGTATAGACACGACCGCCTAGGAGGCTCTAACAACAATACAATACTGAGCACCGCTGTGGAACAGCATTCGGCAGTTCACTGAAAGCGCTTCATGAATGGAGATCAAGTAACGTTATTTCCATTAGACAGCTGGGGAAACTGAGGCACAAGAGCTCAAGGATCCTATTTTCCAAAAGGTGGCAGCTTCTAACTCTGGGTCCCTCCAGTTTTTGGGGGTGCCCCTTTCGAGACACTTTGGCCCCGCTTTTGAGAGCCGCTGAGCACCTACGACTTCAAATCAAGTGCGCTGGAGCCGCCGGTGGTCAGCACGCCCGACAAGTGAGCTCAGAGCATCTCTGGTGAGGGACCCAGCCACAGAGGGGAGCCTGGCGCATCATCTCCTGGAGCCTCTGGGTGAAAGGATCAGAGTGCCTGTGCAGCATCGCACAGCGAGGGACGGGAGGAGAACCCAGGCACCCTGGCGGAGAGTTGGCCTCTATTTCCTGGGCCCTGCTGCTTCCATCCAGCAGTGAGATTCTGATTCCATCCGGCAGTGGCACTGAGAGTGCTCAGCTCCCATTGACTTCGCAGGGAGCACCCACTGAAAACCAGGCTTGACAGAGAGTGTGGAGGAGGAGCTGCTGGGGATAAGCCAGACTCGCAGCCCCCTCCCCAAGCCAGTTTGGATCCTGATGCAAACGACCGCAGCCCCCAAAGGGTTACGCTGGGTGTAGAGCCGCGAGGGGCTGCAGCCGGCGTCTGAAATGATAAATCGCTGAGGTCACTCCCTGACCGAGGGCGGGGCCGGATCCCTCGAGGAAACGTTGTTCTAGGGGTGGATGCTGAGCAGGGATTAAGCCATGAAATGCAGCAGCCCCAGTTCTGCGGCGTAAGCCAATATGCAATTCATTAGCAGCATGCGGTTCCCATTTGCTGGCCCGGGTGTTATGTCACTGGCCAAACAGATGGAGCCGGGAGGTTCAGAACGAGGAGAGCTGCAGTATTTTTCTGACATTAACACTTAGCTCAGGTCCTCAGAGGGCCCGTGAGGCGCTGGCCTCAGCCCTTCAAACCACCCACTCCTTCCTCGCTTGCTCGCGAAGTGGAGAAAGGATCGCAGCTGTCCAAGCAGGACATTCACAACCTCCGAAACGGAGCCCGCGGCTTAGGGTTTGCTCTCATCGGTAACCAAGGGGAAAAGCAAATATTTCTCCCTTCCCCTCTTCCCCCCGACAAAGGATTTTGCAATCTAGCCAGCCCAGTGAAGAACACAATGAGCCAGCTCCTGTCCCCTCGCTGTGCCTTGCCCAGAGCTACTGCTAGCCTATTTCCCAGCGTTCACTTTGTAATGAGCAGGTTGGTGTGTAGGTCCTTGTGCCACTGCCTTCTGCAGGGCGGCATCAGAACAGCTCAAATGTGTCATAAGCTTTATACTGCAAACAACGAATGGAGATGCGCCGTTAACTCAAGTGGCCCAGGCCTGCATTTTGGGAGCCCAGTCCCATCCCTCTCACTGCTGGGAAGCTCTGAGCACCTGGTGACTGCTAGGATGGCGGAGAGGGCCACAAATTTGTTACGGTATTTTAGTATTTTTAGATATTTCTACATCAAGATGCTCGTTATGGTACCATCACATGGCCCAAGGGGACTCCCAAAGGTTGAAGGAGGAAGGCCCCAGGAATTAATTTGTTATAAATTACTCACATCTGAGAACAGGTGAGGGGGAATATGCTGAAGGGGGGAAGGGGCTGGGTCTAACGGTCAGAGTAAGAGGTGGACAGGCAGGACACCTTGGTCATATCCTCAGCTGGGCCCCCAACTCATTCTGTGACCTCAGGCCAGTCACAAACTCTTAGGGGGCATCTACACTGCAGTTAGACACCTGTGGCTGGCCCCGTCTCATGGTTCTCGGGCTAAGGGGCTGTTGAACTGCAGTGTAGATGTTCTGGCTCTGGGACCTCCCCCCTTGCAGGGTCCCAGAGCTCGGACTCCATCTCGGAAGTATACATCGCAACGAAACACCCTTTAGCCTGAGTCAACTGGCCTGGGCCAAGCAGAGGCTTTTAACTGCAGTGTGGACACACCCTTAGAGCTTCAACTTTAGTAACGAAGCTGAAAAGAAATATGTCAGAGGATGTGTGTGTGTGTGCGGGTTAGTTTGTGTTTGTAAAGACCTCAGAGACTGTAAAGGTGGGGTCTTACGTGCCCCCTGGTGTCCAGGAGCAGAACTGCAGGTGACCGCCCGGCCCCACCCTTCCTTTCATCCAGTTGGGGAGTCAAAATGCTCCCTCTAAAGGATCTGGACCAGGGGAAGCTGCAACAAATTAATCCAAACCCATCTGTCGCCTGCAATCAGGTCTCCGGGAAGGATAAATTATCCCCCCAACCCCCATAAGGTCCTCGCCTCAGTGTCCTCCGGGGTCCCAAACTTACAGGCCTCATGCAAATTCTCTGAGTCCGGGCAGGTCAGAATCCAGGAGCCAGAGAGCGAGCGCATCACCTCCCGTCGGCTTGGTTACTTCACCACCCTTCCCTAGGCCTCTCCGCCAGAACTTCTCCCACCTGAGCTCAACAGCCCAGCCCCAGGGCCTCCGGGATTACACCCAGCCTGCCCCTGAAGGGGTGGAACTCTCCTTCGCAGGGCCCTGGCATGGCCCATGCTGCAGGAGGAGTAAGCCTGAGTAGCCTGTGGGGCTAGTCTGCTATATTCTGGTCAGCAGTACTTGGCTTCGACAGACACAACGCGGCCACAAAAACCCAGCAGGCAGACTCCAGCTCCAAAGAGTATTAACGCCACAGCCCAGCCTGGCACCCAGCGGCTCCCCCAGCCCAGTGTGACGTGTCTGCTTGCGGTCGCTGTGGGGCAGGAACTTTGTCCCATGTAATATCCATCCTCACGCCGACAAAGCAGCTCCCTAGGATTCATGGCGGTAGCCTCCCAACCCCCCTCAGAGGTGAGGATGTATCCACCAGAAGTGATTAATTGAGAGACTGAGGGCTCAGTCCTACTCCTACGGCACAGTGACCTTGCGCACGGTCTTCCAAAGGGTCTGGCACAGCTAGGAATTCAGCTCAGCGCTTTCGAATATCTTACCCACTAGATCAGCCTTTTTCTCTAACTACCCCTCCTCCTGGGAGCTGGGCTGAGCTGGGTGGGCACGGAGGAGTTATAGGATCCAAGCCACGAAGTCTATGGGAGCTTTGCTCAGCCCAGGAGTGCAGAATTTGGCCCATCTGCCTTTCTAGCTGCAGAATGATTGTACGGAGTCAGCTGCAGGTGTGTGTCTCCCCAACGGCTCAACTTTACAAGCCGGACCACCCGGGGTGGTAGCTGCGGTTCCATGAGGAATTGCCCTCCGGTGGACGGCAGGCATCCGTCCCAAATCTCTGCATCTCCTTTACTGGGTTTGCCTGCCAGCAGCCAAGACTAACTAAAACAGCTGCAACAGCCACCATGCCACCTCCGCGAAGGAGCCAGTCCCCTCTAGGAACCGCACCGGTCTCAATTCCACTCGGAATATGTTACAGAAGAAAGCAAAGGCGTAAGGCAGCCTGATCTAAAGGACAGAGCACTGGACAGCGAGTCAGGACACCTGGGTTCTGTTTACTGACCTGCTGTGTGTTTTGGGCAAGTCCTTCCCCTCTGTGCACCTTAATTTCCCCTGTGTGTGCCGTGTGCAGAACAGCCACTGTTTTCCTTTGTAGAGAGCCTGGAAATCGATCAATGAAACATGCGCTATAAGAGTTAATATTGGTATTATTCTGTCCTATGGAGGTAACTTATCCCAGATTCATCACCTTGGTATCTGAGCGCCTTCCAGTCCCACATTAAGGAGAGTAACTAACACCAGTGCCAAAGCCAAGGCTGACAGCACTCGCTGGCTCGAATCGGGGGGCCACTTGTCATGTCCCAAACCAGGTTGATGTTCCAATGAATGATGTCCCAGGATCCTGCCTTGCCCATAGGCAGTGGACTGCACTCGACTGCAATCGGACAACGCGTGGAAGGCGCGAATCTCTCCACCACAGATGGAAACTCACCGAAATCACCACCGGAGCTGTGGCGAGGAGCAAACCACGTGATGCATTGCAGACAAACTGCCCCTCCAGGCTTGTAGTAGTGGCCCAATGGTGGGGGCGGGTCTTTGGAATCGCAGAATTGAATTATCATCCCAGCCTGTTGCTTTCCTAAGGCTGCCCGACAGAGAGAAGACGATGAACATCTGGCCTGTGTTTGCTCTCTTCTCCTCTCCCCAGGGGGAGACGCGCGTGCAGGAGAGAGTCTTGCTTTGGATTTCACCCCTGGACAGACCGATACTTGTTGCTCTAGGTTTACGGTAGAGAAGGCAGGTCAAAGGAATGTGGGAAGATCTGAGAGTTTGGTCAAATTTTGGCATGTCAATTAGGAAGGGGAAAGAAAGAAAGAAAGAAAGAAAGAAAGAAAGAAAGAAAGAAAGAAAGAAAGAAAGAAAGATTCCAGGAGTCAAACCAGAAATAATGACCGTTTTTTGGTGTTTCTAACAGAGAGGGAGAGGGAAAGATCATTACACCATGACAAGCCGACATCAGATCTCCTGTTGTACTCGCCACACAAAAATTAAGCCATCGGCTGAGTACAAACATTCAAACCGTCTCAGGCAGGTTGGAGTTCTCTGTCCATTCGAGGTCATCCCAAAGCCCGATGGGCCAATGCAACAGAGACCAACCAACTGGGAATGACAGACCGCTGCAATCAGTCAAGGGCAGGACCTTCCACTCCCGCCCCCTGGAACAACGCCCGACACGTTACCCAGGCAGCCACCTCAGGGTAGCTACAACTTCTCTGTGCAAGCCTGTGGCAATAGCTCTGCCTCCCAGATGTGGGCTCGCGCCCCAGACCACACAGGCCTCGCGTCGGGTTGATAATGTGCCAGTGGCTGTTTATAAGCTCACCCTCCAAGCCCCCTCGCCGGTGGAATGCAGAGCTCTTGGCAATCAACATGCAACCCAATTCCACGCACCTGGAGCTAACAGGGGATACATGTATGGCTGGCCACACTAACTCCCCTGGGAGACCAGTGTTTGCCTCGGCAGAGCAGCGCACAGTGCCCAGAGGGGCAGTTATCACAGCAACACCAGAAGAAACATTCTCCAGGCTGACCAGGTTTACTGGGACCCGGGGGCGGGGGAGTTGCTCCGGGTGTGCTGGGGCAGACTCTGGAGTACGTGTTGCTGGCAGGAGGGGTGATTAGGCCAGAAAGGCTCATTTGGAAGAAGGTTCGGAGAAGGGCAACTAAAACGATTAGGGGCATGGAACAGCTTCTGTACGAGGAGAGATTAAAAAGACTGAATGTTTTCAGCCTGTAAAAGAGACGCCTAAGGGGGGGAGATGATAGAGGTCTCCAAAATCATGACTGGCGTGGAGAAAGTAAATAAAGAAATGTTAAAGCGACAGAGTCTTATAGCACCTTATAGAGATGTTTGGGATCATAAGCTTTCATGGGCTAAGACCCACTTCATCAGATAAAGAAATGGTAGTTACTTCTTCTCATAGCACAAGAGAAGAGACAGGCGTCACCCAATGAAATTAATAGGCAGCACGTTTAAAACAAACAAAAGGCAGTACTTCACACAACGCACAGTGGACCTGTGGAACTCCTTGCCAGAGGATGTTGTGCAGGCCAAAACTATAACAGGGTTTAAAAAGGAACTAGATAAGTTCATAAAAGACAGGTCCATCAATGGCTATTAGCCAGGATGGGCAGAGATGGACCCCCATGATCTGAGTGTCCCTAGCCGCTGACTGCCAGAAGCTGGGAGTGGATGGCTGGGATCAATGGATAATTCCCTGTTCCGTTCATTCCCTCTGATTCACCTGCACCGGCTGCTGTTGGCAGACAGGAGTCTGGGCTAGATGGACCCTTGGTCTGACCCAGTCTGGCCGTTCTTATGAGTCGTGCACGGGCACGGCCCAGGGTCTCTCTGAGCCCACACCCAGCTTGCCCAGTCTAGAGCTGTGAAAGTGTCAGAGCAGCCCCCTGCAACAAACGTGAACTTAACATGCGTCCACCACTCAAGGAGGCTCTTACAAACTCCCCCTAGCTGGAGGTGGGTCTTGGGAGAGCTAAGAGGCGGAGCCAAACCTATAACTCCACCCCCTTAGGAAGGCTTAAAAATGGAGCCCCCTGCAGCAAAGCCATCCTGTCCTGCACCAAGACGGCCTGTCCTGCCAACCGCCTTTCCATCAGCTACCAAGGCATTCGGAGGTGGATCTATCAGCCCCCAGCCCATTCATCAGTATCCAGTCAGAGCTAACTAGACTCTCTGCTTTCCCACGCACCGGTTGGGGCGTTGGTGGGTTACATGGCTAAGTGAGGATGTTGAATCTCTATGCCCCAGTCAGTTCTTGGCATCTCCCCTGACACTGACACCAAGGGGCCAATTTGTGCCAGTCACAGACGTGGGGTCTTCCCCTCAGACGGACGCTTGTCCACTGAGATGTGGACAAGACCTCCCCCAACGCATGTCACAAAGATCCACCATTCAAGGTTGAAAGTAGCTGTCCCATTATAAGCTGGGCTTCTCGTCTCCCTTCTGGAGATCAGGCTGGGTGTGGTGGGAGTCAATGATGGAGAATTATATGGCAGTGGGGAACAGGCTGGATCCTTCACTGGCCATCTCCAGATTTGCTAAGGTTGGATTGTAGAAATTTTGTTTCAACAATGCAGTATTATTTTGGTCTGTTAGCTGGTCTCCGTGGAAACGCACAGTCAACCATAACCCTTTCTTGACCGAGCCCAGTTAGTTGTGAATAACAGCTTTGGGTCACGTCTCACTGGGGCTGGACCTGTGGGGGGAAAGTCCCCATGGCCCAGTAACAAGTCTCCTCCACCAACTAACATTTAAAATCTCTCTCTAACTTGTGCTCATTTTCTCTAGATCAGATCGGCGTGCCAGTTAAAATAATAATGCCTCGCTCCTATATTCGATGGATTTCCCAGCTCTGCAGATTCACTTGGGATCTGAGAGTCAAGCTGGGTCCTTCCCTTCCCAGGCATCATCCCCAGTAACAAACGTGTTGCAGGGCCAAGATGCTGTCAGTGGCACCTGAACAACCCACTCTGCTGTCTATGGGATTGCACAGGTGTTCGGGATTGTATTTTAGGAGGCAGTTGAAGCTCGCTGGAGGTGGGGTACGGTGGCTTGGCGAGGCTCTCGGGGGACAAGAGATCTGCTGGTTAAGCAGATGCCATTTTGACACGTTATTATTAATAATCACACACAAAAACCTACATTCAAAGAACACTCTTTGGGCTGCATAGTCAAGCACTTGGAAGTTGGGAAACGCCCACATAGACAGTTGCACGTGCAACCCGCCCTCTGGTCCCGTGTGTGCACAGACACGGTCAGCGACTAACTTATCCCACAGCGGCAGGCAACAGCCGTGTGCTCGAGCAAGGTTTGGGCCAAAGGGCCAGAGCCACCAGCCAAGCCTGGCCGGGAGCACAAAGACCCAAGCTCTGCAGCTGAAGGGCTGGCCCGGAGTTCCCCTTCCAGCAGTGGGACCCTCCACGCCCATTTGGCAACGCTACAGGATGGAGAGGCGAGTCCCAGCCCCACACCCTTCCGCCCCACCCTCCCCTGGCAGCCGCCTCCATGCTCCAGCTGGTCCTGCTCTAACAGGGCAGGCTAGAATATCCAAAGCTGACCCCAAAGTCCAAGAACATCCCTGCACCCCAGGCCCCAGGACGTGGTCCCTGAGGTGGGAGCCCACGCCCTGGTGCGGTCAATCAATGCAGCCTGTTCCCGAGAGCAGCAGCTAGCCAGAATGGAGCATGGAACCAGGCACCGCTTGGGCTGCAGGAAGTCAGGACGCTGCCCAGCCTGATGGCAGGTGTTCAGGAGGGACCTGTCAGCCCCTCCTAGAAGATTTTCCCATAACTGTGTATCCCCGGGGTTGGGTGCTAGTCAATATTTTCATTACTGAGGTGGATGATGGAGTGGAGAGTAACGCTTATAAAATCTGTGGCTGACACCAAGCGGGGAGGGATTGCAAGCACTTTGGAGGACAGGGTTAGACTTCAAAACGACCTTGAGACATCGGAAAATTGGTCTGAGATCAACAAGAGGAAATTTAACAGGGGCATGTACAAAATATGTCACTTTGGAAGGGAAAATCAAATGCACCACCGCAAATTGGGGAATAACTGGTACTGCTGCAAAGAGTCTGGGGGTGACAGTGAATCACAATTTGAACATGAGGCAACATTGCGAGGTAGTTGCGAAAAAGGCTGATGGAATGTGGTATGCACGATAAGGGAGGTAATTATCCCACTTTTCTTGGCACTGAAGAGGCCTCAGCGGCAGCATTGTGTCCAGTTCTGGGCACTGCACTTCAAGGAAGAAGAGGAGAGCAACTAAAAGGATAAAGGTTTAGAAAACCTGACCTGTGAGGAAAGGTTAAAACACCTGGGCATGTGCAGCTTGAGAAAAGAAGACCTGATAACAGTCTTCACTTGTGTTCTGGCTGTTAGAGAGGATGGGGATCAACTGTTCTCCTTGGCCACTGAAGGTAGGACAAGGAGTAACAGGTTTTATCTGCAGCCAGGGAGAGTTAGGTTTGATATTAGGAAACACTTTCTAACTCACAGGGATTTTAAGCTCTGGAACAGGCTTCCAATGCAGGTTGTGGAATCCCTGTCATGGGAGATTTTTAAGAGCAGGTTTGGCAAACAGCTGTCAGAGCTGCTCTGGGTTTATTTGGCCCTGAATCAGCACAGAGGCCGGGACTTAATGACCTCTTGAGGTCCCTTTCAGCTCAACATGTCTATGCTGGCCTAGCAGCCCAGAGACTGAAATCCGCTGCTCAGATACAACACAGTAACAGTGTGAGCATCCCCCGAGCTGCCCTGCTCAGGTGCCTCATCTCTGAAGTGGAGTGAGGGCAAGTCTGGTGCTCAGGGGCCCATCCAGGACATCAGGGTCCCCCCCAACTCTGAACTCTGGGACACAGATTTGGGAACCCTCATGAAAGACCCCCTAAGCTTATATTCTACCAGCTTAGGTTACAAACTTCCCCAAGGCACAAATTCCCTCCCTTGTTCTTAGATGGTATATTGCTGTCACCAACAACTGATTTACACAAAAATTCAGGGAAGGCTCACTTGGAATCCCTATTCCCCCAAAATATCCCCCACAAGTCCCTTCACCCCCCTTTCCTGGGGAGGCTTGAGAATAAAATACCAACCAATTGCCTTAGCAATGTGAGTACAGACCAGACCCTTTATCTGCAGAACACTAAAATCAATCAGGTTCTTAAAAGAAGGACTTCATTACAAAGAAAAAAGTAAAAGCATTACACCTGCAAAATCAGGATAGAAGGTAACTTCACAGGGTAATACACAGATTTAAAACACAGAAGGTTCCCCTCTGGACTCAGCTTCACAGTTACAAAAACAGGACTAAAACTACCTTTGTAGCCTAGGAAAATTCACAAGTTAAAACAGGAGATAACCTAACGCATTTCCTTGCCTGCTTCCATTTGCTGTAATTTTAGATGGGTCATTCCAGGTATGTTTTCAGGAGATGTTGTACCTGCCTGGTCTCTTTCCGGACAGCGAACAAACAGAGGACCACAAACAAATCCCCCCTCCCGCCCTGCAGATTTGAAAGTATCTTCTTTCCTCTTGGGTCCTTCTGGTCAGGTGGCAGCTAGGTTATTTGAGCTTTTTAACCCCTTCCAGGTAAAGCGATTTAGTTCGGCAGCCAAGAAGGGATTTTACGTTCTCCTTCTCTCTATATTTATGACACAGGCCCTGGTCCATCTGCTTATTAATGTGAGATGCAGAGAACAGTTCTCACGGTGAGTTCTCTGCTCCTTTTCAGTGCACAGGGCTGCTGAGCAAAAGGGCCGAGCAGCTCCATTGCATCTGGAGCTCCCCCTTGCCCCAAAGCAGCCGTCAGGTTTAGCTCTGGCTCTGGCTGGGGCTCTTGCCCCCAGTGTGTGGGAACGGGGCCCATTTTTCCAGGGGCGGAGAGTTCCTGAAGAGCCTTGCTCAGGGAGGCTCCCCCGACACTTACCATCCTCGCAGAGGTTGAGTTTGGACAGGCTCCTTCGGTCAAAGGGCTCCTCAAAGATGGAGCCGTTCTCCCGCTCACTGAAGGTGTGCAGGTACATGGCCTTGTTCTCCATCCTCTGGCTGCCAGGGAAACAGAACGGACAGGTGAGAGACCGCACCGGGGTGGGGCGGAGCGGACAGACAATGCAGAAACTCCCTGTCACCCCCTGTCTCTGCCCTGTGACTGTAGCCACTGGAGTCAGTCGTCACTGACCCCTACCAGGGAGCAGGGTACAACCCTTTGTAACCCCGACTCATGCCTGGGGTTCGCCTCCACTAGCTCCTGCTCCATTACCCAACATGCACTTGGATGGGATGGTGCCCTCTAGTGGCTGGTCCACAAAGGGGACAAAGCATTGACTCCTGCTGCCAGCAGACCAAGCTCTCCACTGGCTTGTGCAGTAGATGCCTGTGGGCTTGGCGCTGAAGGAGCAGGGTTTGCGCCCTGGCTCTGCAGGGCTGCGGGGGAATAGGTGGGTCGTCTCAGCACATGGATTCTTCACACACAGCTCAGCCAGGGACTGGAAATGCTGCGAGCCTGGACATCTCCCTAAGCCAGCTGCACAGGGCTTGGAGACGCCAGATGTGCTGAAGCCGAAAGGACCGGTGCTGCCAAACGGGGGGTGAACTAAGGTCTCCAGAATCACTCAAGCACGGCCCAAGCCTGTCACAGCCCAGGCTCGCGTTGGGGAATAGCCATGTTAGAACCACATCAAGCCGCCTCACAACCCAGACCCTCCGCCTGGGTGGGTGGGTGCGGCTGGAGCACCCTAGGGCCCTCCTTGGCCATGGATTAAAACACAAGGCGCCTGTACCATGCTGGGATTTCAGACATCGCTGCCAGCTTGCATTAACTCTCCTGTGATCAGGGCCTAGAGAGACCCTTGGTGGTTACTGTGGGCACGTGGGCCGGAGAGGTGGAACCGCAGGTCACTAGGCAACCCCACACAGGGCCTGCCTTTCCCCCAGGCCCTGCCTTTCGCCTGCCCCCTGTGAGAGGCCGGGCCCACTAGAGAGGCTCCTCTGGGTCACCTGGGTCCATCCAAAAACCCTCTTACGGGACATCCTGGTCCTGTGTCATCGCGGCTAACGCGGAGCCAGCCGGCCGCTCTTGGAACCGGTCAGGCTGGTCCCTTAGTCCCTCCCTGGGTGGGAATGGGGCCGGCTCCATGGAGGGATATATCAGGGTCAGTGGGGCACCAGGGAAAGGGGAATCAGGCCTGATAGCTGCACTCCGCACCGGCCGTTCCCCTTGTGTTGCTGGCCTGCACCCTGGGGGTAGAGCTCTGCTGGGGGCCACCGGGGTACTACACCGGCCTGACACCAGGGGGAGTGACATGGCCGGCCAAGGAGAGCCAGGCCAGGCCTGCACACTTCGGGTGACCAGACATTCCGATTTTATAGGGTCAGTCCCGATATTTGGGTCTTTTGCTTATATAGGCTCCTATTACCCCCCACTCCATCCTTTGCTGTCTGGTCTCCACTAGGGCTGTGGTGTGGAGAGGGTTAATACGAGGCTGCGTCCATCTGAGCTGAGCCCGCCAAGTGGAATGTGCTGAGCATCCCCCAACTCATCTCACGTGTGCCCCTCAGGCGCTGGCTGCGGTGGAGAAGGGCCCTGCTCTCTGCCAAGCCCCCTCCCTGCCCCTTCCGGCTCCAGCCACCATCAGCTGCCACCTGCTAAGTGGTCTGGGTTCAGTTACTGAGACCCCCAGGCAAATGGCTCCGGTCCATCTGCTGGGGGACCCCCCAGGGCTGCCCTGCTCAGCGGGTCCCCCCGGTTGGCAACGGTTCCACTCGGCTCTCACATACCCAGCTCTGCACCCACCGCGGGCAGAGCATTCGAACCTCAGCGCAGAGTCGCTCAAGAGAGGCGGGTTCTTTGGTCTCTTTAATACAGATCCAGCCCGGCCAGCCTGGCACATGGTGCAGAAACCCTGGGCATTTCCGTCGGGCACCATGGCTCCATCTGGGTTGGGGACGGCGGGGGGTTCCTCCTGAACGAACCCTCCAATCCCAGCCTGAGCTCACTGGCAGTCCCATCCTGTGCTCTCCCCAAGGGGAGCAGGGCTCTCCCTGCCCCATGGGCCCCCTGCACAAGGCTGGGGCTGGCAGCTAGTGATTTGTTAGTGCATCACACACTGCACGTGTGCAGCTCCTTGTCAGCACTGGGGCACTAACCGGGCAGGGACGGCGTCACTGCCGCGGTTTTACAGAGGGGCACGGCCAGGGCTGTGGTAGGTGCCGTTCTGGGGGACCCGGGTTGGGGACCCTACATTTGAGCACCCAAAACTTGTGGCCACTTTGGAAAATAGTAGCCTATGTAACTTGCCCAGGGTCACAGAAGTAGCAGCCTCTTGGATCCCAGAAAGCCTGCTTGTTCTAACCACTACACCGGACATCTAGAGAGAGAACCCAAGGGTCCT
Organism: Dermatemys mawii; assembly: GCA_007922305.1. Taxonomy (NCBI): domain Eukaryota; kingdom Metazoa; phylum Chordata; order Testudines; family Dermatemydidae; genus Dermatemys; species Dermatemys mawii. The sequence goes on from ML677411.1 coordinate 2,284,449, forward strand.
GGCTCCTGGCCCCCTGCTCTCACCACTACACCATACAACCAAAGAGAGACCCCAGGAGTCCTGGCTCCCGGCCCCTTGCTCTCACCACTACACCATACAACCAGAAAGAGAACCCAGGAGTCCTGGCTCTCAACCCCCTGCTCTCACCACTACCCCATATAAACACATAGCGAA
>ML677411.1:2284632-2363289 GCA_007922305.1 Dermatemys mawii
GAAACCCCATGAGTCCTGGCTCCCAGCCACCTGCTCTCACCACTACACCGTACAACCAGAGACAGACCCCATGAGTCCTGACGCCAGGCCCCCTGCTCTCACCAGGAGATAACATTCCTTCCCAGGCTGCCCTTTCGATAGTTCAGCCCTTCCCAAGCAGCTCCTTGAACAAGTTGCCCCAGTGAAAACATTTTGGGCTCCTTCAAGTCCCTCTTGACCTTTTAAGTGTCTGACCAGGAGCAGCCAAAAATCCCCGTGTCCCCTGCAATCCAACAGTCCCAGCAACCCAGTTCTGGGCGGGAAGGACGCTACAAAGAGGGGATCAGTGAGTGACCCCCGTCCAGGACCTTTCCCCGGGCCCTCCTGAGCAGGGCCTGAAGCCTAGAGTAGAGTGAGTGGCCTCTGTAGAGTCAGGCTGGAGCTTTTAAACACCTGCCCGACACCCTCATCCGCACGCGGGGACCCCCTGAGCTCACCGGCCCACCCACTGCCGTGGGACAGCACGACCCCGCCGAGAAGCTGCTTCAGCTGAGTCTGAAATGTAAAGGGCTGCATGGAGCGACCCACCTGCCGGCTGAAGTCTTGCAGCTCGAAGGACGAGGTGTTTTCCGCTTAGTTCTGAGGAGGCAGCATGGCCAAGGGAGGGGGAAGAACTTTGTGCTTTCCAGAGAGCTCCAGAAACTCAGGCAGGGGAGAGAAGAACTAAGCAGCATCCACAGCTCCTGCCATAGTCGGCCGGGGCTGGTCAGCCTCTTGCAAGGTTGCACTGGGGGATGCAGAAGTTTCCCCAAATCCTCCTGGCTCCTTCCAGGCTCCTTCCCAGGGGGCGAGAAGTTAGGAGAGAGAGACTCCCCGGCCCTGCTCTAGGGCCAGCCCATGCAGCAGCCGAAGGGGTTTTCCAGGCTCTTGTCTGCAGCCAGCATGCCTGGGGGAAGAGGGCACCGAAGGATGCTTCGCGGAGCCAGAGGCAGCGGCGGAGCTGGGCTGCTGTGAACTGAAGTTGCTCCTTGGCAGGAGACTTTTGTAGCCCTCGGAGGGGTTGGTTGCGAAGGCTGAAGTTGCGGTTTGTGCGCCCTCCTGTGGCCAAGACGCTACAGTGCGGGCATATGGGGACCATGCACATCAGGGCGACCACCTCAGTCAAATAGCCCGGGGCTCGTCCTAGCTCTGGTCTCTCGTCCCCTGAGTGTCCGCGCACCTGCCTCTTTATCCTCCCGCTGGGGGAAAGGCAGAGAGGAAACTGAGGCACAGAGGGACTAAGTGACTTGCCCAAGGTCATACAGGGCAGTGGTTTTCAAACTTTTTTTCTGGCATCCCAGTTGAAGAAAACTTTTGATGCCCATGACCCAGTGCAGCCGGGGATGAGGGGTTTGGGGTGTGGGAGGGGCTCAGGGCTGGGGCAGAGGGTTGGGGTGCAGGGGTGCCATGAACAGGGGCTGAAAGGAGCCATTGTCAATACCGACCCCCCTCACCCCTCACCAGGCAGCTGGCCCTGCCATGTGGGGCCCTGGGAATTTCTGTGCCAAGGCCTGGCCGTCCCTAGCCTCGGGGTTAATAGGGCCATTGGCACAGTGCCCCTCAGTGGCAGTCTCTCGCTGTCCCTAGCAAACAGATCTGGCCTGTCTCGCACTGCAGCAAGCCCGGCTGTGTTTGTCTCTGGGATTAGACCCCCGGGGCTGGGTTCCAGGAAACTGCCCAGGCGAGGGCGAGGGCCAGGGCCAGGGTGGGGCCAGGCTGTTTAGTTTGGTTTCCTCCTAGTCTTCGGAGCAGGGTGAGAATGATTTAACCTGGAAGAGAAGCTGGCTCCCTTCGACTTAGCCTCTCCCAAATAAGTAGGGCGACCGGGAAACGTGTCAGCTACTCCAGGCTCTCAGATACCCCATCCCTCCTCTTGAGGTAAAAATGGTGGTGGGGGGGAAGGGGGGCCTCTGGTACGTTTACCCTTGCTACAACCTGGGTCTATGCTGGGCTCTGCCGCCCCTGCTGTAGGCTAGAGCAGCCTCAGGGCTGCTCCAACTCACAATCTGTGCCCCGTGGCTGGCTACAGGCCCTGGGAAGCCGAGAATGGCTGCTGTGAAACGCACTTTGCCTGTGCCCCTAACTTGGCCTCTCCTCTCCACGCAGAACCTCGCACCAGCTCCACCTCACCGGGCAGCCTTCCTGGGCTGTGGATTCGCTTAGCGGGTCGCATTTGCCCCCTGAGAGGAACTTGGGGCGCCGGCCTTCCTGGAACTGTGAGGCCGGTGCCCCAAGTTCCTGTGGGCTGCAGATCCCAAACCCGGGGGCTTCTTTGGGTGCCTGTGGCTATAAAATACATGAACTCTTGGCTTTCTGTCTCCATCTCTGAGTGCTCTGCCTGAGTGAGCAGACAGCAGCATTGTGTTCTCAGTGTCATTGTGCTCACACATACACATGCTCACACACAAACAGCAAGACGGGGAGATCGCACGCACACACCAGAGCAGACAGGGGGCATCTATTACATGTATCTGACATCTCCGCCCCTTCTCCCCACACACGACTCGCTCTTGCAGACTTTACTTTTGTTCTTTCTTTGTGTTGTTTTCCTTAATCTCAATTCAAAGCCCGTCCCCCTGCAGCACAGAGGTGACTTCCTGTGGATTGGAAAAGAGGCCCTCCAGGCTGCTGCCTAGGGAGACCAGACAGCAAATGTGAAAAATAAGGACGGGGGTGGGAGGTAATAGGAGCCCATATAAGAAAAACACCGAAAAATCGGGACGGTCCCTATGACATCAGGACATCTGGTCACCCTACTGCTGCCCTTGGGAAAGCCAGCCACCACGGCTGAAGGGAGGACTTGGTGCTTCCATCTTGCTGCCATGTGGAGCTCATCCATTACTCTGGAGGCCATGGACTGGAGCTGTGCTTTGAGATCACTTTGTCTCCAGCATGTGGCTACGATCTGCTGCAGCGGCAGCCAAATCCCAGAAGTCTGCTGTGTTGGGAAACCCAGTTCACAGCCCCACACGGTCTCTTCCAGCACTAACAACTGCTGTTGCATTCAGTACTTCATTCAAGCAGCTCATTGTGAAGGGGAGGAGTGGCCAGAAGGGGAAGGTCCTCGGACCTAAGATACTTGACAAAGGGGAAAAGAAAAATCAGAGTGTCTCTGGCTCCACTTCCCCCTTTTTGACAAACCCCCAGCACTTTGCCCGGCACTAGCTCTTCTCAAGGGAGCATCTGACAGGATTTTACAGGGGGAAGAAAAGTGGGTAATTCTCCCTGGTCTACACTGATATATGTGTAAAATAACCTCAATGCTATTCTGGGCCTAGAGCAAAAATTTTGGGGGCAACTGAGGCACTGAGTGAGGGATCGGGGATAGAGCTGCAAATAGAACACAGGTGGTGCTGCCCCCTAGTGGGTTTTTACTGTTAGGTTGCCTCTAATCCCACCAAACAGAGCATTACCTGGTTGTCTCGAAGCCATGAATGGCTTGGAAATAGAGGAATTGGCGACAGGGTATATGGCTGTGGGGAGGAGCTGAGGCTGTCATCATACATGGTCACCCTACCTAGGCACCACCCACCCACAGGCCTTGTGTTAAATCTCTACATGGGGTGAATTTCACCTTAAGTGTGAAGTCCTGTACAGACAGGTTCATGCACAAACCATTATTCCCTTGCAGACCCCCATTGACTTCAGTGGGGGACTTTGGGCAACAGCAAGGGTGAGTGCATACAGACAGGTTTTTAAGGTCAAGCTTGACAAAGCCCTGGCTGGGATGATTTAGTTGGGGTTGGTCCTCCTTTGAGCAGGGGGTTGGACTAGAACCTCCTGAGGTCCCTTCCAACCCTGATATTCTGTGATTCTATGATTGCATGGTATGAGGACTGCATGGGGGGAGGAAACACATCATGAAAATACCAGACCACGGCTTGAAGTCCTTATTCATAAGAAAACGGGGTTACTTACCCAGTAACTGTTGTTCTTCGAGATGTGTTGCTCATATCCATTCCAAATAGGTGTGTGCTTGCACAGCGTGCATGCCTGCCGGAATATTTTTACCCTAGCAACCCCCGCGGGGTCGGCTATGGAGCCCCCTGGAGTGGCGCCTTCATGGCGCTCGAGATATATACAGCAGCCGACCCAGCGCCCCCCTCAGTTCCTTCTTACCGGAGACTCCGACAGTGGGGAAGGAAGGTGGGTTTTGGAATGGATATGAGCAACACATCTCGAAGAACATCAGTTACTGGGTAAGTAACCCCGTTTTCTTCTTTGAGAGTGATTGCTCATATGCATTCCAAATAGGTGACTCCCAAGCCTTACCTAGGCGGTGGGGTCGGAGTGATGGACCACTGACTGCAGTACCGCAGATCCAAAAGCAGCATCGTAAGCAGACTGCTGTACCAACGTGTAGTGTGAAGCGAAAGTATGGACCGAAGACCACGTGGCAGCTCTACAGATTTCCTGGAGCGGGACTTGAGCCAGGAAAGCCGCCGAGGACTCCTGCACCCTGGTAGAATGAGCAGAAAATGGTTTGACCGGGGAACCAGCTAGGTCATAACATGTATGGATGCACGCTGTAATCCATGAAGAAACGTGCTGGGTTGAAACCGGAAGGCCTTTCATACGGTCTGCTACTGCCACGAAGAGCTGGGATGATTTCCTGATCGGCTTTGTATGCTCAGTGTAGAAGGCGAGCGCCCTACGGACATCTAAAGTGTGCAGGCGCTGCTCTTGTCTCGAGGCATGAGGCTTAGATAGAACACTGAGAGGAATATCTCCTGGTTCATGTGGAATGCTGATACTACTTTTGGCAAGAAAGCAGGATAAGGTCTCAACTACACCTTGTCCTTGTGGAATATGGTGTAAGGGGGCTCTGAGGTCAGAGCCCTGATCTCCAATACCCTCCACGCTGAAGTTATCGCGTCCAGGAACACCGTTTTCCATGATAAGTATAACAGGGAAAAAGTGGCCATAGGCTCAAACGGAGGCCCCATAAGGTGGGATAGGACTAAGTTTAAGTCCCATGAGGGGTATACCTGGGGGTATAACCGGTCCAGGCATTTAAGGAATCTGGTGACCATCGGGTTTGAGAACACCGAATGATCAGAGACCCCCGGGTGGAATGCGGAAATCGCCGCCAGGTGCACTCTAATTGTGGCCAGCACCAAACCCTGTTGCTTAAGCTGAAGTAAATAGTCCAAGATGAGATGGATAGGCGCAGAGTTTGGAGAGGTGCCTTTCTGTGTACACCAGCAGAAGAAGTGCTTCCACTTTGCCAAGTAAGTGAGCCTAGTGGAGGGCTTCCTACTTCCCAAGAGGATCTGCTGGACAGGACTTGAGCAGAGACACTCTGCCTCTGTTAGCCACAGATTTTCCACACTGTGAGGTGGAGCAACTGCAGATCCGGGTGACGGAGGCAGCCGTAGTCTTGAGATATCAAGTCTGGCCAGGTCGGTAGAGTTATTGGCGTCTCCGTTGACATTTCCAGAAGCAGGGTGTACCAATGCTGCCTGGGCCATGCCGGGGCGACCAGAATTAGGTGAGCACATTCCCTCCTTGAGCAAGACCTTATGTATGAGAAAAAACGGGGGAAAGGCGTACATCAGTTGACCCTCCCATGAAAGGAGGAAGGCGTCCATCAGGGAGCCGGGAGAGCCTCCTCTGAGTGAGCAAAATTGTTTGCACTTCCGGCTGGTTATGGTGGCAAAAAGGTCAATCTGGGGAGTCCCCCACCTTAGGAAGATCGAATGAATAACGTCTGGGCAAATCGACCATTCGTGGGACCAAAAGGATCTGCTCAGGTGATCTGCGAGTGTGTTCTGGAGCCCCAGGAGAAAAGACGCCACTGGGTAAATGGAGTGGGCTATGCAATAGTTCCAGAGAAGAACTGCTTCATTGCACAGCGGGGAGGAGTGGGCCCCTCCCTGCTTGTTGATGTAAAACATGGCCGTTGTGTTGTCCATTAGAACTGACACACAGTGGCCCTGAAGTTGGTCCTTGAATGCCTGGCACGCTAGGCGGACAGCCCTTAGTTCCTGAACATTTATGTGCAAAGCCAGGTCGGCCGACGACCAAAGACCCTGGGTCCTGGCATCTCCCAGGTGGGCACCCCACCCGAGCACTGAGGCGTCCGTTACTAGCGACTTGGAAGGGTGTGGGGCGTGGAAGGGAAGACCTTCGCAGACCAGAGGCTGGTCCTGCCACCACTTCAGGGCAGACAGGACTTCCACTGGGACCGTGACTAACATATTTAGATTGTCCCTACTTGGCTGATACACAGTTGACAGCCATGACTGGAGAGGACGTAGACGCAGTCTGGCGTAACGTGTGACGTATGTGCATGAGGCCATGTGGCCGAGTAGACCCAGGCACGTACGTACCGTCGTAGTCAGGAATGCCTGAAGGTCTGATAAAATTGCTGACATTGCATGAAACCGAGCGAGGGGAAGAGATGCCCTTGCCACGGTAGAGTCCAGTACCACGCCTATGAACTCCAGCCTCTGTCTGGGTTCTAAGGTTGACTTCTCGAAGTTGAGCAGAATGCCCAGCCTGCAGAATGTAGCCATGGTCAGCTGTACGTGGGACCGGACTTGTTGTCTGGACCTGCCCTTGATGAGCCAATCGTCTTAATACGGAAACACTGACACCTTCCTTCTGCGTAGGAAAGCTGCAACCATGGCCATGCACTTGGTGAAGACCCGCGGCGCCGTGGAGAGGCCAAACAGAAGAGCAGCGAACTGGTAATGACTCTGGCCTGCCATGAAGTGTAAAAAGCGTCTTTGAGGTGGGAAGATGGCTATGTGGAAGTACGCGTCCTTCATGTCGAGGGCGGCGTACCAGTCCCCCAGATCCAGAGAGGGGATGATAGACCCCATGGAGACCATGCAGAACTTCAACTTTATCATGTACCTGTTGAGTTCCTGCAGGTCGAGGACGGGCTTTAGACTCCCTTTTGCCTTGGGGATTAAAAAGTAGCGGGAGTAAAACCCTCAGCCCCTGAGTTCCACCGGAACCTCCTCTATCGCCCCTAAAGACAAGAGGGAACGTACCTCCTGTAAGAGGAGCTGCTCGTGAGAAGGGTCCCTGAAGAGGGACGGGGAGGGTGGATGGGAGGAAGGGAAAGAAGACAACTGGAGAGAGGGGGGCGCCAGGTCAGCCACTGTATATATCCAGCGCCATGCAGGCGCCACTCCAGGGGGCTCCACAGCTGACCCGGCGGGGGTTGCTAGGGTAAAAATCTTCTGGCAGCCGTGCACGCTGCGCGAGCTCACACCTATTTGGAATGAATATGAGCAATCACTCGAAGAAGAACATGAGAATATAAGAATGGCCGTACCGGGACACATCAAAGGCCCGTCCAGCCCAGTATCCTGTCTATCGACAGTGGCCTATACTGGGTGCTCTGGAGTGACTGAAGCTAACAGGTAATGACCAAGTGATCTCTCTCCTGCCATCCATCACCCCCCTGTGACAAACAAAGGCTAGGGACACCATTCCTTACCCAGCCTGGCTAATAGCCATTAATGGACTTAACCGTCATGAATTCATCTAGCTCTCTTTTAAACCCTGTTATAGTCCTAGCCTTCACAGCCTCCGCAGGCAAGGAGTTCCACAGGTTAACTGCACTGTGTGAAGAAGAACTTCCTTTTATTTGTTTTAAACCTATTGCTCTTTAATTTCATTTGGTGGCCCCTAGTTCTTATATTATGGGAACAAGTAAATAAATTTTCCTTATTCACTTTCTCCACACCACTTATAATTTTATATACCTCTATCAGATCCCCCCTTAGTCTCCTCTTTTCCAAGCTGAAAAGTCCTAGCCTCTTTAATCTCTCCTCATATGGGACTTGTTCCAAACTGAAGTCAATGGGAGTTTTTCCTGAGCAAAGACCTGAAGATCCAGCCCAGTTAGAAGTCCCAGAGAAGTCTGAGGGTCATTAAAAGATGTTCTGTTTAGAGCTATTGCTGGAGCCAGTGGAGAAGGAGATAGGCAGATCGATCGACGCAAAGGGAGGTGATGAACACACAGCTCTCTGCTGTGCCAGCTTTTATTGTTCTGGTTGCACAATAGACACTACCAGGAGAGTGAGGTTTTGCACTAGGGAGCAGGGGAGAGCACAGAACCCTCTGAACATTTAAAGGCACAGGACACCTCTTTCCTCCACCCTACTTTGAAAAGCTTTCCAAACACAAAGACATTGTTTACAGGGTGTGACTGGGTGCCCTCTACTCACCGCTGGATGGTGCCACCTGCTGGTGGTTTGGGGGATTAGCGCTGGGAGGCTGACATCCCTTCCTGGGGTTGCAAACCACCTCTCTGTCTCACAGTGTGCAGCCCTTCTCTTGCTCCAGGAGCTCCAGCTGGCTCTCTGTGACTCGGCCCTCTGGCCAGGTCACTGCGTGGTTTCCCCTTCTGGGGTGGAGACCTTCAAAGTCTCTTCTTTTCAGGAGGCATCAGGCATTTCTCGCACCCGCTGCCTGACCCTGTCACTCCTGTCGTGACCCAGGCAGTCTTCTAGTTCAGTGGCCCAAACAGCACCACTCGGCAGAGGACCCAGGCCGGCTCTCTACTCTAGGGTCCAGTCCAGGGCCCTTTACCAGGCAGTCTGCAGCTACCCTAATCTCACTGCTTGGACTACTTCTGACCATGCCTCTTTCCCCAGCTTTCTCCCTTACCTCAGGGAGAGGGACTGCAGGCTCCCTCTCTGCTGCCTCCTCCCACTATTTCCAGCCTCCTAGATACATACAGGCCCCACCTGTTCCCTCACCTTCAAATTAGCTTCCTCCAGCCTAAATCTCCTCCCTTTACAGCCTAGTTGGCTGATTGGGCCCATTTGGTCCAATTCAGCTCCTGCAGGGCCGGTATGGGGAGTCTGCCTCCTCACACATGGCTAACAGCAAACACGAAATAACCGAACTCTGGCTTGGTCTATAGCACAAAGGGAGGTTGCCATAAGCTGCCTTGCATCGACCTAGCTGTGCACACATCTACACTTAAATTGTCTCCCACCGATGTTAAGTGTCCTGTCATGCTGATGGAGTTACATCACCTCCGTGACTGGCACTGAGCCCCGGTTGACATAGGGAGATCTATGCAGTGGGAGTGCAGACACTGTGTTATTTATGTCAACCCTTCCAGTCCCCCAGCCGCTGTCCCACAATGCCTGACAATGACCGCTCTGGTCACAATTGTGAACTCCACGGCCCAGGGGTCGTGGAGACCAGAAGCGCCCTCCTCCTTTAAAACCCATGCATATTTTTGAAATGACTTTTCCTGATTGTCCAGCTGAGTGAACACACCTAGCAGCTTTCCATGGTTATGTGCAAGTTAGGTGCTGGCTACATGCTCCTGCCCGGAGATACTGGGTCTCCTGGGCCGGTGGGGAGAAGCGGCTGGGCAGACCCAGCTCTGAACCAGCCCTAGGAATGTCAACATCTCTGAGCAGATTACTGGGAGGATGCAGGAGAAGGGGGACGACAGGGACCAGCAGCAGTGCCGCATGAAAACCAAGGAGCTGCAGCAGGCGGACTGTCACCCCATACTTGGTGGAGACCCCGTTATGACCCTGCACATCACCATGGATACCTTGGAGGAACCTGAGTCATAGGCCTTTGCCGTGGACAGTGAGGCAGAGGAGGTGAGCAAGGAAGAGGAGGAGGAGTTTGGGGAACAGGCGACTGGCGGGCCCAGCTATGCTGCAAGCCAGAACCTGTTTTTGACTCTATTGCTGTCCAGCCAGTCCCTGCAGGCAAGCCAGGGAAGGAACCTTGGGTAAATGTGTCAATACATTTCCCATTACAGTTAAGGCTCCTGCAACTATCAGGACACAGCTATTGGATTTTCTTTAATTTTCTCCCACGAGAAGAGTTAGTGGCACAGCAAACAGAGGTCGAAGTATCTGCTTCTCACTCCCTTGTAGAGTTGGCGGGGGATGGAAGGCATGCAGACCGGCTTGTTGATGTACACAGGGATGTCCTTTGAATCCTCCCGAGAGATCTCCATGAAACTTCCATGGAGGTACCTGCAGTCCTCACCCAAAGGTTTCAAGGGATGGAGCCTTATTTCTTCTTCTGTGGTAGGACACTTTCCCACGCCATTCAGCGGTAACTTCAGCAGGCCCCATTACAGTACACAGGCCAGCAGCATATGGGTCTGGGTGATTCTCGGACACCAGCAGCAGCTGTGCACTCTCTGCCTTTGTTACCCTCAGGAGTGAGATATCAGCTAAACACCTCCACTGCCGGTGCCCTGTACTCAGTTCAATGCGGCCCAGCAATTCCTTTCCCCACTCCCCTGTCATTGGCAGGTAATACTCACCGTGATCAAGCGCACCAAAGCAGAAATGCCAATAAACATGTCCTAACACTTTAGGGGAGCAAGGGAAGGGAGACTTATGAATCTTAAGTTTTGTTTTCTTTACATACTATACTGACAATGGTACTGCAGTGTATTTTATCTGTGGCTGCAGTCTAGAGGGGTACACTCATCACAGCAGTAGAACAACTCACCCAGATAAGGAGGAGAAAAAAGAGGATGTGGAAGGACATGTTCTCTGAGATCCTGAAAGCCAGTGCTACCTCAGACTTGAACAGAGAGCCTGGAGGGTGAAGATTGCAGACAGGCCGGGGGAGGAAAAATGGAGAGGAGAAACGAGAAAGGTCCAGAATCCCAGCAGGAAATGAGAGGGTGATGAGACAGGACATAATGGTGTTTCTCCATCAGGAAATGCAGATGCTGCTGACTCTTGTGAATCTCCAGGTTGAACTGCCACTGCATTTGGTGGAGAACTGTAGTATGCACCTCCCTATACCCGTCTCAGCATCCCACGTGGCCTCAGGGCCCACACGCCTACCCCTACCACTCCACATCAGGGCAAAGCATGGACAAGCACAGCTTCACCTGCATGACCTGCGACTGCCACGGCTGATCTATGTGGAGCTACAGAGGCCATCAGGATTCCTTCCTCTAGTTTATTTATGAAGGTTCCAAAAAATGCACCTTCCCTGACCAACCATTGCTGATGGCAGTGAAGTGTCCCTGGTGAATCCACCAGCGGTTGCATAACCATGGAATAAATAGTAGCCCTTTCTGTTGATGGACTCAATAGGAAGGTGCTCTAGGCCAAACTAGGGATTTGAGTGCCGTCTATTGCTCCACCGCAGCTCTTATCTTTTCCCACATTATGAAAGTCTGACACATTAGAAAGTGGGGACAGTTGGAGATCAGAGGTCACGGAGCAGTCCGCGTGCCTTCGGACTCATCACTGACAGCAAGGCTGAAACTCATTTTCCGTCTGGAACGTGTTGCAGGTTACCAATTGCTCAAAATGTTAGAGGTAAACCACCTGTGAGTCACAGGTGGTTTGTTGAACTCACCAACACTGCCCACAAACGGTGCCATTTCACTGCAGTCCTGCTGGACTTCACGCCTCCTGGATGCTTTTTCCATGCGGAATTGTTTTGTTTCGGTGCTATCCATGATCACACGCTGCTGGCTGTGTGCTTACACGCTCCTTTGGTGGTACTTGGGCTCCCTCTGTTGGCTATAGACTCTCAGTGCAGGCTAAGCTGTGGAAGGACATGTTCCAGCCTGCTTGCAAGATACCAATCAATCTGTCTGCCTGCTTACAGGCCACTGCTCTATTTGAACAGTTCTGGCAGTAGTTGCACAACCCTTATCTGCCATTGTCTCTTTATTTCCCTACTTCCCCTTTTCTAGCTGGCTGGTTCCTCCTATGCCAGGACAGCCTGTATCTCTAGGTGAAGTGAATCCCCTTTTTTACATCACTATTTGCTTATTTGTTCATCTTCTTGGTCTGGCAGTGGGAGCACTGGACACGCGTGGGATAGGATGGCCAGGTGCCCAGCCAGCTGAAAAAAGGACCTGACAATGTCCGGTCAGATCTATTGATCAGACACCCTGTGTCTGGTTACTGTGGGTGCGGAGGTACCGGATCATCACCCACAGCAGCCCTTACTGAGCTGAGCCACCTCCTGCCTGCATCAGGCAGCTCCCAATCCCAGCTTTGCAGATCAGAGTTCCTCCCGAGCTGGGGGAGTGGAATTGAAGCAAGTGATGGGGAGAAGGGGAAGGAGGAGTGAACAGGGGCAGAGCCTTGAGGAAGGAGGCATGGCAGGGGCGGGGCCTCGGAGGGGGGGAAGAGGCAGGACAGGGGAGGTTCTAGCACTCCTGCTGCAGTGTCCAGTTTTAAAATATTACAAAGTTGGCAATCCTTTTGGGGGCTATAAATTCCAGGTTGTCAAATGTTGTATTTCTGGAGCCCGTCAATGGACTCAGATAGAGGGAGCTGATGTCTGGTGTGCCAGCTTTTATTGCTCTGGCTGCAAAACTGAAAGTCACCTGAAAGTGAGACTTTGGCACATTTCAGGGGACAGGACATCACAAGAGTGGGTAGAAACTTTTCCAGCAAAACATTTTCTTGATGAATCAGAAATTTTAGCAAATAAAGTCCATTTCATGGAACATTTTTGGTTTTCATGAAAACACCAAAAAAAACCCTATTTTTATCAACTAAAAAAATTTGCAGATTTTTTCCCCTCAAAACCTGAACATTTTAAAAAATTGCAGAAAAAAATCACTTCATTAGCCATTTTAGTTCTGTTGCTATTACGTACCCAAGTTTGCATTTGACACATACCCAATGGATTCCACCATTAGGAAGCTGGTCTTTTTGCATAGTCAGTATTTTGGAATTAAAATCTATGAACAAAGTATTTTAACTAAAGATGAGTATAAAAACATGGTTATCCCCTACAAGCTACTGTGACAATGCATTGCAAATTCATGGCAGAAGAGTGTATCTTTACTCTCTCAGCGTTCCATGATGGGACATTTAACCTATATTTCATGCTCTAATTACAAAAAAATGTGTTTTAAAATATTACAATTCCAGATTTACAATTCCAGATATACAAACTGAGAAAATAATTCATTAAAATAGCTCAATTAACACATCACACACAATTACAGAAAAGTCTCTAACAAGCTCTTTAAAACACAGATTTTCTGATAGAGAATTTCTGATGTCTCTTTTTAAGAATATCTCATTCTTTGCAGCTTTTTGTGAATCTGATCAATTTCTTGACATTCATCCTGTAAGTCTGCAAAAAAGAACAGCAGTTTAAAACATGGTTCATTTTCTTTCTTTCGAACAAGAATTGTCTATTTTCCTTTATTATGTAGCGAGGAAAGTGTTCTAATCCCCCACACAAATGAAGGAAAACAAGGTTTACCATTTTAGGTATTTAAGTGTTTTGCTGGATTGGGGGTTTAAAACCTCATAGACTCAGACTTTAAGGGACCATCATGATCACCTAGTCAGACCTCCTGCACATTGCAGGCTAGAGAACCTCACCCACCCACTCCTGTGATAGACCACTCACCTCTGGCTGAGTTACTGAAGTCCTCAAATCATGATGCAAAGACTTCAAGTTATAGAGAATCCATCATTTTACTCTCGTTCAAACCAGCAAGAGACCTGTGCTACAGAGGAAGGTGAAACCACCCTCCACCCCCTCAGGATCTCTGCCTAGCTGACCTGGGGGGAAATTCCTTCCCAACCCCAAATACAGCGATTAGTTAGTCCCTGAGAATGTGGGCAAGATCCGTGATCCAGAGACTTGGGAAAGAATTTTCTGTAGTGACTCAGAGCTCCCCGTCCAGTGTCCCGTTGACGGCCATTGGGGATATCTACCAATAGCAGTTGCCTCTGTAGACAACCTCCACTCTTAATCTATTTACTCTTCAATTAATCATATTTAGCCCCCACCTAAGGCTTTTCATCCATAGAGCTCAAAGTACTTTGGAAAGGTGGGTAAAGTCTCATCATTTCCATTTTACAGATGGGAAGACAGCAATTCAATAATTTATCCAAGGCTACAGAGAAGTATACAGTAAAACAACCAACAGAGCAGATGGCCTTGTGGTTATAGCACTAGCACTCAGGAAATGTGAGTTTGATTCCCAGCTCTATCAGCATCCTCCCTGAAAGCCCCAGGGAAAGTTGTTTATCACAACCACTCAAGTCAAGGGACATCACCCTGAGCATTTAGGCTATATGTGTGGAGGTTTCAGGTGGGGTTGGCCAGGGTGTGAAGTAGCCATACAATGCTCCATCTGCAGCCCCTCCATAACTGTTGTGAGGGGCCATAGCCCTCCCACTTTTTGAAGGTGGGCAAGCCAGGTCCATGCACTTTTTGTCGGGGCAGACCCCACCCCCTTTCTCTCTGTAATAAATGAAAGGGAAGGAGTAGCTCCCTTTTATGAACACCCAGCCAGACAGTTGACTATAAAGTCCTTCTTGATGGCTGTTCGGCGCTTGCTTTACCTGTAAAGGGCTAACAAAGTTCCCCAGGTAAAGGAAAAGGAGTGGGCACCTGACCAAAAGAGCCAATGGGAGACTAAAACTTTTTAAAATGGGGAAAATATCTTCCCCTTTGTCTGTTGTTCTCCAGAGAAAGAGAAGCAAAGCAGCAATGCTATAAGCAGGAATGCTGTGTAAGGCTTGAACTAGATATGAAAATTCATCTTCCATGCCCAGAAGGAATCATTTGAATAGGGAATGTTTAGACAGACACAGTCAGGTTTATTTCTTATTTTGGCTTGTGGATCTCCTCTGTGTTACCCCTGATGCTTTTGTTTGCTTGTAACCTTTAAGCTGAGCCCCCAAGAAAGCTAGTTTGGGTGCTTAATTTTTGGAATTGCTCTTTTAAAATCTAGCAAAAGCCTAAGTTCCAGATGTATTTTCTTCCTTTTTTTTTTTTTTGTAATAAAATTTACCTTTTAAAGAACGGGATTGGATTTTTGGTGTCCTAAGAGATTTGTGCCTATGCTGTTTGCTTAGCTGGTGGCAACAGCTACTTTTCTTTGTTTTCTTTCTCAGCTCTTCCCCGGAGGAAGGGGAGGTGAAAGGGCTTGAGGGTACCCTATAGAGAGGAATTCCCAAGTGCTTCTTCCTGGGTTCAAAGGGGTTTTTTTGGTATTTGGGTGGTGGTGGTGTTTACCAAGCCAAGGTCAGAGAAAAGCTGTAACCTTTGGAGTGTAATACAAGCCTGGAGTGGAAAGTATTAATTTTTAAAATCCTTGTGGGCCTCCACCTTCTAAACCTGAAGTGCCACAGTGGGGATTCAGCCCTGACACCCTTCTCCTCCCTCCAAGGCCCCATCCTATGGCCAGGCTAACATGGAACCCAGTCAGGGAGCCCGGGCAGTTCTGGGACCCGTGCCATGGGCAGACTCGTGCCATGGGCAGCTGTGGGGAGCTGCTGACCCTCCACCTGCCCTGGGTGGGGGACTCAGAGGGTGGGAACACAGGCAGGGGACTGCTTTTGGTCCCAGGCCTCGCTCCATCTTCCAGCTTGTCTGGGAGCAGGGCGTCTGGGGAAGAGGAGGAGGTGTGGGGAGTGGGACCTTGGGGGAGAAGAAGAGGGTCCCCCAACCCTCCCACACTTGGGAAGGCTCTGACACCCTAGACTGGGGCCACTGAATCTACATAAAATGCAGCTCCTGCCCACACAGGGACCTTCTGCACTAGACCCCTTTTTAAGGAGGGAGGGTGGAGTACTGGTGTTCCAAAGCTCATTCCCCCAGCCCCACTGAGCCATTCAGCCCTTGCTGGGAGGGTGCTCCTGCTTCCCCTCACACTGAGGCTCCACGTACCAAGGCAGTGGATTTCTCCTCATACACACAGGCCAGTTCACACTCAAATGTCATGTCAGGGCCTGGTTCAGCCACTGCCCTGTCGGGCAGCCTGCACGTGGGCGAATGAGCCTCTTGTAGCATTTCATACCATCGGGGCAGAGAGGGTTCTGACTCCAGCCACGCCCATACCCAGGAAGAGATTTCAGAGTTTTACCTGGCAGCTTCTCGGTGACTTTTTCCCGGTGAGACAAGGCGAGTTTGAGCATGGTGGAAATGTCCGTCTGCAGCTTTGTCACGATGAAGTTCTGCAGCAAACACATTGCACAGCACGTGAGCACGGAAATGACCTCACGGCAACTCAGTCCTGTCAGCTCATCTAGGGGAGAAGGAGCCGAAGTCTGCACCATCGGGTGCAGCACCAGCTGAATAGTCTGTGAAGTTCTAATCACAATCAACCACTCCTGTGCAACGCCAACCAGACATGCAGGTACCATCAAGGTACCATCACTGGAAGGCGGTGGGGCTGCACAGGTGTAATATGGGCCTTGTTTGCCCTGCAGAGCTGTTATTGCTGGTTATGATAGACAGGAAGGAAAGAGGAAGCTTGACCCTCAGATCCCAAGGGGAATTTACAGAACTGGCAGGTGGCTTGTAAACAGAGAACGTTTCATCTGGAGAGACCGTACAAACGATGCTCACAATGCCATTTTTACAGTCACAGAGGTGGTGGAACCAGACCCCAAATCAGAGTCTATGGCAGCGGTTGCAGATCCAGTTCCTGGGACCCAGCCAGAACCAGCGCAAGGATCAGAACTGACGGAACAGTCAGCACCAGAGACCATGCTTGCAATTGCACCAGAGTCAGGGGAGCCAGCACCAAAGAGTGCCACAGAGCCTGCATCTGCAGCAGCAGCTAAACCAGCACTAAAGGCTCAACTGGAGCCCGAAATATCACTGAGTGCACCAGCAGAGAGCAGTTCAGGTCTGACCGCCGCTTCCCACAGCCCCCATTGGATAGGGACGGCGAACTGCGGTCAGTGGGAGCTGTGATCGGCAAACCGGCAAGTAAACAAACCATCGGGGCCTGCTAAGGGTGCTTACCCTGCAGTGTCGCATGCCGAGGTTGCTGATCCCTGAGTTAGGAACATGTGTGTTTGCAAGATCTGACCCTTAAAGGACACCTCTGAAATCAAGGTCACGTTGTGTTTGCTCTTGGTGGAAACTGAACATCCCATGAAGCAGCGGGTTTGCTCCAATATCTTTGACCTACATTCTGGCTGGGTCGCTTGCTCTGGGCCGCTCCCTCTGTGGACACTGTACTGTTGCCAGACAGCACCACCCAAGCCCATAAATACAGCCCCACAAAGCAGGGGGAAGGGTCCTTCACCTTCAGTTCCTGGAGCTGCACCTTCATCTTCTCCTTTGCCTTCTCAAACATTCCACCCTCTGTCTCTTTCTCAATGTTCTCTTTCAGGATATTTTGCATCCTCTGGCAGGATCGTGGCCCCCTGATCTTAGCCGCCTCTGTTGGAAAGATGGGAGCAGTCACAGCTCTGGACAAGACTGGGAAAGATTTGGGGCAGGGAGGGTGGCAGGTACTGGGTTTAGCTGAAGAAAATGACAGCAGCCAATGGCAGTGATGGTACCACTCGAAGGGACCTCTAGCTGATTCTTCTAGTGACAGTGACTTTAGTGCTGGAGAAAAGAGCCAGCCTGGCTGCCCCCTCATATTCTACAATGCAAATGACCCCTCCATGTCCACACGTGCCCCAGCCCAGAGTGGGAGGGGCCTCACTGCCTCAGGGCCCTGCAGAGATGTCAGTGAAACACTGAGCATATTGGGCTGAAATCCCAGTGCTCAGTGATACAGGGCTGACAATGGGTGGTCCTTAATAGAGGATATCGAAATGTAATTGCCCTAGACAATGGACTAGCTCACCCAAGGGAACTGATATGTCAGGGGAGAGTTTGCCTGGGCAACAAAGTCACCTGACAGGGGTTTGTGATCACCTGAAGAAGCTGGCAAGGGTATTGCCTGACAGAAGGTGCCAAAAGTGACAGAGGAAGGAGCTGATCCCTGGGGTCTTCGGCTGTTTTGTTTCTAGCTCAAAAGGAGAAAGAAGCAACTGGGCATGCAGGGTCTGCAACAGGCAGAGGGCACCTACTTGCTTTCCTGAGCCCAGATGGCCCCAGGGTCTGCCAACGGAAGAGATTAAACTGGTGAAGGCAAAGGAAACAAGCTGACCCCAGGGAAGAAGGCTCCATGTTGCAGCCCAAAAGCCGTGCACTGAAGCAGGACTATGGATAACCCAAGGAACTCTGACCCCAGCCCAAAGAACGCCCTGGAGTGGTGAGGAAACAGAGGCAGGGAAATGCAGGTAGGGTTTAGTGTTGTGTGTGTTCAGTATTCTTCTGTGCTTTATCTGATTAAGTACAAAAGCATTCAGGTAGCAGATTCTGTACAAAGTCTCTCTTTGGTGTTGAATGCTTCACAACGACTGCCCGCCTCTGCAGAGAGCTACACTGTAAACCAGAAACTTCACACCTTTGAGGTGGAGTTCTTGGAGAGGGTGTTTAAGTAACTGGGGTGTCTTGAGTGGGGGGTCAGTTTAGGGCCTAGGGGCCCAACACAGGAGGTGTGAGGTGCTCCATTTCCATGAGGGGTAGCAGACTGAGAGTCAATGCTCAGGAAACGTTCCAGAGAGGCCATGGGAGGATCCAGTGCTGCACTCTACTGAGATCCAGGGAAGCTTAAAACTCCCAGGGATCCAGAGGCTTGGATTCCCCTCACAGCAGTCTGCTGGATGGCTGGAAGGGAGCACCAGCTAGATCTGCGGCACCACCAAACCCATGTTGCCCAAGAACACCAATTTACATATTTTGCTTCATGTTTTACTGGTGTTAATGAAGCTGAGATGGTCCCTGTAACTGGGCCCCAGTGAGGGGCAAGAAGAGTTCTTCTATCTGTCTGGGAAAAACATCTCAAGCAGCCAGAGAAAGAACTTCTTTGCTTTCCTATCCCATTTTAGCCAGTGTCTGTGGCTCCTGTTCTTAGGGGCATGGCTACACTTGCATGTTATACCTCAATAAAGCCTCCCAGAATGCTCTACCTTACTTTCTGTCCCCACTGGCAAGGCGTGTAGAGTGCTCTGACTCCCTGCCTGGAGTGCTCTTGGTACTCCACCTCGGCAAGAGGATTAACGGCTGTTGCGTATTGGGTGACACACTTCAGGGTCAGTGTGAACAAAGAGTTAAGTTACTGCGCTCTGACTGACCTCCAGAAATGCCCCATAATCTCCTTAAGCCAAGTGGTCACTCTTCACTTTGTTGTCAAATTGCTGCAGGAATGCAGAAGTGCCTTTTCAAAGCTCCATTTCAGACAGCAGCTGCTTATCTGATCCGACAAACATTTACTGTTTGCTTTGCGTGAGTGAGAGGCAGGGAGAGGTAGAGGGTCTGAACTTACAAGATAGTGTGCTGACACACTCTCAGCACTCCAAAAACCTACTTTCTCTCTCCCCTCACATACACACAACACACTCCACCCCCACCTCATTTGAAAAGTACATTGCAGCCATTTGAACGCTGAGGTAGCTGCCCATAATGCACCACTCCCAATGCTGATGATGCAAGTGCTGCAAATGTGGCCACGCCAGTATGCTTGCAGCTGTCAGTGTGGACAGACTGGAGCACTTTCCCTGGAGCGCTCTCCAAAGACTGGCTTAATTCAAAGCACTCTACAGCTGCAAGTATAGCCAGTCCCTTAGTCTCCAAGCGTTCCTATCAAGTGCATCTTCCAAGCTGACATGAAACTTCTTCATGTCCTCCTCCAGCATCTCAAACCACCCATTTCTGCATCTTCTCTGTGGTCTTTGTCCTGTGACTAGTAGGTATTATACTCTCTCACCAACATATCCAATGTGTTGTCGTCTCACTTGACCCGGCCACCTCAGTCAATACTCCTTCAGCTTTTCCCTGATGGGATTTACCTGCATCACAGTTCATACCATCTCACTGATTAGCCTCTCAGCTCTGGTCTTACTCATTGTCCCCTGAGCATTCTCATTTCCGCGGTGTGAAGCAGTCATTCTCTCTTCCTCCTTGGCCAGCATTCTGACCTGTATGTCATGGCTGGTCTAACCATGGTCTTATAAGCTTTGCTCTTTAGTTTTCTTGGCATCTTGGTATGACAGAGAACTCATCAACTCCCTCCATGTACACATCAAGTGCTCTTCATGACACTCTTAACAGCAATATCCACATTCCCATCAAGGCTCAACATTGAACCGAGGTATTTAAATTGTTGCACATACAGAGCGCTATACCATTCACCCTTACAGGCTTCTCCTTGTCCCTCTCCATGAAGCATCATGTGCATTCTGTCTTCTGCCAGCTGATTTGTAAATCATATTCTTCTCCTGCAGCCATCCATCATTCTAGCTCCCTTTCTAGTTCGTATTTATCCTTGTGACACAACATTATATCATCCGTGAAAAGCCTCTCTCCTAATGCCCTGCCTCAAGGTGTCCATTACAATTACAAATAGGAATGGGCTTAAAGCTGATCCTGATCCTTAAAGCTGATCCTTACAGTAAATGGCTCATTGGAGCCAGAGCTGCTCCTCATTACTGTTTTGTGCCCCTTGTACATGTCCGAACGAATAACTTGAGCAGATTGTGCGTCCACAGGCATCACCTCTGGGATGCTCTCATAAGCCTTCTCTAAGTCCACAAACACTAAATGCAATTCCTTGCATTTCTCCCTGTACTTCTCCTGCAGTATTTGGGCTGCAGACACTACATTGATCGTTGACCTTCCTGGCACAAACCCAAATTGGTTGTCACTTAGTTGATGCTCCAGTTCCTCACAAACTCTTTTCTTGATAATTCTTTCCAGCCATTTCATCGTGTGACTCATTCACTTGAGGGGTCTGTGTGAGTCAGTGTTTGGTGTAATGGTGCCCCCTCTGGCCAAGTGGGGGCATGGCACCTGAGTTCACTCAGCTAAGCAAGGCTGTTAGTCTATTCCTGGTGCCCAGAAATCTGAAAACTCTCTTTGCCCTCAAGTTCACCAGGGGGTCATAGAATCATGGAATATCGAGGTTGAAAGGGAACTCAGGAGGTATCTAGTCCAACCCCCTGCTCAAAGCAGGACCAATCTCCAACTAAATCACCCCAGCCAGGGCTTTGTCAAGCCTGACCTTAAAAACCTCAAGGAAGGAGATTTCATCATCTCCCTAGAGAACCCATTCCAGTGCTTCACCACCCTCCTAGTAAAAGTGTTTCCTAATACCCAATCTAGACCTCCCTCACTGCAACTTGAGACCATTACTCCTTGTTCTGTCATCTAGTACCACTGAGAACAGTCTAGATCCATCCTCTTTGGAACCCGCTTTCAGGGAGTTGAAAGCAGCTATCAAATCTCCCCGCAGTCTTCTCTTTTGTAGACTAAACAATCCCAGTTCACTCAGCCTCTCCTCATAAGTCATGTGCTCCAGCCCCTTAATCATTTTTGTTGCCCTCCTCTGGACTCTTTCCAATTTGTCCACACCCTTCTTGTAGTGTGGGTCCCAAAACTGGACACAGTGCTTCAGAAGAGGCCTCACCAATGCCAAATAGAGGAGAATGATCATGTCCCTCGATCTGCTGGCAATGCTCCTAGTTATACAGCCCAAAATGCTGTCAGGCTTCTTGGCAACAAGGACACACTGTTGACTCATATCCAGCTCCTCGTGCACTGTAACTCCTATGTCCTTTTCTGCAGAACTGCTGCCTAGCCGTTCGGTCCCTAGTCTGTAGCAGTGCATGGGATTCTTCCGTCCTAAGTGCAGGACTCTGCACTTGTCTTTGTTGAACCTCCTCAGATTTCTTTTGGCCCAATCCTCTAATTTGTCTAGGTCCCTCTGTATCCTGTCCCTACCCTCCAGCGTATCTACCACTCCTCCCAGTTTAGTGTCATCTGCAAACTTGCTGAGGGTACAGTTCACACCATCCTCCAGATCCCTAATGAAGATATTGAACAAAAATGGCCCCAAAACCAACCCCTGTGGCACTCCACGTGATACTGGCTGCCAACTAGAGATGGAGCCATTGGTCACTACCCACTGAGCCTGACAATCTAGCTAGCTCTCTATCCACCTTATAGTCCATTTATCCAGCCCATACTTCTTTAACTTGCTGGCAAGAATACTGTGGGACACCATATCAAAAGCTTTGCTAAAGTCAAGGAATAACACGTCCACTGCTTTCCCCCATCCACAGAGCCAGTAGGGTCAGCAGGGGAACCCAAGCCCACCCACTCCATTGGGTTCCAGCTCAGGGCCTCAAAACAGATAAACTGGATCAGTGTTTGTCAACTCTGCCTGTGCCCTGAGCTCCTTCCTACCTTCCCTCGGATTTCTTCAGGCTCTTCAGCCTGATGCGCTCTTTCGTCTCTGTACCTGGTAGGAGTTCCCTTCTCCAGCCTGCTCACTCCTCCGGCAGGCGCTATGCCCCTCTGCTTCTTGGCTCTTTGAAACACCCAGCTGCGGTTAGGCTGCCAATCAGCAGTGCCTGTGATAAGCCTTTGATTGCTGGGCCAGCGTGGGGTATATAAACCCCATGACAGTCAGGAATTACAAAATGCTTCCACATTCCCTTTATGCTTAAAGATAGAAACCAATGTGCTCTCCCTTCATGAGGCATTTTTCCAGTTTGGAGGATGAAGTTAAAGAAGTTCTTCATCATCATCATCATCACTCCCTCACAGCCTGATGCCAGAGAACAAACTGACACCACAAAACGCAGCATCACCCAGCAGTAGGGTCTTACCTTTATAGTAAGGCTTTAGGTCACTCTGGATGCACAGTGGAAGGGACTGGTAGATAGCCATCTTCTTCTTAAGAATCTCTCTTTCCAGGGTCCTCAGGATGAAGTTTGTCTGCATGAATCAATTTAAAGTATTTGCCATTATCTTTTCAATCCCTCATTTGTAAAAACCATCTAAATAAATGGTTTGGAACAGGAGACCTGATCAGGGATTCAAGGGTGGAAAAGTGTTTTGCTTATTTTTTAGAAGGGGTTGGCAACCTTTCAGAAGTGGTGTGCCGAGTCTTCATTTATCCACTCTAATTTAAGGTTTCACATGCCAGTAATACATTAAAATTTTTAGAAGGTCTCTTTCTATAAGTCTATAATATAGAACTAAACTATTGTTGTATGTGTAAAGTAAATAAGGTTTTTAAAATGTTTAAGAAGCTTCATTTAAAATTAAATGAAATGCAGAGCCCCCCAGACCGGTGGTGAGGACCCAGGCAGCGAAAGTGCCACTGAAAACCAGCTCATGTGCCGCCTTCGGCACATGTGCCATAGGTTGCCTACCCCTGTGTCAGACCCAGAATCAAGATGGAATATGCAAATGTGGGATTCTTAAGGCCAGAGTTTTAGATGCAAATATGTGAATTCCAACAGCTCCACAAATCTTTTCCCAGCTTAAAGGCTAAATAGCACTTGGTGCCTTCTTAACTAATTTCATTACTCCTGTGCTTCATGCACAGAGCCCAAGGGTATCTGAAGATTCCCTGGTTGGGGGTGCAGACTTTGAGTCTCTGCTGGGTTTTCCACCTCTACGACCTAGTCCCGTCCATTGTGTCCAACATATACCCTGCTGGCTCCAGCTGATTATAACCACTAGGCAGTTAATGGGGCAGGTTCTCTTGGTAGCTACAAGGATGAGAACCCAATCTGGTATGTCCTTTGGGATTCCCAGATGCTTTCCAATAATATAAAGCAGTTGGGGTACTTGCCATAGGAATTCACAAGAGACCTTAAACACATCATCAGCCTAGCTGGACCTTTGTTCCCTCTAAGCTGCATGGTTGGGCGACTGCCCAGGAGAGATTCAAGTGCCTCAGAGCCACACACATCCAGAAGCATGTGTTTAGGTGTCCCTCCCCCGGCTGCTCTGGCAGCTACTCCCCAGACCCTCCTGCTGGCTGTGCAGAGTGGGTGGGGGGAGGGAGGGGCCAATGCAGGATGTTTTTCTCCCCCCTGCAGGGCAGGGGAGAGGGGACAGCCTGAGCTCAGGACTCTGAGCTGGAGAGAGCTGCTGCAGTCTGAGGTCTGAACCAGCCTACCACGTGAGTGACAGCTGGTCTCCGAGAATTCTCCAGCTGCCAGCACACACAATCTCTGTCTGTCGCTCTCTCCCACACTTGCCAGTCAGGATGGTCCCTAAGGGAACCATTACCAGTGTCATTTAGACCTTTAGGGTGCTCTAAGTTACACCAGAGCCAAACCAGTCCTGGTGCCAAGGCGATTTCTTTCCCCCATCCCTTTGGGTCCTGTTCTAAACACAGCTCTGCTGCACTTGAGAGTCTGGCCCTGCAAGGATACCAGGTAATAAATATTTTATTAAAGCTAATGTTTACAATGAAAATATACACAAGTTAAGAAGTAAGGCTGCTAAACCCTGTGTTGGCTACAACCTGTTCCTGTCTCTTACCAGTGGGTCAGAAGGCAGAGTTCATCACAGAACCGATCCCGCAGTTCCTGAGAGTCCCCATCAACCACTGTTACTCTCCTATTGTTATCCCCATCCTGCAGCTCTCCTCGGCCCTGACAAGCAGAGGGGCAGGATAGCCGGATGACACTAACCTCAGATGTGCCGTCTGGCAGGCCAGAGCACTCACTCTTATCTTAACCTCAACTTACTTCCTCAATGAAGAAGTTGAGCTTGCATTGGCCACTGGTCACTTGGCTCTTCTTCCCAACCTCACGGATTTTATCCTGCACGGAGTCTTTGAACATATCAAGGCAGGGTTTCAGCGAGGCTCTGCTTCCCCTTTGGATCCTAGTTGGATAATAAAATACAAATCATTAAAAAGACAAATGGGCTCGACACAGCTGAGTGGGGATGTAGGAGGAGAAACAAAGGTGGTTGTGAGCCACTTGTATCCCCCTCTCCAATTCCATAGCTGGCCAGGTGCCATGCTGACCCTGGTATAAGCTAGACCAGCAACAGGGCTACTCTAACATACGGCACCTGGACCGAGCACCTGAGAACTGTTCTGTCAGCTCAGGATTACTTGAAGACAGTTCACACAGGTGCCTATCACACTCCCTCCTTCCCTCTACTCCAGATCACTCTCTTTGCTAGGGTTAGCGGCAGCCCATTGTGTAAAGATGGCTGAGCTGGGAGATTCCCCTAGGTCAGAGCAGTTTTAAGTGCCCTTTATACCAACCTAATGGTTGGTGAGAATGTGATCTTAACAGTCGAATTGCCTGCGAAGGAGTGAACACCCAAACACACTTTTCTATAGCAGCTGGGTAAACACTTTGACCTCCAAGCTCTACAGGAGCAACACCTCCACTACCAGGCTGAGCCCTTCTATGTTTGGGCACTGGGAATGGATTGAAGCCACAGAGTTTTATTCAATTCCTTACAAGCCAGTATCCAACACTACTTAATCCCCAAAGGGGCACAGGGTGGCATTTCCCCAAGGCCTGGTCTGCACTGGGGGAGTGGGGTGAAATCGATCTAAGATACGCAACTTCAGCTACGAGAATAAGATAGCTGAAGTAGATGTATTTAGATCCATTTACCGTGGCGTCTTCACGCTGCCCCATCGACTCCGCCTATGCCACTCTACGTTACTTAGATACAGTGCAATTAACGAAAGTGTGAATGGCAGGTGGGGGCAGGCCTGCTGAAATCAATGGAGCTGCAAAATTTGCCAAGGTGTCACCTTATTCTTCTGAAATCCCTCCTTAAACCTAGCTCTGCTGGGACCTATGCAGCACCCCCCACCTCCCGGGCTTGGGCAATGCTAGTGGCAGCTGAGACTTACGCTTTTTGTTAAGTCCACTTCATTTTGTTATTCACCTTCCTACCCTTTCCCCCCCCATTTGTCGGATGCTCAGACTGTGAGCAGAGTCTGTCGTCTTCTTAACATGTCTGCATAGTGCCTAGCACAGTGGGAACCAGGATCCGTCACTGGACTTCCTAGGCCCTACCCTAACATAACAATTATAAATGGTGGACGAGAGAGGAGAGTCAGGGCTGATCATCTTGTCTACAGTCATAATAATGCGTCACGACTGAGGCTTGAACAGTCATGACTTGTGGTCAGAGCAGGGATAGTCAGAGGCCAGGATTCAGAGTATGGGTCAGAGCTGGGGTCAGGAGTCCAACAGCGAGCCAAGAGGCAGATCTCACAGACTAAGACTGTAAGACATGAAGGGAGCGTCATGGTCATCTAGTCTGACCTCCTGCACATTGCAGGCCACAGAACCTAGTTCATCCACTCCTGTAATAGACCCAGAACCTCTGACTGAGTTACTGAAGTCCTCAAATCAAGATTTCAAGTCTTTAGGTTACAGAAAATCACAGAAGATCAGGGTTGGAAGGGTCCTCAGGAGGTATCTAGTCCAACCCCCTGCTCAAAGCAGGACCAGCCCCCAACTAAACCCACCATTTACACTAGTTTAAACCTCTAAGTCAGAGGTAGGCAAAATGCAGCCCGTGGGCCATATGTGGCCCACCGGCCATTTGTATCCGGCCCGCGAGCTCCTGCAGGGGTGTGGAACCAGTGGCCCTGCGCGCCCAGTGGATGCTGGGCACTGGGAGTGCGGGGCCCCACGGGCAGGGGCGCCAGGCGGGCAGAGCACGGACGGCAGTGAGCCGTGGGGCCCCACGCTCCTGGGGAGCCTGGCAGGCGGAGCGCGGTGTGCTGCCAGCCGCAGGGCCCCGCACTCCCCTTCTGGGGCGATGGGCAGGCAAAGCTGGAGCTGGAGTGCCTAGCTGAACACAGTAAGTAAGGGGGGGCCTAGATGGTGGGGTTGGCAGGGTGGTTAGGGTGGGAGAGTCTCGGGAGGGGGCAGTCAGGGAAGAAAGGGGGAGACTGGATAGTGGGTGGAGTCCTGAGGGGGCAGAGTGGGGGGATCTTGGGAGCGGGCAATCAAGGTACAAGGAGTGGTGGGTGAGGGGTTTGGATGGGTTGGGAGTTCTGTGGGGGTCAGTCAGGGGGCAGAAAGTGGGGGGGGGGGGGTCAGATGGGGGCGGGGCCAGGCTGTTTGGGGAGGCACAGCCTTCCCTATCCAGCCCTCCGCCCGATTTTGAACCTCAATGTGGCCCTCAGGTCAAAAAAAGTTTGCCCACCCCAGCTCTAAGTGATCCGTGCCCCATGCTACAGACGAAGGCAAAAAAACCCAGGACTCTCTGCCAACCTGACCAAGAGGAAAATTCCTTATTGGACACAGCATTTCAGCAAGACACTCCAGTTACACACCTCAGAAATAATTCCATGCAGTACCTCAGAGCCCTCCCCATCTAGTGTCCCATCACTGCACTGGGGATATTTCAGAAGTGACGAAGAGTCCTGTGGCACCTTAAAGACTAACTAAAGTATTAGAGCATAAGCTTTCGTGGGCTGATACCCACTTCGTCGGATGCATGCAGTGGAAGTGTCCAGGGGCAGGGATAAATAAGAGGCAAGGGCCAGGCTGGAGATAACAAGGTTAGTCCAATCAGGCTGAACCAGCTTATCATCTCTAATCAGGGAGGATGAGGTATTCCTCTAGCAGCTGATCCGGAAGTGTGAACACCGAGAGAAGAGAAGCTGCTTTTGTAGTTAGCTAGCCACTCGTAATCTTTGTTCAATCCTTGATTGATGGTATCAGATTTGCAAATGAATTGCAGCTCTGCAGTTTCTCTTTGCAGTCTGGTCTTGAAGTTTTTTTTGCTGAAGGATGGTGACCCTTAGGTCTGTAATTTTGTGTCCAGCGAGACTGAAGTGTTCTCCTACAGGTTTTTGTATATTGCCATTCCTGATATCTGATTTGTGTCCATTTATCCTTTTTCGTAGGGACTGTCCAGTTTGACCAATGTACATAGCAGAGGGACAGTGCTGGCACATTATGGCATATATTATGTTGGTAGATGTGCAGGTGAATGAACCAGTGATGGTGTGGCTGACCTGGCTGGATCCTGTGACGGTGCTGCTGGTGTAGATATGTGGGCAGAGTTGGCATCGAGGTTTGTTGCATGGTTTGGTGCCTGAGTTAGAGTTATTGTGGCGTGGTGTGCTGTTGCTGGTGAGAATATGCTTGAGGTTGGCGGGTTGTCTGTGGGCGAGGACTGGTCTGCCTCCCAAAGCCTGTGAAAGTGAGGA
Organism: Dermatemys mawii; assembly: GCA_007922305.1. Taxonomy (NCBI): domain Eukaryota; kingdom Metazoa; phylum Chordata; order Testudines; family Dermatemydidae; genus Dermatemys; species Dermatemys mawii. The sequence continues at coordinate 2,312,411 of ML677411.1, forward strand.
ATTGTTGTCCAGGATGGGTTGTAGATCACTGATAATGCTTTGGAGAGGTTTTAACTCAGGACTGTAGGTGATGGCCAGTGGTGTTCTGTTGTTTTCTTTCTTAGGCTTGTCTTGCAGCAGGAGGCTTCTGGGTACACGTCTGGCTCTGTTGATCTGTGTCCTTATTTCCTCGTGCAGGTATTGTAGTTTTGAGAATGCTTGGTGAAGATCTTGTAGGTGTTGGTCTCTGTCTGAGGGATTGGAGCAAATACGAGTGTACCTCAGTGCTTGGCTGTAGACAATAGATCGTGTGGTGTGTCCGGGATGGAAGCTGGAGGCATGAAGGTAGGCATAGCTGTCGGTAGGTTTTCGGTATAGGGTGGTGTTAATGTGGCCATCATTAATTTGCACTGCGGTGTCTAGGAAGTGGACTTCCTGTGTAGACTGGTCCAGGCTGAGGTGGATGGTGGGGTGGAGGCTGTTGAAATCATGGTGGAATTCTTCCAGAGTTTCCTTCCCATGGGTCCAGGTGATGAAGATGTCATCAATGTAGCGTAGGTAGAGAAGGGGCGTGAGTGGACGAGAGTTGAGGAAGCGTTGTTCCAGGTCAGCCATAAAAATGTTGGCATACTGTGGGGCCATGTGGGTGCCCATAGCAGTGCCACTGGTCTGGAGGTATATATTGTCACCAAATTTGAAGTAACTGTGTGTGAGTATAAAGTCACAGAGCTCAGCAACCACTTGTGCTGTGGCATCATCAGGGATACTGTTCCTGACAGCTTGTATTCCATCTCTGTGTGGGATGTTTGTGTAGCCTCCACATCCATGGTGGCTAGGATGGTGTTTTCTGGAAGATCACCAACGCATTGTAGTTTTTTCAGGAAGTCAGTGGTGTCACGGAGATAGCTGGGAGTGCTGGTGGCGTAGGGTCTGAGTAGAGAGTCCACATACCCAGACAGTCCTTCAGTGAGAGTGCCAATGCCCGAGATAATGGGGCGTTCAGGATTTCCAGGTTTGTGGATCTTGGATAGCAGATAGAATAACCCCGGTCGGGGCTCTAGGGGTATGTTAATTTGTTCCTGTGTTAGTGTAGAGAGTGTCTTGAGTAGATGGTGCAATTTCTTAGTATATTCCTCAGTGGGATCTGAGGGAAGTGGCCTGTAGAAACTGGTATTGGAGAGTTGTCTGGTAGCCTCCTTTTGGTAGTCCGACCTGTCCATGATGACAACAGCACCTCCTTTATCAGCCTCTTTGATTATGATGTCAGGGTTGTTTCTGAGGCTGTGGGTAGCATTGCGTTCTGCACGACTTAGGTTGTGAGGCAGGCGATGTTTGTTTTTCCACAATTTCTGCCTGTGCACGTCGGCGGAAGCATTCTATGTATAGGTCCAGACTGTCATTTCAACTCTCAGGAGGAGTCCATGTGGAGCTCTTCTTCTTGTGCTGTTGGTGGGATGGTGTCTGTATATCAGTGTGCTGTTCTATGTAGTCTTGAAAGTATTCTTTGAGTCAGAGACGGTGAAAGTAGGCTTCCAGATCACCGCAGAATTGTATCATGTTTGTGGGGGTGGTGGGGCAGAATGAGAGTCCTCGAGATAGGACAGACCCTTCTGCCAGGCTGAGTGTGTAGCTGGATAGATTGACAATACTGCTGACTGAGTTAGGGGTACCACCGCTGTGGCCCCATGTGGCAGGTAGGATTTTAGATAGCTTGCAGTCCTTTTTCTTTTGTAGAGAGGTGAAGTGTGTAATATAGATCTCCTGTCTTATTTTAGTAAAGCCTGTTTGTGCGGAGGGTTGGTTGTTTATCAAGGTCTCCAGGTTGGAAAGCTCTTTTTTGATGTTTACCTGTTTGCTGTACAGGATGCTGATCAGGTGGTTCCTCAGTTTCTTAGATAGTGTCTGGCATAATCTCTCACTGTAGTCTGTGCAGTATGTAGAAAGCAATGGATTTTTCACCTTCAGTCCATTTGGTATGATGTCCATCCATTTGCATTTGGAGAGAAAGATGATATCTGTCTGTATTTATGCAAGTTTCTTCATGAGGTTGATGGATTTCCACTCCATACGGCTAAATGCAGTGCCATGCATGGCCTTACATTTTATGCCCACTGGTGTACTTGCACTAAGGTTCCCCTACTATATGCTGAAATCACTTAAGAGCTGAAATCTATTAAGAGCTAAAGAAATCACTGAGCACTGTCTTACGTAGGGGGGGCTGAAAATAGTGCAGAGTGGTGGGCGCAGCCGAGCAGTCCGTGCGCTGGCTAGCAGGACAGCTAGCAGAGCCATTTGTGCTGCTGGCGGAGTGACTGGCACCGTGGAGCAGTTCGAGTGTCGGCTAGCGGAGCTGTTTGTGCTGCCGGCGGAGTGGCTGGCGCACCAGAACAGTTTGAGTATCGGCTGGCAGAGCAGTTCGTGGGATGGCAAGCGGAGCAGAGTGGATTGCGGTGAGGGCTGCAGCGGAACTCCAAGGAGAGGTGGCACAGTAGGCCTCAGAACACGTAAGGTGCCCCTTGCCCTACCCTCCACTTCCACCCAGGCTGGGATGTAAGACTCTGCAGGTTGACTTTTGAACTCTGCACTGACCAGGAACAGAGACTCTTGGGCTGTTGGACTTTTGGGACTATTGGGTGATTTTTGGGGTTGTGGAACTCAAGAGCCAAAGAGAAGGACACGGCCTATTTGCTGGCATGGGGGCCTTCTGGTTCATGGTTTGTTTTCATTAATCCTGTTTGTGGTGTTTCTCCAATATAATGCCACATTGTTCCTCTCTGTTATTAAAAGGCTTTTGGTTCACTCAGACTCTGTGCTTGCGAGAGGGGAAGTATTGTCTCTTACAGACACCCAGAGGGGTGGTATATGGTTGTCCCAGGTCACTGGGTGGGGGCTCGAGCTGGTTTTTGAATTGTGCTATTGGAATGGAACCCCTGGATACTGAACCCGGCCCTTGTCGCTGCCAACTCTGATGGGCAGAAGGGTTACATATTTATTTCATTAAAAGCATTAAAGAGGTCTCTGTCCGGCTCAGAATCAGATCCTGGGGTCTGTAGCAGACCCCCAGCACTAACCCAGTAGAGCCTCTGGTAGCTTTCTTCCACAAAGTGATTTTGACCCAAAACAGACTCTGTTTTATCCATTCCATCACTCCTAATTTCTTTACAGTCTGCCTCATCATTAATATACAATGCTGCTCCACCACCTTTACCTTTAGTACCTTTTCTGAACATCACGTACCCTTCAATACTTGTACTTCAGTTATGACTACTATTCCACCATGTGGTGCCACAACGGCCTGAGCCGGCTGAGGCTGACCAGTCTGGGGAGTGGCAGGCTGGTGGCGGGGGCACTTTTTCCCTCAAGTCATAGCAGCCTTCTTGGAGCCAGATTAGGAGGCAGAGCAGGCCACACAGGACTTCTGGGGGCTCCAGGCAGGGCCATATGGGGAGCAAGGGGTGTGTGTGCTGAAGATTCTGTGCCTAGGGGCACGTAAATTGTAAATCTGGCCTGGCCTGGCCTGTATCTTAGCGCCCAGCAGACAGCACACCCTTCTTTTCTCCAGATGAGCTCTGCTGACAACAAGCCTTTCTGTTCTTCTTAATAAGGAGCCCCCAGTCAGATAGATCTGCCTCATCCTGGAGGTGGTACGATTCTCCAGCCTTCTTTCTGGCTGCAAGTCCTCTTGTCTTTTGTTCTCTCTTGCAATCTTCTGCGAGTCGGCCCCAGAAGGATAGAGGTTGTCTCTATTGACTCTTCTCCTCTGCTTTAAGGGCTAGCTACTCTTCTCTTCTTCCTTGCCCTCTCACCTTCTGTTACTGCCTTCTTCATTCTCCAGCTCAGCGAATCTGTTCCTGAGCACTATTTCCCCTTCACTAGCCGGTCTTTTTCTCTGCCTGGTTCTCGTAGTCACATGCTTCCTCTGGCCACTCTCCTCACCCAGCCATCTACCCTCACTGCTCTCCAGTCCAGCTTGCATCTGAGAGTCTTGATTTTTCCTTTCAGCTTCCTCTCGCCTTCCCTCTATCACCTCCTCAAATCCCCTTTGAAATTCAACCTAGTTTCCACTTGCATCTCCAAGCCTCGGATCTTCTCTTCCACCAGCTCTATCAGGTGCCACTTCATACAACAAAACTCTTTTCAGGTACCCGCTCTCGGATAATGTACATCCTGCATCTTCCACATCTGGTCATCTTCCTGGTCTCTTCCATTCCTTGGGTCACTACCATTGCTGCCTTTGTATCTGTCATAACATTCCCGCCTAAGCGCCTGTCAGGTGGAAACAAAAACAAACACCGAACACTCCCTCCCTCAAGTTCCCCTTATAAACTCTCACTCGAACTTCACTGTTTTCCATTCTGTTTGCTAGCTCTTGTGCCATTGACTGGCTGCTTTGCTGCCTTTATAGGGCCCCTAATCAGGGAAGTCCCATCCTCTAACTGAGGAATGCCTATTCCCTAATCGGGGCTCTGCTATGATAAAAAGCTCTGCTTCTCTCATAGCACACTGGCCCCTATCAGCCTTTGCAAACTGAAACAACCACCACCACTACACAACACACAAGAACTCACTCACTTCCCCTAAGGATCAGGGGCTTTTCTCCTCCCTTCTCCTCCAACAGAACTCCCACTCAAATTCCACTGTTTTCAGCTCTGCTTGCTGGTTCCTGTGCACATCACTAGGGAGTTCACCTCGTTTCACAGACACTTCCTGGCACTCCTCCTGGGTTTAACTAGGGTGTCTGGACTGATCGGGGGCCAAGAGGGAAGCTGTCAGTCTCGCCTTCCCAGGTGGTACTTCCTGTGGTGTTTATCTCCACAGGGTCTATATCAGTGGTTCTCAAAGGTTTGTACTGGTGACTTCTTTCACACAGGAAGCCTCTAAGTGTGCCCCTCCCCCCATAAATTAAAAACACTTTAACAGTTAACACTATTATAAATGCTGGAGATGAAGGGGAGCTTGGGGGCAGAGGCTGATTGCTTTCAACCCCCCCATGTAATAATCTCATGATCCCCTGAGGAGTCACAAAACTCCCCGTCTGAGAACACATGCAGCCCTACCATGGCTGCTGGGTTGTGCTGTGGAGGTGTACGCCATCCTGTACACCCAGGTTCTAGTCCCCACCGAATCTCACGTCATGCTCCAGCTAGAATGGGTTAGGAGAGCTGGTGAGGGACTCCACCAGACTGGGTTACCCAGGAGGGCCAGAGAACAGGGTTCTTCAGGATCCTGGGGCCAATGAGGAGCCCAGGGAACCCTACCAAAGGAGGCTCAGTGTCTTTGCAGCCTGAGTGGGCCAGGTTCTCCTCTCACCTGAATATGCTTGCAAACGTGAGATCGATTTTGCCATAAATGGGCTGAGCGAGGGCACTGTTGAGGTCTATGCGGGCGAAGACCCGGGAGGCATACACACCGTTCTTCTGGCACACGGCTTTCAGAGTCTTGTGGAAGCCTTGGTAGCCAGTGTCTCGCTGGATAATTGGAAACACAGTTGTAATGAAATGGGTATGGGATACATTATTTACAGTTTGTATTACAGTAGGACCTATAGACCCAGCTGACCTACGGCCCCATTGTGCAGAGAGCGGTACATAAATGCAGGGAGCCGAAAGCTGTAATTTCCAGCTCAAGTAGATATATCCACACTAACTCTGATCCGTCCAAGACCCTAGGTATGTACTCGGGGCAGCTAACCTCCCCACCTCTAGACACCCATACCACCACTGCTACACTTCTATTTGTAATGCATTCGCTCGATCAGATGCCAGCTGCAGTGTAAATGCACTCATAACGAGAGACATGCTTTGTTCTGAAGAGCTATTCTAACCCATGTGCTTTACACTGCAACATTTCACTTTGTTCTTCCACAGGATCGGGGGAGATCCAGTGGGGAGAGGCATGGATCTTAGCTGGTTAGTCTGTGTCCTTGCACACAGTTATGCAGAAAGCAGGGCAGGACAACTCAGAAAGACCTAGAAACTTCCAGAATAGGGCATGGCAGTTACCTGATGAGCTCAGTAGCGGTTAAAGAGGCTGTGTAACTTTGCAGATCATACCCAAGTCACCTCTGAGAGCTGAGCCAATCAATGAGCGGGGGAAGGTTATAAATAAAGGAATTAAAAACAGCCCTGTAGACTCAGCAGCTGGTGGAAGCAGGACCAAGAACTGAAGTTGCTGTGAGGGCTGGGTTGCAATCCCTGCACCACTCCAGGTATAGGTCAGTGCTATTCCAGCTTTACTTACTAGGGAAGCATTAAGATAATGTTGGTCAATAACGTGACATTGCATTCCATTGCTTTATAAAAATATGCTTGAAATGTGAGTATACTGTAACTAGAATATGCTTTATGCAAAAGGTCTCTTGTAAGGTATCCTTACAAATCTTATAATCTACTGTGTGCATGCTAATCCTATTTGTACGAATGTATCATTCTTGTATCTGAAGCTAGAAATATGAAGTACTACTCTGAAGTTCTATTGTAATTATGCAAAGTGTGGGCCATAATGGTGGTTTAGAATCTTGATGGCTCCCATTGACCAGGGCAATTGTTTGCAAATGGCTCTGTTTACTTGTAAGCCTTCCTGTATACGTGGGAACCAGCCAGTGGGTAATGAAGTCTCACACGACATGTGAACATGTCACATGATACCGGAATCCATCTTAAATCTGGTACTTTTCCATTTAGGAGAGGTGGAAACCCAGAAAGAGAAAAAGGATTCCCGTCTTATGCCAAAGCTATAAAAGGGGGTGGAACAGAACAAAGGGGGTTGCAATCATGAGAAATTCCATACATACCATCTGAGCTGGAACTAACTAGAACTGTACCAGGGAAAAGATTGGGCCCAGATTAAGAAGTAGTCTAGTCTGCAAAAGAAGCTTATTGGGACATCTCTGAGGGTAAGATTTACCTGTATTCAGTTTCTTTACTGTATTAGGCTTCGACTTGTATGTTCTGTTTTATTTTGCTTGATAACTTACTTTGTTCTATCTGTTATTACTTAAAACTATTTAAATCCTACTTTTTATATCTAATAAAATCACTTTTGTTTATTATTAAACCCAGACTAAGTGATTAATACCTGGGGGAGCAAACAGCTGTGCATCTCTCTCTATCGGTGTTGTAGAGGGTGGACAATTTATGAGTTTTCCTTGTATAAACTTTATACAGAGTAAAACACAACTATTTGGGGTTTGGATCCCATTGAGAGCTGGGTGTCTGGGTGATGGAGAGAGGTGACCTGCTGAGCAGTTTTTGGTTAAAGTCTGCAGCTGGCTAGTGTGTCTGGCTCAACAAGGCAGAGTTCTGGTGTCCCAAGCTGGCAAGGAGGCTTAGAGGTAATCTCAGCACATCAGGTGACAGTCCCAAGGGGGGGTCTCTGTGACCGAACCCGTCACACATAGTGGTGTGTTTTATGGACCTAAAAGGAGAGCGGAGGGCAAAGGGAATATTTATTACCTTTAATGGTGTAGTCCACAAAGCTAGCTTAGCCTTTTATTTTACTTAGCAGTAACGCAAGGAACCTTCAGGTCGTATCCTGTAAGGTACTGACTGAACCAAGTTAGGATAAAAAAAGTAGGCCTTTGACCCTTAGCATAAATAAAATGGCCCGGCAGTTTCCAATTCCCCAAAATCTAGGGTAATAGCTTGCTCAAGAGAGGGAGCTGGTACTTAACGATACCAGGCATCTGCAGGAACCCTGAACTGTTTAAGGTCAGGCTTGACAAAGCCCTGACTGGGATGATTTAGTTGTGGTTAATTCTGCTTTAAGCAGGGGGGTTGGACTAGAACCTCCTGAGGTCCCTTCCAACCCTGATATTCTATGATTCTATGAACTGATACTGGGCTGGGGTATTTTAGGATAGAATTGCTGGCAGATGTTTAACCACAAACTTGCTTTAGCAATAAGTGATATCTATGATAATGAGCTAAAAGGCATTAATACGATAACCTATCGGATAAAGGCACTCAAAGATTATTAGGGTGAGGAAGTCAGCTTTGGACATAGGAGGCTGGGCATATGAATGAATATTCATGATAGCACCCAGGCCCTACAACAGGCCAAACCACCATGTAGCAGGCACTAGCTTTCCATCATTGACCCTTCAGCTCTCTATTGTTCTTATCTACCACTGACCTCTGGGTGTTGGGGTCTGAACCATCAGACTCATTTGGCGTGCCAGGGACAGGGCTGGTCTTTTGTCTCTCACCACCAGGTCCCCTAGGAAGGCTGTGAGTATATATGTATACAAGCATGTGCAGGGGATGACACCACAGGTAACCCTAATGCTATATTAACACTATTTGTTTTTTGTGGTTTGGAACTTCCTTGTCTTCCTTGATTGTGTCAATAAAAGTGGCTAAGGCTTTGCTTTTTCCTCAGTATGAGTGTCTTTGCCATGCACCCTGGGTTCCCTACAAGATATTGAACTTCTTAGTTTTAATTCTGTTCAGTCTGATTCTGCAATGAGAACCTACTACCCCCCTCCCATTACATTAATATCAAACGGCAATCAATACCATTTACAACCATGAAAGATTCAAGCTATAGAGCCTGTGGAACTTACATTTGGCCCTCGGCTAACTGCTCTGAACTGGGATTCTGTCTTGGTTATAGAGCATGTGAATGGGACAGCACTTACTGAGGGGAGGGTCTGTGAATTCTTGCCCAAGTTAGTTGGGTCTGTGGGGAGAAGATGGTGCCCTATAGAGTGAGAGACTTATAGAGATCCAGGAATGGATATTTTATAGGCTGATCCCAATCCCTGCACCACACTGGATACAGGCTATAGACTTGTGTTTCACCAGCAACTGAGAGGACCAGTCAGCTATTGTCCCAAGGGCTGGAAGCTGCTAGCTGGGAAACTTCCCAGAGTGTTTGTTCGCTGCCAGGGTCTGAAGTGTTTGACAGGAATGATTATTATCTCTACCGTACAGATGAGGAGCAGAGGCACAGAGACTAAGACCCGGTCTACACATAAAACGTAGATTCACACCCCTGAGAGATGTAGTTACGCTGACCTAAGCCCTGCTGTAGACACTGTTAGGTAGATGAAGAATTCTTCTTTTGACCTGGCTATCACGTCTCAAGGGGGTGGATTAACTCCAGGATGGAAAACCCCTTCTGTCACAGTAAAAAGTGTCTACACTATGGTGATACAGGTCAAGTTGAGAAGCATCTTACTCTGCAAGTCATCCCACTGAGGGCTACTCAAGGGAATAAAATACCGCTCACCCAAGTAAAGGCGACAGAATGGAGCCCTATATTCATTTGGGGCTGGATTCCAATACCTTTACTCACTGAGTAGCGCTGTACTTCACAAGGAGTCCCATTGGTATAAGTGGCTACTCCATGCAAATAAGAGGATCAGAATCTGGCCCATAATATGCTGCTCTCCTCTGGTGCCTTTCAATGTCCTTTACAAACCTTAATGAATCCTCTCAACACCCAATAATACATAGCCTTTATAGGACTTTCCACCACAGATCTCAAAGCATTTCTCAAAAGTTAATAAGCAACAGGGAAGCAAAGGTGGAGGCAGTTGCTGGCCAGAGAATGAAAGCTGCGCATGAGGTCTAAGTTGAGAACTTGCTACTCACTGTGAGGAGCTGAGAGAATGCTTTTTGGTGAGATAACTTTGCTTGCTTCACACCTTCGTTAAGGGGCTGTTCCAGCTGGGCAAAACATTTCTCAATCTCCTTCTTCAAAGCCATGATCTTGTCCTTCACAAAGCCTTCCAAGTCGCTCTGCAGATAGTGATACTGCAATGGCAGAAGAGCAAAGGCCACATCATTGTGCAGTTGATGCTGGAGGCAAAATAAAGATACACACCAAGATTTCTTCTTGCTAGAAACCGCAGCTGGGTTCGGTCAACACCCAGACGGGAGGCATCTAGAAAGGGGAGGAGTAGCTCAGTGGTTTGAGCATTGGCCTGCTCAAACCCAGTGTTGTGAGTTCAATCCTTGAGGGGGCCATTTAGTAATATGAGGCAAAAATGGGATTGGTCCTGCTTTGAGCAGGGGGTTGGACTAGATGATCTCCTGAGGTCCCTTCCAACCCTGATATTCTATGAACACACTGCTGGAAGAGGTGGTGTCATGAGTCCAGCTGCTATGCTCTGAGTCAAAGCCATGGCATGATGTTGGAGGCCAGGGGAAGGAGAGGGGGGGTAGTGACAACTGGGTAGGTACAAGGTTTGGCTGCCTTTGCAGATAAAGCCCAGAGTGCTTTTAAACATCAATTATAGATAGGGGGGGAAAGAACAGAATCTCTGTATCTTCTTCCTCCTTTCACTGCTTTACCCACTCGCACAACTCAATGGGCTGAGATACACATTTTTGTCCCCCAGTGATATGGGTCCAGTGGTGAGCAATTGGGAGATAGTACTTGGTGTGACATCATCAAAAATCCCAAACGGCCAAATAGAGCATGGCCTTGGACAACGTGGGTGTCTCCCCCTTAGGGAAAATAGCATGTTTCAGCTTGGATGCAGTTTCACTGATGCTACCAATGGAGTAAGCTGTAGTGTAGAAAGGGTACAGGGATTTCTACCACGTCATCATCTAGCCCTGCTCTAGAGACAAAACTCAGAGCCTCCTGTGTCAAACAGTATAATTTCTCTCCCTAGTTTGAACTACAGAACCATCCCCGTTAGTGGTCAGCAGTATAAGGTTCATGGCCCACAGCTGAACAGCTCCAGCTCCATCCATCAGGGGCAGTGGTGCATTTACACTCTAGTCAGCTCATTTTTTAACTTTTGGAGCAGATTTGCATTTGTTTCCTGCTAGGAACCACATGGCGGGTGGCCTGGTTCAAAGGGGCAGGGATGGAATGGGGAGAAGGCAGCATGCAGACAAACTGCTGCAGTGGGAAGAGAGGGGAATATTCACTGCATTATCAGTGTACTAGCAGTGAAGCAAATTGTATTGCCCAAAGCTGTTCCATCCATACCACCATGTTTTGTGTGGAGTTGAAATTCTCAGCCAGCAGGACAACGGTGAGAGCTTCCATCACATAATCCATTAGCAGCTTTTTCTTCTCTTTCAGATAGATATTCCTGACATACTCTCTCAGTTTGGGGATCTCTGGAATAGCACAGACAGGCAGAGTTAGGCCTAGTGTACACTGAGGATGACCTATCCATGGCACTCAGGGCTGTAAAAAATTTCACTTCCTGCGTGATGCAAGTAAGATCGACCTAACTTCCACTTATATAAGAACATAAGAACGGCCATATTGGGTCAGACCAAAGGTCCATCTAGCCCAGTATCCTGTCTTCTGACAGTGGCCAATGCCAGGTGTCCCACAGAGAATTAACAGAGCAGGGAATCATCAAGTGATCCATCCCCTGTATCCCATTACCCAGCTTCTGGCAAACAGAGGTTAGGGATCCCTGCCCATCCTGGCTAATAGCCTTTGCTGGACTTATCCTCCATGAACTTATCTAGTTCTTTTTATAACCCTGTTGTAGTCTTGACCTTCACAACATCCTCCAGCAAGGAGTTCCACAGATTGACTATGCGTTGTGTGAAGAAATACTCCCTTTCGTTTGTTTTAAACCTGCTGCCTATCATATCAGCCTTCCCAGTCATCTCTTTTCCAATCTGAAAAGTCCCGGTCTTATTAATCTCTCCTCATATGGCAGCTGTTCCATACCCCTAATAATTTTTGTTGCCCTTTTCTGTACCTTTTCCAATTCCAACACATCTTTTTTGAAATGGGGCAACCAGATCAGCACACAGTATTTAAGATGTGGGTGTACCATGGATTTATATAGAGGCAATATAATATTTCCCATCTTATTATCTGTCCCTTTCTTAATGATTCCCAACATTCTGTTTGCTTTTTTGACTGTTGCTGTACATCGGGGTCTGTCGGCATTACACAGGGATCTGCGTAAGGAGGCACAAGCAACGCAATGTTGTGAGAGGAAAAGGGAAAGCAACACAAGAAAGAAAACAGGGGACAGAAAAGCAGAGCTAAGCCTTGCTATTAGCAATACACGTAGAGCTGTCTCGTGTGAATGCCAGTCTCCTGCAGCTTCTGGGCAGGCAGTGTGACAGGCGAGGAAGTGTTATGCCCCTGAGGCTCAGGCAGAAACACAGCACACACAGCAGTGACATCAGTGGCCTCAATCTCTGCTTTGCCAGAGGGCCAGTGCAGCCCAATGCAGTAGTAGCTGCAGAGGTGGTGTTGCTGGAACAGTTGAGGGATACGCTAATACAGGGCATTGTTCCCTGGGCAGCCCTCATCTCCTGGCAAGCCCTGGCTGCAAAGGAGAAGGTGCCTCTCCTGCAGGAACCCCACAGAAGGGTGCAGGTGATAATAGCACTTGCCTCCCCTTAGGACGATGCTTCCCTTTGGGGCAGGGGCGTGGAATTTACAAGACGTTGGGCCAGCTTTAGCAAGTACGATCCTTGATCATTAACAGGTAAAGATTGTCTAGCCTTCCACTGCAGGATAAGCTCCCATTCAGGGCACCAAGATGCCAGAATTCTGGATTCAGCAGTGGACAGGCCCAGCAGAACAAGTGGGTCCCATGCAACAAGGCAGCATATGGTGGGGGCTGTAGGTGAGGGCTCCTGAATTGTCAAGGGAAGGGACTGCACAGGAGGGCGATAGAAGTTTGGGTTGGGAGAAAGGTGTGGTCACTGGTGGAAGAAAAGCCAGAAGCGGGCTCTCAGATGGTCATTGGAGAGGGCCTGAACCTGAGAGGTGCTGAGCACCTCCAACCCCCATAGCTTTCTGTGTCTGCAGTGCACTGGTAGTCAGAGCTGTGGATTCAATTTTGGCTCTGCCACAGATACCCCGTGTGACCTTGGCCAAATCACTTAATCTCAGAGTCTCAGTTCCCCATTAAAATAGAGACAGCAACACTCACTTTGTTTATTGAATCTATTTAGATCATCAGCTCTTTATGGCTCTTTATTGGCAGGGACTGTCTCTTATTATGTGCATGTAGATTGCCTAGCGGCATAGAGGATTTGTAATATAGGTGTAATTGTAATACAAATAATAGCAATAAATATAATTTCCACAGTTTAGGGGAAAGCATCTGCACATTTAGATGCCGCTTTGAACCGAATTCCTGCATCTGTGGTTTGTGCCCATCACCAGTAAGAGATGCACACAGTAGATGCAGAGTCAGCACTCTGCGTAATGAAGCATTAGCAATTCATGCTGAAAGAATAATTGCATGTTACCTGACTCTTCCTTAGTGATATACTTCTCCTTCCAATATTCTTTAGCACTGACCGTGTAAACGAGATCAGGCTCGTCCAGAATTTCTGAGTCACTCGGCAGGGTCTTCTAAAAAAAACAAAAACCACCCACCCACACAGATTATATAAAAAGTGGGGTTATTGAAGCAGCTTCAGAAAATTCATAAGAACATAAGAGTGACCATACTGGGTCAGAACAAAGGTCCAACTAGCTCAGTATCTTGTCTTCCAACAGTGGCTAATGCCAGGTGCTCCAGAGGGAATGAACAGAACAGGTAATCATGAAGTGATCCATCCCCCTATCACCCATTCCTAGCTTCTGGCAAATCCTACTGTCACTGCAGAATTCTGCCACCATTAGCACAATAAGTGGTGCAATGAGTGTGAATTTAATCAACTGCATATCCTCAACTTATTCTGTTCATATCAGGATCCAGTTCAAAACTACGCTCCCTCCCTCCCTGTAGCAGCAAATTCCTCTGTCCCATTGTTGGGGCAAGAACCTCTTCCTCTGCATCTTCTACTAACAAGAACAATCTTGTGAAATCTCTGCCTCATCAATGTCCCAGCTCATCTGTCTCCCTTTCTGAGGCCTCATTTCCTCTCTCCCTATGTTCCTGGCGTTGTTTAAGGAATGCTTTGTGCTGCAGACAAACAGTGCATCTTAAATTCCTAATTCTGTATTACTGTGAAACAATTGGATTTGGGATGTCATTTTTTCATTGGGCAAACACTGATCAGCTTTGTCTGCACACTGACTTTAATGCCTGGATCCCTTACTTATGACTCAGAATCAAACCACAGAGGATGGTCAGCTCCAAACACCTAAGTTTTTATCACTGGAGTAAAGGAGGTTCCTTAAGGGGTTTTTCAGAAGTGCCTAACAAGACTAGGCAACTAACTCCCACTGGAAGTTGACAGTAATTGGGCACCTGAAGGAAAAGATAGATCTGGCGCCAGAATTCGATAGGGCTTAGAACTTTGTGTATTGACGTCAAGGTTTTTATAATACAGTTGAGACCACTTAGAAATCACCACATCTCATGCAAAAATACTTACTTATAAATGTTAGTCCAAGGACCATCACATTTACTATTGAAATATAATAGGAATACATTCCAACAACTGGAAAACCCAATGTTATACTTTACCCTGAGCTTTGTCTTCACTCCACTGCTTTTCTTCTTTTTCACAGATGCATTCCTCTCTAAAATGGCATCGTGTTTGGTTTTTATAGGTTTCTACATGTAGAAAGGCAATGAAAGTTACTATAGGTAGTCCCCAAAATGCTTTCATAGATTTTACAGCCAGTAGACACCATCTCATCTGGCTTCCAACATAACACAGGACAAACTTCACCCAGGAATTTCTGCATCAAGCCCAGAACTTCTGTTTGAGCTAGAGCAGATCTTTTAGGGCTTGTCTACACGAACCAGTAATGCCAACTATAGGGATATGATTTCTAGAGCTCACTAATATGTTGCACCTTAACTGGTCCTTGTGGACCCTGCTGGTGTGGACTAGAAGCTCCCTAGTGTGCTTTTAACATACTGCTGTTTGAAATAGCACTATGTCAATAACAGTCAACATGGATTTGTCAAGAACAAATATTGTAAACCAAATTTAATGGCTTTCCTTGATAGGGTAACAAGCCTTGTGGATGGGGGAAAGCGATAGATGTGGTATATCTTCACTTTAGTAAGGCTGTTGATACTGTCTTGCATGACCTTCTCATAAACCAACTAGGAAAATACAACCTAGCTGGAGCTACAATAAGGTGAGTGCCTAACTGATTGGAAAACTGTTCCCAGAGAGTAGTTATCAGTGGTTCACAGTCAAGCTGGAAGGGCATAACGAGTGGGATCCCACAGAGGTCGGTCCTTGGTCTGGTTTCGTTCTATATTTTCATCAGTGATGTAGACAATGGCATAGAGAGTACACTTAAAGTCAGCGGACAATGCCAAGCTAGGAGGATTTGCAGGTGCTTTGGAGGACAGGATTAAAATTCAAAATGATCTGGACAAACTGGATGTAAGGCAGCTGCTGACCCCCCACTGAAACTTAGTGGAGTTTTTGTCTGATCTCTCCAGATACCAAAAGAAAGGGGAAAGAGATGAAGAGAAATCAGGATCCTAAGACAATTCCCAGGGCCAATGGGGAGAGGCCAGTGCTCCAGGTCAGCCTGATTGACAGGGCGGGCAGGTTAATGAGGGAGACAGGAGGCCAGGGGTCCCGTCCTCCATGTAAGGGGAGCTGTCTGAGGCAGAGCAGGGCTGAGCTAAGGAGAGAGCCACAGCCAGAGCTGGGTGGAGGAGCTGAGCCGTGCTGGCCAGAGCCAGAGGGGCAGAGGAGTCCTCAGAGAGCTGAGCTGGAGGCAGACTGGGGCTGAGGCTGGGGCAATCCGGAGCTGGGTGCGGTGAGCGGCTGGAGAGAGCAAGGGGGACCTAGGACAGTGGGCCCAGTGCAGGGAAATGTCCCCGGCCAAGAGGCCCAGCAGTCCAGACTTGGAGGGGAATTGTAACACCAACGGGGCGAGGTCAATGCTGGGAAGTAGGGTTCTGCCACCTAGATCCTGGGGGAATGCGGCCACTGCCAGAGCAAGTGTCCGACCCGCAACGTCCCTGCAGCACAGCCGGGGCCTAACAGAGACCTGGGACATGTGAGAAACAAACTGACCTGCCCTGACAGCCCAGTGACGCTGGTTGTAGTGCCCACAAAGTGGGGTGTTGTGTTTTCTTTTAACCTTTCCCATTTTTCCCTTATTTTTTTTAACTGGTTGCTCTTAAATACCTTGTATTTACTTTGAGCTCTATGCAGTGATCAGTGGGACAGGGAAGCATCCAGAGAGGTGAGAGCGCCCCGGTGTGTGGACACTCTAGTCCCTTACAACTTTCCCTCTCCTGGAATTGACACCTCCTTATCAATTATTGGGAGTGGACTACATCCATCCTGATCGAATTGGCCCTGTCAACACTGGCTCTCTGCTTGTGAGGTAACTCCCTTCTCTTCATATGTCAGTATAATAATGCCTACGTCTGTAATTTCCACTCCATGCATCTGAAGAAGTGGGTTTTTTTACCTACGAAAGCTTATGCCCAAATAAATCTGTCAATCTTGAAGGTGCCACAGGACTCCTTGTTGATACAGACTAACATGGCTACCCCCAATACTTGACACCATATGGCTAAAATCCACTCAGTTTTGTTATTAACATTGCTCAGCTGCCTAAATTGTAATGTCTTTCGTGCCTTAGAGCTCCCATGTATAGGGACTGCCTTATTGCCCCAGTTTTACAGCTGGAGAAGCTAAGGGACACAGAGGTTAAGTGACTAGCCTGAGGACATACAATGAGTCTGTTACAGAGATGGGATGAGAACAAGGGACTTCGTGGCTTTCATGCCACTGCACCAGGCCTCTTGTAGGATATTTACCCCATTCTAGCTGATGATCAGCTTTCTTTCTGAACTACAAATGCCAATACCTCTTGTAATTTTATCCTTATTGTGTGCTAAACTGTCTCTTTCTTACTCACCCAAAGCAAATGGGGGGCTCACATGTGTAGGGCGAGCACGTGACACCTTGACTGGGCCCATGGATGCTATAAATGCCTACTCTTTAAAAAAGTCTGCAAATACTCACGTGTTTCTCTTTTCTTTCCCTGGAAAAAAATTAAAATGACACATTTAATCAGGTATGGCAAATATCAAAAAACCTATCATGCCTCTTGCACATAACTATGTAGAGGGGTTACAGGAAGATGACAATACATAGTCTGGTAAGTAGGAAATGGGCTTTAGTATATTCATAAGCACTGCCAAACTGGATCAGACCCAAGGTCCATCTAGTCCAGGATCCTGTCTCTGGCAGTGGCCAGCACCAGAAGTTTCAATGGAAGGTACAAGAATCACTATAGAAAGCACCTATAGAATGACTTTTTCTTCTTAACCCGTGTGACAGGGAAGTGAATTTGGTGGTTCACAACTCGTCAGATCTGATATACTCGCTATACCTCATACACTGTCATCATGATATATATTCCAAAGGTGGCGTGCAATATATCATTAATATTCATGCATTATGTACATACATATGATCAACCCACAAAGAACTTTACGGATGGTCAGGAAATATGTGACTAAAATGTGTGTAAGCCAGGCAGGTCAGGGGGAATTGATATGTTTTCTCCAGACAAAGGAAAGAGGTGGACATCTCAGACCAGGTGTGCCCAATTCAATGGGCTATTCATTTGTATCTGAGGTTGCAGGAAGAGATCATTTGCATTGTAAAAATCACCAGCAAGGAAGAAGACAGCCTGGAATCTACACCATACAGAATGGCAGCCACAGCCTGGACCAGTCTACATGAGAGGTCCACTTCCTAGACACCATGGTGCAAATTAATGATGGCCACATCAACACCACCCTATACCGAAAACCTACCGACAGCTATGCCTACCTTCATGCCACCAGCTTCCATCCCAGACACACCACATGATCCATTGTCCATAGCCAAGCACTGAGGTACAATCGTATTTGCTCCAACCCCTCAGACAGAGACCAAACACCTACAAGATCTTCACCAAGCTCTCTCAAAACTACAATACCCGCACAAGGAAATAAGGACACAGATCAACAGAGCTAGACGTGTACCCAGAAGCCTGCTGCTGCAAGACAAACCCAAGAAAGAAAACAACAGAACACCACTGGCCATCACCTACAGTCCTCAGTTAAAACCTCTCCAACGCATCATCAGTGATCTACAACCCATCCTGGACAACAATCCCTCTCTTTCACAGGCCTTGGGAGGCAGGCCAGTCCTGGCCCACAGACAACCCACCAACCTCAAGCATATTCTCACCAGCAACCTCACACCATGCCATAACTCCTCTAACTCAGGAACTAATCCATGCAACAAACCTCGATGCCAACTCTGCCCACATATCTATACCAGCAATACCATCACAGGACCTAACCAGATCAGCCATACCATCACTGGTTCATTCACCTGCACATCTACCAATGTAATATATGCCATCATGTGCCAGCAATGCCCCTCTGCTATGTACGTCGGCCAAACTGGACAGTCCCTATGAAAAAGGATAAATGGACACAAATCAGATATCAGGAATTGCAATATACAAAAACCTGTAGGAGAACACTTCAATCTCCCTGCACACACCATGAAAGACTTAAAGGTCAGCGTTTTGCAGAAAAAAAAATTTTAAAACCAGACTATAAAGAGAAACTGCAGAGTTGCAATTCATTTGCAGATTTGACACAATCAGTTTGGGACTGAACAGAGATATTGAATGGCTAGCTAACTACAAGAGCAGTTTCTCTTCGCTCGCTGTTCACACCTCCAATTCAGGTGCTAGAGGAATACCTCACCCCCCCACCCGATTAGAGATAACAGCTGGACCCACCCTGTTATCTTTAACCTGGCTCTTGTCTACCTATTTATACCTGCCCCTGGATTCTTCCACTGCATACATCAGACGAAGTGGGTATTAGCCCACGAAAGCTTATGCTCTAATACTTCAGTTAGTCTTTAAGGTGCCACAGGACTCTTTGTCACTTCTGCAATTCCAGACTAACACGGCTACCCCTCTGATTCTTATCTGGAAATACATTTCAAAGGCTTACTGAACTATAAAGAGAGGGAGAGTGAACTATTACTTGGGTGATTCAAGGGATCAGAGCTCTTGAAATCACGGGGGTGAAGTTTCTGGGTAGTGAGGGTAGGTGAGAAAGATTGTAACTTGCTGATACTGAAATTAAATTATAGTCATAGGGTAATGTATGCACTGAGCAGTGTGAGCAGTTACAGTGCCGCTCAGAGCGCATTGAAGGGAGTTCACACTGTCAGCTGCTTGCACAATAGCATGTTCACACTTGTGGCACTTGCAGTAGTATTCGGATCAGTGCATTCTGGGCAGCTATCCCACAGAGCATCTCTTCCTCTTCGGCCGCTGAGGGTTGTGGGAAGACAGAGGGGGTCATGGGGCATCCTGAGTTCTGTCCCAATACCCCATGATGCATTGCTTCGCATCCCATCAATCCCTGTGCTTCTGTCTGCATCTGACATCATCTTTCAACAGTTTGTGCGCTCCGCGCTCTGCCTCTTCTGTCTGCAGGAACAGATCCCAAACTGTTGACAGTATCTGCTCGCTCTGACCAACACATAATAATATGCTCCATAATATTTGTGAAGGGAAGGGTGAAAGTTTCACTCAGGGCTGTACTGCAGAGGCCCAGCTCTGTTTGCTTTCAGTTAACAGCATAAAGATTGCTTTCAATTCTTTTATTCAAAAACAACCACCGGAGGAGAAAGTCAAACAAAACACATCAGCACTGAGGGCGATGGGAGAAGAGAAGATCCCAGGAGGAGGAGGGATCCCGAGACAGCTAAAGATCTGTGTATGTCCAGGGATCATATCCAACCTTCTCCTTTGGAGAACAGAGCAGTGGGTGCTGTACTTCAGCAGGGCCAAACTGCAGAGGGACTGGTGTTGAGTGCAGTAGGTACTGGGAGTCTGCAGTGCTGGACTGTGACGGGGGAGGAGTGGAATGCCACTGGTACAGACTGGAGCCAGGAGGTTGATAAGAGTGTGTTGGCAGCGTCTGGGGGGCGCATGGGAAAGAGTTTTGCGACTGCGGCTGCAGGGGAGGGCGGGCATGGAGCTGCTCAGTTTGAAGTGCTAGTAGCACTTGAAGCATAAACGTTATGGAGCAACAAGTGGACAAGAGCCACTCTGTGGCTTCATTCTGGCGTGCCGCATTCTCCTTTCGGTCCCTCTTGATGAACCACCATTCCTTCAATTCCTGTTTTTCGGCTGTGGGGTGCATCATAACGTCATGCAGAAAGTTCTCCTTGGTTCTTCATGGCCACTTTCCAATTCTGTGCAGCCATTCAGCATTAATAACAAAGAGGGAGGCTGGGCTCCCAAGGTCATCTGAAGTTTAAATGCAATATTTTACAGAAGCAGTATTGTTTGCAATGCCCAGGCCACTGATTGAGTGATTTAAAACACAGCCAGTATTCACATACCTGTCACTAACTGGCTGACCCCACGCAAGCACACATGAGCCACAAGACCCCCAAAATGGTGAGTAGCTGCAGGGGCAGGGTAAAACAGTGTTTCCACACCCTACTGTACACTGGGCACATGGCTCTTGGGGAAAGACAGCACTGTAGGAGGGGCCCGATAATCATTCCTGTCCCCATTTTCCACAGGATGTGGACTATAAGGTGAACAGAAAGCTGGCTAGATTGTCAGGCTCAACAGGTAGTGATCAATGGCTCCATGTCTAGCTGGCAGCCAGTATCAAGTGGAATGTCACAGTGGTCGGTCCTGGGGATGGTTTTGTTCAATATCTTTATTAATGATCTGGATGATGGGATGAATTGCACCCTCAGCAAGTTCACGGATGACACTAAGCTGTGGGGAGAGGTAGATACACTGGAGGGTAGGATAGGATCCAGAGCGACCAAGACAAATTGGAAGATTGGGCCAAAAGAAATATGAGGAGGTTCAACAAGGACAAGTGCAGAGTCCTGCACTTGGGAAGAAAGAATCCATGCACCGCTACAGTCTGGGGACCGAATGGATAAGCAGCAGTTCTGCAGAAAAGGACCTGGGGATTACAAAAGCGACAGAGTGTCCTGTGGCACCTTAAAGACTAACAAAAGTATTGAAGGATAAGCTTTCGTGGGCTAATACCCACTTTGTCAGATGCATGAAAGCTTATGCTTCAATGCTTCCAGTATTCCAGTAAGCACAGTCTATTTCACTACCTCAGGTATTCCGGCAGATGCAGCTTATCAGACTTGGTGACCACCAGAGCGATGTCACTGCACATTCCGCCTTGGTAAGCTTTGATGCTCTCTGTCAGCAGCACTTCATGGACTTTGTCCCCCAAAACTCGTTCAATGTCAGTGATAACCCAGATGACTGAACATTTATTGATGCTCTTAAGGAGAAAAAAAGAGAGAGGGAGGGAGAGAATTATATCTGGAAGCAACAAGACATGTCCATCCTGAGACATGCTGAGCACCCTGGATTCCCCACTGACTGCAATGGTAGAGTACTCAATCTTTGCAGGATTATGCCAGCAATTTGCAGACTTGAGCCTCTAGTTCAAGCCCCTCAACCGTGTGCCATTCAGGAACATGCTAGCTGGAGGTTCTGAGATGACATCTAGGGGTATGCCTACACAGCAATTAAATACCATGGGGGAGGGAGGGTCCCAGAGCCTAGGCTCCAGCCCAAGTCTGATCATCAACACAGCAATTTTATAGCCCCAGAGCCCGAGCCTGAGTCAGCTGACATGGGCCAACTGCAGGTGTTTAATTGCTGTGTAGATATTCAGTGGCGTAGCCCAAGTGCAGAGAAGATAAGGTATATCTGATCATTGCAGGGACTGCACTTCTGAGGAAAAACCTCAGTCTCCTAGTGAAGTGTGGAGGAATGTGCTATGATGCTTTGATGCTACAGGAATCCAGGAGCAGCAATGGATCCAAGCTAGGAAGCACCATTAGCTAACATCAGGGGTGCCCCCTCAATATACGGTGTGGATGCTGCTTCTGTTCATTCCACTAGAGCCTTCCCCAGGCCACAGAGCTCACTGCCCTCTCTAGAGCTTTCCCCTCCTTCATTACACTGGAATAGTAACGTAAGAACCAATGGTTAAACGCTCTCCAACCAAGCAACGTATCAGCATTTCCTCCCACACACCACAGAGCTGGTAAGTCACCTCTTTCCACATTTCGTCCCTTTTGCTGTTATAATCTCCTGTCCCGGGAATATCCATAAACACGACACCTTCTGGAATCATGTTGGAATTTGGAATCATCACTTCCACGTATTTGATTAGCGGCCACAATTGCATCTTGGCTTTTTCTTCCTCCAGTGTTGGCTCCTCCTCATTCTTGTCACTCTGACACCGGACATAAGGGTCCAGTTTGTCAGAGAGTTCTTTTGCCTGGAACACAATAAATAAGTCAATCCCTGCTCCTGTTTGAAGTCATCTATAAACGCTAATTAATTGAACAACCTTCCACCCAGGTTGTGTGTGTGTGTTGTGAGATTAAGTTTCATTCCCCCACCATTTTACAGATGGGGAAACTGAGGAGCCGGGAGGAGCAAGAACACTCAGTGAGTTATTGTCTGAGTTGGGAATACAGCCCAGGAAGTCCAGCCTCGTTCCAATTCTAACAGAGCTTTCACATGAGCTAAACAGCACAGTGGAAGCACGGCATCTCTCCCTCTGGCACTGCAGAGGACACCTGAGAGAGTCACTGTAGCCCCAGTCCTGATTAACTTGCTCCAGCATCCCCCATAGCTCCCCTAGGCAGAGGGGTATGATTGCAGCACATGGAGACATACCCAAGCTCACATACCGATAGCAGTGAAGCTGCCGGCGCATAGACGTCTATGCGGGCTAGCTGCCTGAGAAATTATCTAGGGTTCTGGGTAGGCTTGTACAGCTGCCACAGCTTTACTGCTATGGGTATATGAGCTAACTGGCTCAAAGCTAGCTCAGGTGTGTCTATCACATGTCCAACTGCAGTACTGCCAACCTCTTGAGATCAAAAATCTTTTTAGTGATTTTAAAAACCACCAAATCCTGATTTTTAGTTTGTCTTTTGACTTTTTAACTCCCTTTACACCTCAGTCATTGTGTGTATAATTTCAGGTTGAAAAAGTCAGACTTTAGGGCTTGGTTACACTTACAGCTTTATAGTGGTTTTGGTTATACCTGTCCTCATATACAGCTATAGGGATAGCGCTATAGCATGTCCACACTGAGACCCGCCAGCAGTATAGCGTGGCCACATTTGCAGCACTGGCAGGGGCACGGGGAATGGTGCATTATGGGCAGCTATCCCAGCATTCAGCTGGGTGCAACGTGCTTTTCAAATGAGGGGAGTTAGGGAGAACGTGTTGTGTGTATGCGGAGGGAGAGAGTTCGTCCTTCTGAGAGCCTGTCAGTAAGTGTCCTTTGACAGAGAAGACTAGCAGGCTTTGTATTTCACACAGGCTCCCTCCGTAAACATCTGCATTGCTTATCTGCTGAGTTGAGAGAAACTCTAAAGAGGTACTTCCACATTCCTCCAGCCGAGTTCAAAACAAAGGGAAGAGACGTCAATTGCCTTAAATGGCTCTAGGCATCTCCAGAGATCACTTGTAGCGCAGTGGGTGTCCACATTTGCGCCATAGCGCTACAGCGGGAGCGCTACAGCCCTTATTCCCCGTGCAGAGGTGGATTACCAGAAGTGCTATAACTCCAAGGTTATAGCGCTCTATGTGCCTCGCCAGTGTGGACGGGTAGGAGGTTATAGCGCTCCTGGCGGCTTTATAGTGCTATAAAGTGCCAGTGTAACGAAGGCCTTAATGTACACCTCTCCCTAGCTGCTCATCCTCTCCTCACCCCTAAGACAGGGAAATGACTAGTCACCCATTTCCTATCACTGTCTTAATTCTCTCCCTTCCTACTTTTGTTTCTCTGACAAAAGAATGTTTGGCTGGTAAATAGTTTGAGCATCACTGCCCCAATTAATGCAGCAGGATTCACACGCCCACACAGAATTTATATAATTGTGCAGGGTTGATGACTTACATATTGAAAAATTTTAATTTATATCAGTCGCTCATATAAGCGATGTCACAGGAAAAAACTATGAGGGACGGGTTTAGCCATTGGCTACAAGCAACACTTCCCTGCTTCTCCTCCCCACTTCTCCCTCGCCTTCACGCTCTGAAACTGGAATTGAGCCCAGCTGCTCCAGACTCCCTCTCCCAACCCATGCCTCCCCCAGCTCTAGCACCTCCCTCCCCAACCCCTCGCCTTCCCAGTCTCTTCCTCCTCTGGCCTCACCCTCTCCACTCATATCTTTGACATAAGAACAGCCATACTGGGTCAGGTCAATGGTCCATCTAGCTCATCACCCTGTCTTCGGACAGTGGCCACTGCCAGATGCTTCAGAAGGAGTAAATAGAACAAGGCTCTTTATCTAGTGATCCATCCACTGTCATCCACTCCCAATTTCTGGCAGTCAGATGTTTAGAGCATGGGGTTTGTCCCTGACCATCTTGGCTAATAGCTATTGATTGACCTATCCTCCATGAACTCATCCAATTCTTTTTTGAGCCCACAACAGTCTTCTGGATTTGGAATTTATGAACACACACTCACTCACCTGTGCTCCCTTGAGGACAATACAATTTGAGGAAGGGATATTTACTAGTGGCTTTGCCCTCAACAGGTCTTCATAAGATTTGGTTTCAGCACCTTTCCCATAGAGCGCTCGAAGCTTTTGGATAGCTTCGTCTACAACACCTTCCGCCTCGACTTCTTCCTCCTCCTCGAACTTCTGCGTAAGCTCCACCAGACTCTTCAGTTCCTCCTTCCATTCCTGCCAGTACAGAGCAGGGCAAACAGGCCATTGTTATCTTGGGCATTTTGTAGAACTGATAAATAGAATTGTTTGTAAATTGTTCATGTTAAACTTCATAAGTAAAGTTTTATGAATGAAACTTCATTCTTTCACAAAACCGAGTACCCCAATAACTGACTAATTGACAATTAAGATGTTTGTTAAGAACCACAGCTGTTCAGGCGGCTGCCCTTGTAAATTTCACTTTCAATCCAATTGCTACTTAAAGTATTTAAACTTGCACTGTTTCAACAATGTAACTTCTGCTCACTGTTTGCCATTCTGTATTAACTATTGTAACCTGAACTCCATTTTAAAATGTTCACTCCATTTTGTAAACCTTGCTGTAAAAGTTGTTCTGCAAAACCCTGATGTAATCTGATTAGTTTAGATGTGTGAATGAGGTATGCATGGATGATGGAATCAACCTCCAGCCCGTCCTGATGAAAAACTATGAACACCAATGGCTGAAGATGCAGACAACAGCCCTAACAAAGTCAGAGGAGTCCACCTTAAAGAGAAAAGAACAAAAGGTCCAATTGAAGGAACATCAAAGCCAGGTCTGAGGCTGAAAGTCACGCCTGCAATTGACGAGTGATCAGTCACACAGATCCCAGAGGCAGCATGACACAGCAAGACCTAGGGATGCTGGATTCAAACTAAAAGCCTATAAAAAGGATGGGTGAGATGGAAGACTTTGGGTAACGTTCTGCTGTCAACACCCAGGGGTATCAGTGCGCGCCCAACAGAGACCCAGCCCCTCCTTGTGCCCGGCTCTCTTGGCCAGTTAGCCGCCACAAGCTACGATCCCAAGCTGCGAACCCAAGCCACGGACTCAAGCTACGTACAGGACGGGTAACTATACAGCAGCTGCAGAACATCGTGTGTGTGTGTGTGTTGTGTATACATAGGTCTTAGATATTAGTTATTGGTTATAAATCAAATTGTGTTATAATAAACGTGACATTCTTGTCTTGTCCCCTGAAAAGATCCTGTGCAGTTTTATCTGTATAACAATTTGAGGGATGGGGCAGGGGCTGGGCAAGGTTGCTACAGAATAATGCAGGTGTTGGTCTGAATTTGATTATGGTTGTACAGGCAGCGGAAATGGATTTTGATAGCTATGGGGAGTGTCTAGAGCTCAGGGTGGGACTGGTGTAAAAGCACTGCAATCACAGGGACTACAGAGCTATTTTAGTGCCGAGCAGAGGGCAGGGGATGGGAGCTGGGAATTGGCTCGGTGCTGCAGGAGAAGGTGTGGGGAGCTGTAGCACAGAAGCAGCACAAGTGGTTCCCTGGCTTCTGCAGCAGATGAACCAGCTGTGGCTCCAGCAGCAGGATTCCCCTCTGGACAACTACAAGCAAAGCATGGAGGGAAGTGCTGTTGCTTCCATCTCTCCCCTCCTGGCCTCCTAAGAGAACCAGCCCCAACCATGTTCTTTACTTAGAGAACACTCATTCCTTCCTGGAGCCCTTAGCAATCACCAGGCAGGGCTCACGTTTAATTCAAGAAGCAGCCTCCTGGGACCTTCTGGGCCAGGGAGCCAGCTGCCCTCTCCATAAGACAGAGTTACCCTGAGGAGGGGCTGTGGCTACACACTCTGCAGCCGGGATCCTCTCCAAAGAACACATCTGTGCCCTGTGCGGTGCTGAGGAATTAGCCTTGCCTGTAGTGACAGAAGGTGAATTTTTGCCTCATAGTTTTTTCTCCGGCAGCTGCTGACTTGCACCATGCATGAGGTGCAGGCTTCGATCCCGGACACTGGCAGGAAGGACTGCTGCTCGATGATGGCATTGAACAGTGAGCTCTTCCCAGCCCCAGTGCTGCCAAAGAGCCCAATGTAAATGGGGTCCAGAGAAGACTTTTCTTTCAAGGTGGAGAGGCGGTCCCTGAGGGGGAGAGACAGAGGGAGGGTTACACAGATTAATGTATTTGGGAAGGGCCAGTAGCTCCCTTCCTCACAAATACAGCCTCACTGGAGTCAATGGAAAGACCTCCCCCTTCTCCCTGCCATTGATTTAGATGAACAGTGGATCAGGCTCCACTACCGTTAAGATTTGGCTGGATGGACAGACAAGTTTTCCCACCATACGCCATGAACCCAGGCCTAGAGCAGCTGCAGCTGGCGAGGGTGCTGGGAACTCTGGAATATGCCCCTAGAAGCAGGAGGTCTGTCTCATGGGGTGTATGTACCCCATGCTTTCCCAGCAACCAAAGGGTTAATACAGGCTCTGCCAGTCACTGTTGATTGGCCAGCTTACAGCAGCTGGGAGGATAAAAGGGCTGGGAGGCAGAAGGTGTATGGCTAACAGAGGAGTGAGCAGGCAGGAGAAAGGAATGTGTGTCAGCAGACTACTAGAGCACTGCCCAGAGACAACACCACAGCAACGGGCAAACAGGCCAACAGACTGAAGAGTCTGCAGAGCTCAGGGTACTCTCAGAATCAGCAAACCCTGGCTCTGTCTGGCTTGAGAGCTCTGAGCTGGAACCCAGTGGAGTGGGTAGGCCTGGGTTCTTCTACTAACCCGCTTTCCAGATTCCTGGACACCAGCAGTGACCGGACAGCCCTACCGAGCTGAGTGAACCAGAGCCATGCCTTCCCCACGTTTCGCTGTAGGGACACCTTTGTACTGACACAGTCTGACTCAGGTCTACGTAGTGCAGTATTGATGTGTCAATACAGTTGAGAGTCCTGGGTCCAGCCAGCGTAAACCTGGGTTTACAATGCCATGATGTTGCACAAGCACAGGCTGGGAAGCACCAACTCTCTAGGCATGGGTCCCACAGGCCCAGGTTTACAATGCAGTGTAGACATACCCCTAATGACCTTATTCTCCCCATGTCATCCTGTTCACGGGGCAGGGTTCACCCTGGATGGAAAAGGCAGCGGGGCCCCCAATCCCAAACTGGGAGCATCCCCAGAGAGCCGTGTAAGCCCAGAGAAGCCTGCACAAAGGCCCTGAGTCATCATACCAGCTCTTTGCTTCTCCTTGGTTCCTGAGCAGCAACATTCTATAGAACTTTCACCATGAGGGATGCCTCCTGGCCACAATTTCCTCTTGGATCCCTGCGGGGAGACCCATGTGGGGAAGGTATCTGCAGTGGGGTTGTCATAACCATAGCCTAGAATTTCCCCTTACCTGTAAGGGGTTAAGAAGCTCAAATAGCCTGGTTGGAACCTGACCAAAAGAACCAACGGGGAAAGAAGATACTTTAAAATCTGTGGGGTGGGGGGGAGAGGCTTTGTTTGTGCTCTTTGCTGATGTGAGGGTTCGCTCTTGGAACTGAGAGGGGCCAGACAAAAAAAACCATCTCCTCCACATAATCCTAAGCAAGCCTATCATATTCCAAGAATTGTAAGTAGAAGCCAGGCAAGGCATGTTAGATCATCTTTGTTTTAGCTTGTGAATTTTCCCTTTGCTACAGGGAGGTTTATTCCTGGAGTTTATTTATTTTTTTTTTGTAACTTTGAAACTAAGGCTAGAGGGGGTTCCTCTGTGCTTTTTGAATCTTTTGTTACCCTGTAATCTTCCATTCTGATTTTACCGGGGTGATTCTTCTACCTTTTCTTTAAATAAAATTCTTCTTTTAAGAACTCGATTGATTTTTCATTGTTCTAAAGATCCAGGGGTTTGGGTCTGTGCTCACCTGTACCAACTGGTGAGGGTATCATTCTCAAGCCTTCCCAGGAAAGGGGATGTAGGGCTTGGGGGAATAGGAATTCCAAGTGGTCCTTTCCCTGATTCTTGGTCTAAATCACATTTTGGTGGCAGCAATGCTATCTATCCAAGGACAAGGAGTCTGTGCCTTGGGGAAGTTTTAACCTAAAATGGTAGAAATAAGCTTAGGGGGTCTTTCATGCGGGTCCCCACATCTGTACCCCAGAGAATAAGCTTATTTCTATCAGCTTAGGTTAAAAACTTCCCCAAGGCACAAATTCCTTGTGCTTGAACAGATAGTATTGCTGCCACCACCAAGTGATTTGGAGCAAGAATCAGGGAAAGGACCACTTGGAATTCCTATTCCCCCAAAAATATTCTCCCAAGAGTGAACCCTCACACCAACAAAGAGCACAAACAAAGCCTCTTCCCGCTCCAGTTTGAAAGTATCTTCTTTCCCCATTGGTTCTTTAGGTTAGGTACCAATCAGGCTATTTGACCTTCTTAACCCCTTATAGGTAAGGGGAAATTCTAGGCTACCCTTAGCTGTATGGTTATGATAGGGGTTCTCTCTTCCAGTAGCACTACCGGGCTGGGGAATGAACTGTCGCTGCAGCAGGGATATCCCAGAATTGCAGGGTTCCTATGCTTTCCTCTGAAGCAGCTGGTGCTGCCTCTGTCAGAGACAGGACCCTGGTCTACAGGGACCGTGGGCTGATCTAGTTTGTTAATCCTATGGTGCAATCTAGACACAGACCTGTATCAGAACCCTGCAAATGCAGGAGTTCAGAGCTAGATCTGCACACTGTGACATGCGTCTGTCTATAGAGCAGGTAAGCAGAGCCCTATGTGAGCATAGGCTGTGGTGTCTAAATCATTAGGCTTTAAGGGAGAAATTGGGCTGCAGCCTCACTTGAGATATTCAATCTCCTTCGACATATTATCCTGGGACAGAGAGTTGGTCAGCTTCTCGTACGTACTGTTCAGAACTTCTCGGATCCTGGATTCCATATTTTCATCTGGAAGGAAGATACAATTACATACTAGAGGAGATAGACTCAGCTCTCACCAGCTAAGCCGCATTGTGCCAGGTCAGTACAAGGAGGGAGATCTCCAAGGAAAACCCAGATGCTATAGGAAATGGCAAGTGATTCAATAGATGGCTCTTCATCCCTATCAGCCCCAATGCTCCAGCATGGTGCTAGGGGGTGCTATGCTGCTACAGCAGTGGTTTCTCAAACTGCAGCCTACAGGTCGCTTGCACCCCAATCAGCACACAGCTGCAACCCACATGCCATCCTCAGGGCCATACAGGTAGTGTATATATTGTGTGGATGTGACTCACATATTAACATATTGAGAGCTGCATATGGCCCTAGGGTGACCAGATAGCAAGGGTGAAAAATCGGGACGGGAGTGGGGAGTAATTGGCACCTATATAAGACAAAGCCCGAAATATCAAGACTGTCCTATAAAATCGGGACATCAGGTCATCCTCTGAGGTCCACAGTTATAAATAGGTTCAGAACCACAGTGCTAGAGGGTATTTCAGATGAGCTTTAAGAGTGAGGCCCTGTGACCAGATTCCACTTGGTGCAACCACTGCATGCAGAGTGGTGGCCAGAGTTGAATTCCCCGGTGCCGAGAACCTGGGCATAATATCTAAGAAATAATGTCACTTATTGAAAATTTGTGCCCTTAAGGTCTTGGAATGAAAGTGAGTCACTAGGGAACATAAGTCTCAGTGATGGTCCAGTCAAGTGGGAGGGAGTTGTCACTCCTCTCTGGCTAGATAATCATGTCATGCGTTGCTTAATTGTCTGCCTTGCCCCAGCTCAGAAAAGTCAATGGTAAAACCATCAAAGACAAACTAACCACTTGGGAGGGAAAATGGAACAATATGGCAATGAAGGAATGGCCCTGCCTGTGAATAAAGGCAAAAAAGACTGATTCAATAGATCATAGAATGAGTGGGGCTGGTTCATGGAAGACTTGGTCCTGGCTACTTGGGACAAGCAAGTGCTGCAAAAAACTGAACTTTGGAGTTCGACTCTACTCTATTAGCTAGGAAAGGTAACTATTAGCAAGTGTAGACCCTAGTTCATGTGTTATGATTTTGTTTTATATGAAACATTTTGTTTCCATCACTCACACTTGTTTCCCGTTGAATCTCCAGTCTTTTTTAAACTAATTCCCTTTCCTTTCATTATGATTAGGGACCTACCAAATTCACAGCCATGAAAAAACACATCATGGACCTTGAAATCTGGTCTTACTGCATGAAATCTGGTCTTTTATGTGGTTTTACCCTATAGTATATAGATTTCATGGGGGAGACCAGCATGTCTCAAATTGGAGGTCCTGACCCAAAAGGGAGTTGCAGGGGAAGTCTCAAGTTATTTTAGGGGAGTTACAGTATTGCCACTCTTATTCTGTGCTGTCTTCAGAGCTGGGCAGCCAGAGAGTGGCAGCTGTTGGCCAGGCACCCAATTCTGAAGGCACTGCCCCACCAGCAACAGCACAGAAGTAAGGGTGGCAGTACCACACCATACCATGCCATGCCATCCACACTTCTGCACTGCTTCTGGCGGCGGCTCTGCCTTCAGAGCTGGGCTCCCAGCCGGCAGCTGCCGCTCTCCAGCTGCCCAGCTCTGAAGGCAGCGCCTTGTCAGCAGCAGTGCAGAAGTAAGGGTAGCAGTACCACAACCCCCACTAAAATAACCTTATGAGCCCCGCACAACTCCTTTTTGGGTCAGGACCCCTACAATTACAACACTGACATTTCAGACTTAAATAGCCGAACTCATGAAATTTATGATTTTTAAAATCCTATGACTGTGAAATTGACCAAAATGGTCCATGAATTTGGCAGGGCCCTAACTATGTATTGAACTCAAGAGTTGTGCATGGTACAGGAGCAGTGGGCTAAGGTAAAACTGGGATACATTGTTCCTTTGGAAATAGAGGCTCTGGGATTTCTGTGGGTATCCAGTGACCAGGGGCTGGACATGACAGTGGGACCCTTTGAAGGCACTTGTGGGCTGGCATGTGTCTATTGTCAGCCAGCAGAGCAAAGGCAGGGCTGGTGTAGCCCACAGGAGAGTGCTTGAGTGGCTGACAAGCTGGGTGTATTATAACGCTAACACCCAGCTGGCACAAGACTCCCTCACACTGGAAGCAGGTGGCAACAAGATGGCTCACAACTCTGTGTGCCCTGAGAAGCACCCTACCTGCTACGGGATGCTGCAGCCCTGATCCTGCCCTGCTGCAAGTGCCATAGAGCAACCACATGAACATGGGCGGGTGCAGCCTTGCACCCTAGCCTGGGGAGGGAGAGCGACTTCTGTACTCTCAACCACAGCCAGGACTGACTCCAGTTTTGCCCTTTCCCTAAAGCCCTTTATATTTCAGGCACATCCTGGCACAGCCCCCCAGTATCAACAGTGACTGGGGGCAGTTTTTCATACTTACAGATTTTCAGGAACTCTTGCTCTTCCGGTACAAATGCTCGATACGTGTCCATATTCCTCTTTTTCTTGGGAGATGGTTCACCTATATCTTCCCCCTCTGCACCTTTTCAGATTAAAAGGCCTTCTCATTAGCGTGATTGCACTAGAGCTGGACACCAGCTACAAGACTCACTAATAAATGACCTGAGGTTCAGTACAGATGGCATGTGGAGACACTAAACCATTTACTTTTATAAACCTAGCATTGTTATTTGCATTAAAGTACTGCTAGAGGTCGAGACTGTGCTAAGTGCTGTAGACACACTAAGACCTGGCTGCAGTTATTCATGCTTTTGTCATCTCTTGGTTGGACTACAGAAATGCAATAAACTTGGGCCTGAAATCTTCAGCAGAAACTCCCGCTACTACAAAACAGAGCAGTGAATTGCCTCAGCTATGCATGCTACCACAAGCTCATAACTCCTGTTCTCCACTCCCTAAATTAGCTTCCCATAGAATCATAGAAGATTAGGGTTGGAAGAGACCTCAGGAGGTATCTAGTCCAACCCCCTGCTCAAAGCAGGACCAACACCAACTAAATCATCCCAGCCAGAGTTTTGTCCAACCTGGCCTTAAATACTTCTAAGGATGGAGATTCCACCACCTCCCCAGGTAGCCCATTCCAGTGCTTCACCACCCTCCTAGTGACATATCTAACCTAGACCTCCCCCACTGCAACTTGAGACCATTGCTTCTTGTTCTGTCATCTACCACCAGCGAAACAGCCGAGCTCCATCCGCAGCTGCAGCGACACAGGAGCCAGCAAACAGAGCTGTAAACAGGGGAGTTTGTGTGGGAGTTCTGTTAGAGGAGAAGGCATTTGGAGGTATTTGTATTATTTGTAGTGGTCAAGACTGGTAGGGGCAGTGTGCTGGGAGAGAAGCTGAGCCCTGATTAGGGAGCGGGGCTTCTCTGCTTAGTGGTCCTATAAAGGTCGCAAGCCAGTCAGGCAGCAGCAAACAGAGCTCTAAACAGGGCAGTCTGAGTGAGAGTTTGCAAGGGGAGTTTGGCAGGAACACTACGAGAATCAGGCAGAGGAACAGACAGGCTAGTGAAGGGAATGTGTCGTGTTCTTGTAATATTGTGGTGCTCATTGGAGGTTTGTGGTTGCTGTGGGTGGTGGTGTTTTGATTTGGTTTATGTTTCACGGACTAACAGGACTTAGGTGGGAAGGCTAAGACAGATACAGAGGCAGCAGTGCTAGTGACCCAAGCAGTAGAGGACACAATGAAGATGACTGGATGTGGAAGCTGTGGTATGTACATGATCCTGGAGTGGTATGTACATGACCTAAAAAGAGTTTCATCTGCATAAAGTGCTGCCTGATAGAGCCAATGGAAGAAAAGATCCGAGAATTGGAGATGCAGGTGGAAACTCTAGTTCAGTTTAGAAGGGGGTTAGAGCAGATGATGGAGCAAAGACATGAGGAGGCCGAAGGGAAAAGCTCAGACTTGCAGAGGGAAGCAGGATCAAACATTTCTGAGGGGAGACTGCTGGGGGATGAAAATGGACAATGGAAGCATGTGACTAAGAGAACCAGGCAGAGGAAAAGACCAGCTAGTGAAGGAGAACTAGAGCTCAGGAACAGGTCTGCGGAGTTGGAAAACAAAGAAGGGGGACAGTAGGTGGTCCCTGAAGGTGGGAGGGCAAGGAAGAAGAGAAGAGCAGCTAGTCCTAGAGGAAAAGGGGAGGAGTCAATGGAGATAACACCAAATATGAGCCCCAGAAGGATACAGGATGGATTGAAAAGGATTGCAAGGGAGAATAGGAATTGAGAGGACTTGCAACCAGAGGGAAGAGGGGATAGACTGGAGAATCGCAGCATCACCAGGAAAAGGCAGATCTATGTCATTGGGGACTCATTATTGAGAAGAATAGACAGGCCTGTAACCAGAGAACAGAAGGGTGTGCTATTTGCTGGGTGCTAAGATATGGGATATGGACCTGAGGCTGAAGAGGATCCTAACGGGAGTGGGAAAGAATCCACTGATTGTCCTTCATTTGGGAACAAATGATACGGCTAGATTCTCGCTGGAATGTATCAAGGGAGATTATGTCAGGCTGGGGAAGACTCTTAGGAAATCGAGGCTCAGGTGAGCTTCAGTGGGATTTAGCCTGTTCCTAGAGAAGGGCAACAAAGGTGTGACAAGATTATGATGATCAATAGATAGCTTAGGCAGTGGTGCTATAAGGAGGACTTTGGGATGTATGGCCACTGGGAATATATGGCAATCATGGACAGAGGACTGGTCTTTTGTGATGGACTTCACCTGAGTAGGGAGGGAAATAGACTTCTGGGATGGAGGCTAACACAACTGATTAAGAGAACTTTAAATTAGGAATTTGGGGGAGATGGTTGGGAGATGTCCAGGTAATCTCCACGCCAGATTTTAACATTGAGAGGGAAGAAAACAAAAGAAAGAAAGGATATAGCCGTGGGTAAGAGAATGGACATAAGGAGGAAGGGTAGTGTAGATACTAGTCTAATAGGTGATATTGGCAGTAGAATGTCCATGCCTAATCGGGTAAAGAATGTGAGCAAAGCCAAACAGAAAAAATTAAAATGTTTGTACACCAATGCGAGGCGCCTGGTGAACAAAATGGAGGAACTAGAGCTACTGATGCAGGACATGAAACCAGATCTTATAGGGATAACAGAAACATGGTGGAATAGTAGTCATGACTGGAGTACAGGTATTGAAAGATATGTATTGTTTAGGAAAGACAGAAATAAAAATAAAGGTTGTGGAGTAGCACTGTATGTCAATGATGAGGTCGACTGTAAAGAAATAAGAAGTGATGGAATGGATGACAGTCTGGGCAAAAAGCACACTGGGGAAGAAAGCTACTAAAGCTTCCCCTGGGATAGTGCTTGGGGTGTGCTATAGACCACCGGGATCTAATTTGGATATGGGTAGAGACCTCTTTAATGTTTTTATATGAAGTAAATACTAATGGGAATTGTGTGATCATGAGAGACCTTAACTTCCCAGAGATTCACAGGAGGACAAGTGCTAGTAATAATAATAGGGCTCAGATTTTCCTAGATGCGATAGCTGATGGATTCCTTTGTAGGTGAACCAACAAAAGAGGATGCCATTTTAGATTTGATTTTTGGGGAGTAGTGAGGAGCTCATAGAAGAAATGGTTATAGGGGACAACCTTGGTTCAAGTGATCATGAGCTAATTCAGTTCAAACTGAATTGAAGGACAAACAAAAATAGATCTGTGACTAGGGTTTTTGATCTCAAAAGGACTAACTTTAAAAAAATTAAGGAAATTAGTTAGGGAAGTGAATTGGACTGAAAAACCTTATGGATCTAAAGGCAGAGGAGACCTGGAATTACTTCAAGTCAGAGATGCAGAAACTATCAGAAGCCTGTATCCCAAGAAAGGGGGGAAAATTCATAGGCAGGAGTTGTAGACCAAGCTGGATGAGCAAGCATCTCAGAGAGGCGATTAAGAAAAGCGGAAAGCCTACAAGGAGTGGAAGATGGGAGGCATCAGCAAGGAAAGCTACCTTATTAAGGTCAGAACATGTAGGGATAAAGTGAGAAAGGCTAAAAGCCATGTAGAGTTGAACCTTGCAAAGGGAATTAAAACCAATAGTAAAAGGTTCTATAGCCACACAAATAAGAAGAAAACAAAGAAAGAAGTGGGATCACTAAACACTGAGGATGGAGTGGAAGTTAAGGATAATTTAGGCACGGCCCAATATCTAAACAAATACTTTGCCTCAATCTTTAATGAGGCTAACGAGGAGCTTAGGGATAATGGCAGAATGACAAATGGGGATGAGGATACGGAGGTAGACATTACCACATCTGAGGCAGAAGCCAAACATGAACAGCTTAATTGGACTAAATCGGGGGGCCCAAATAATCTTCATCCAAGAATATTAAAGGAACTGGTACATGAAATTGCAAGCCCATTAGCAAGAATTTTTAATGAATCTGTTAACTCAGGGGTTGTTCTGTATGACTGGAGGATTGCTAACATAGTTCTTATTTTTAAGAAAGGAAAAAAATGTGATCATAGCTGAAGGTCTTGGAAAAATTTTTGAAGAAAGTAGTTAAGGAAATTGAGGTCAATGGTAATTGGTACAAAATACAACATGATTTTACAAAAGGTAGATAAGAACATAAGAAAGGCCGTACTGGGTCAGACCAAAGGTCCATTTAGCCCAGTATCCTATCTACTGACAGTGGCCAATGCCAGGTGCCCCAGAGTGAGTGAATCTAACAGGAAAAGATCAAGTGATCTCTCTCCTACCATCCATCACCCCCCTCTGACAAACAAAGGCTAGGGACACCATTCCTTACCCATCCTGGCTAATAGCCATTAATGGACTTAACCTCCATGAATGTATCCAGTTCTCTTAAACCCTGTTATAGTCCTAGCCTTCACAGCCTCCTCAGGCAAGGAGTTCCACAGGTTGACGGTGTGCTGTGTGAAGAAGAACTTCCTTTTATTTGTTTTAAACCTGCTGCCCATTCATTTCAATGGGTGGCCCCTAGTTCTTCTATTATGGGAACAAGTAAATAACTTTTCCTTATTCACTTTCTCCACGCCACTCATAATTTTATATACCTCTATCATATCCCCCCTTAGTCTCCTCTTTTCCAAGCTAAAAAGTCCTAGCCTCTTTAATCTCTCCTCAAAAGGGGCCAGTTCTAATCCCCTAATCATTTCAGTTGCCCTTCTCTGAACCTTTTCTAATGCCAGTATATCCTTTTTGAGATGAGGAGACCACATTTGTACACAGTATTCAAGATGTGAGCGCACCATGGATTTATATAAGGGCAATAAGATATTCTCTGTCTTATTCTCTATCCCTTTTTTAATGATTCCTAACATCCTGTTTGCTTTTTGGACTGCTGCTGCACACTGCATAGATGTCTTCTGAGAACTATCCACGATGACTCCAAGATCTTTTTCCTAATTAGTTGTAGCTAAATTAGCCCCCCATCATATTGTACTCATAGTTGGGGTTATTTTTTCCAAAGTTCATTACTTTACATTTATCCACATTAAATTTCATTTGCCATTTTGTTGCCCAATAATTTAGTTTCGTGAGATCTCTTTGAAGTTCTTCACAGTCTGCTTGGGTCTTAATTATTTTGAGCAGTTTAGTATTATCTGCAAACTTTGCCATCTCACTGTTTACCCCTTCCTCCAAATCACTGATGAATAAGTTGAACAGGATTGGTCCTAGCACTGACCCTTCGGGAACATCACGAGTTACCCCTCTCCATTCTGAAAATTTACTATTTATTCCTACCCTTTGTTCCCTGTCTTTTAACCAGTTCTCAATCCACGAAAGGATCTTCCCTCTTATCCCATGGCAACTTAATTTACATAAGAGCTTTTACATAAGGGACCTTGTCAAAGGCTTTCTGGAAATCTAAGCAGACTACATCCACTGGATCCCCCTTGTCCACATGTTTGTTGACTCCTTCAAAGAACTCTAATAGATTAGTAAGACATGATTTCCCTTTACAGAAACCATCTTGACTTTTGCCCAACAATTTATGTTCTTCTACGTGCCTGACAATTTTATTCTTTACTATCATTTCAACTAATTTGCCCGGTACAGACGTTAGACTTACTGGTCTGTAGTTGCCGGGATCACCTCTAGAGCCCTTTTTAAATATTGGCATTACATTAGTTATCTTCCAGTCATTGGGTACAGAAGCCGATTTAAAGGACAGGTTACAAACCCTAGTTAATAGTTCTGCAATTTCACATTTGAGTTCTTTCAGAACTCTTGGGTGAATGCCATCTGGTCCCGGATCATCCCAGAACCAGTCTGATCTCCTCAAACCAACCTGATCTCCTTTGAGAAAGTAACAGACTTTTTAGACAAAGGAAATGCAGTGGATCTAATTTACCGTGATTTCAGTAGGGCATTTGATATAGTTCCACATGGGTAATTATTGATTAAATTGGAAAAGATGGGGATCAATATGAAAATTGAAAGGTGGATAAGTAACTGGTTAAAGGGGATACTACAACGGGTCATACTGAAAGGTGAACTGTCAGGCTGGAGGGAAATTACTAGTGAAGTTTCTCAGGGATCAGTTTTGGGTCCAATCTTTTTATTATTGACCTTGTCTTAAAAAATGGGAGTGTGCTAATAAAGTTTGCGGGTGACACAAAACTGGAGGATATTGCCAATACATAAAAGGACCAGGATATCATAAAAGAAGATCTGGATGACCCTGTAAACTGGAGTAATAGTAATAGGATGAAATTTAATAGTAAAAAATGCAAGGTCATGCATTTAAGGATTAACAACAAGAATTTTTGTTATAAGCTGGGGACGCATCAGTTGGAAGTAACAGAGGAAGAAAAGGACCTCGGAGTATTGGTTGATCACAGGATCACTATGGGCCACCAATGTGATATGGCCATGAAAAAAGGCTGATGCAGTCTTAGGATGTATCAGGCAGTGTATTTTCAGTAGAGAAAAGGAGGTGTTGTGAAACCTCATCTGGAATACTGTGTGCAGTTCTGGTCTCCCATGTTTAAGGAGGATGAATTCAAATTGGAACAGGGGAGGGAAGGGCTACTAGGATGATCCAAGGAATTGAAAGCCTGTCTTATGAAGGAGATTCAAAGAGCTTGGCTCGTTTAGCCTAACCAAAAGAAGACTGAGGGGAGATATGATTGCTCTCTATAAATATATCAGAGGGATAAATACCACAGGGAGGGAGAGATTATTTAAACTCAGCGCCAATGTGGACACAAGAACAAATGGATATAAATTGGCCATCGAGAAGTTTAGACTTGAAATTAGATGAAGGTTTCTAACCATCAGAGGAGTGATGTTCTGGAACAGGCTTCCAAGGGGAGCAGTGGGGGCAAAAGACATATCTGGCTTCAAGATTAAGCTTGATAAGTTTATGGAGGGGATGGTATGATGGGATAGCCTAACTTTGGCAATTAATTGATCTTTGACTATTAGCAGCAAATATGCCCACTGGCCTGTGTTGAGATGTTAGATGGGGTGGGATCTAAGTTACTACAGAGAATTCTTTCCTGGGTGTCTGGCTGGTGAGTCTTGCCCATGTGTTCAGGGTTCAGCTGATCGCCATATTTGGGGTCGGGAAGGAATTTTCCTCTAGGGCAGATTGGCAGAGGCCCTGGGGGCTTTTCGCCTTCCTCTGCAGCATGGGGCACAATTCACTTGCTGGAGGATTCCCTGCACCTTGAAGTCTTTAAACCATGATTGGAGGACTTCAATAGCTCAGCCATAGGTTAGGGGTTTATTACAGGAGTGGGTAGGTGAGAGTCTGTGGCCTGAATTGTGCAGGTCAGACTAGATAATCATAATGATCCTTCTGACCTTAAAGTCTATGAGTCTTTCAGGTAGTTGAAGGCTGCTATCAAATCCCTGTTCAGCCTTCTCTTCTGCAGAGTAAAGAAGCCCAGTTCCCTCAGCCTCTCCTCATAAGTCACATGCCCCAGCCCCCTAATCATTTTTGTTGCCCTCTGCTGGACTCTCTCCAATTTGTCCACATCCTTTCTGTAGTGTGGGGCCCAAAACTGGACGCAGTAATTCAGATGTGGCCTCACCAGTGCCGAATAGAGGGGAAGAATCACTTCCCTCATTCTGCAGGCAGTGCTCCTACTAATGCAGCCCAATATGCCTAGAGTGCTTATGACTATGTCACAAGGTACTGCATGAGAAACCTTAGTAAAGTCAAGATATATCATGTGTACAGCTTCCCCCCATCCACTAGGCCAGTAACCCTATCCAAGAAGGAAATTAGGTTGGTTTGGTATGATGTGTTCTTGAAAAATCCATGCTAATTATTCCTTATAAACTTTGAATAGCCGCTGGAGCCCTGAGGAAGTGGTGGCGGGGCTCTAGCGGCTATTTAAAGAATGGGGTGGTAGAAGCAGGGGAGCCGCGGGCCCTTTAAATGGCCACTGTAGCCCTGAGGTAGTGGGGCTTCCCCAGGGCTCTGGCGGCTATTTAAAGAATGGGGTGGTAGAAGCAGGGGAACCCCAGGCCCTTTAAATAGCCCTCGGAGCCCTGCTGCTGGAGCCCTGGGGTAGCAGCGGGCTCTGGCAGCTATTTAAAGGGCCCAGGGCTCAGCCGCTGCTACTGCCCTGGGCCCTTTAAACCACTGCCAGAGCCCCCAGCTGCGGCTGCTACCCCGGCAGGGGGAAAGGGGAAGGCACAGGGCAGGCTGGGGCTGGCTCTGACCCCACAGCCCCACCCCTTCTGCCCTTACAGGGGCTAGAGCCAGCCCCAGCCCAGCACCATACCGGTAAGTCTCTCAGTCTACTTTCACCCCTGGGATCGAGCCCAGATTGTAAGCAGGTTTCAGCGTTGATTTGATTTTAGCAGCTCAGCCCTTGCTCTGTGCAAAGCTTAGGACTGACAGAAACAAAACACTTCTTGGTTTTTCCCTGCTGGGCTTAGAGGTTTTGCACTGGCATCCAGCACTGTAATATCTCAGCACCTCAGATTAATTAGATTGACATGGCATGGTACCTACATGACAGTTACAGACTGGCAAGTGGCCTGAGTCAGCTGACTCAGGCTGCAGGGCTGTAAATTTCCTTTGTAGATATTTGGGCTTGAGCTGAAGCCTGAGCTCTGGTACTCGTGAGGGGTGAGGGCCCCTGAACCTAAGCCCAGGCTTGAACATCTACACTGCAATTTTTAGCCCCTCAGCCCTAGTCAGCTGACCTGGGTCAGGTCTTTCATTCCAGTGTGGCTGTACTCAAAATGGCTGAACAGATTTTCCTCACACTTCCAGCTTTCCCCTCTGAGCTCTGGCCAAGCGGGGAAAATGTCCCATTTCAGAGTTATGAGCAAGTGAGAGTGCAGGGTTAACACGGAGATCCTGGGCCAAATCTCCCACTGGTATAAATCAGTGTATGCAGAGCTACACCAGCTGGGGATCAGTTCCTCTACATCAGTGGACAACAAATGATAGATTGTGATCGACCAGTCGATCACAGGGCCTCTGACAGTCTATCTCAGGATAAGTTAGGGTTGCCAACCCTCACGGTTTCGCCCGAGTCTCCCAGAAACAGGCTCGATCTCACAGAGGTTACTGCAACCAGTCTGGGAGATTCTCGGCCACTAAAAGTCCAGCGGCTCAGCGGGGCTAAGGCAGGCTCCCTGTCTGTCCTGGCTCCATGCTGCTCTTGGAAGTAGCTGGCATGTCCCTGTAGCCCCTGAGGGAGGGCCGGGGGGTCTCCACACACTGCTCCTGCCCCAATGCCATCTCTGCAGCTCCCACTGGCTGGGAATAACTTGCATCCAGCAAGTTAAAGTAGTATGGGCTGGATGAATGGACCATAAGGTAGATACAAAGCTGGCTGGATCGTCGGGCTCAATAGGTAGCGTTCAATGGCTCCATCTCTAGTTGGCAGCCAGTATCAAGCAGAGGCCCCAAGGGTTGGTCCTGCGGCCGGTTTTATTCAATATCTTTATCAATGATCTGGAGGTTGGTGTGGACTGCACCCTCAGCAAGTTTGCAGATGACACTAAACTGGGAGGAGTAGTAGATAAGCGGGAGGGTAGGGACAGGATACAGAGGGACTTAGACAAATTAGAGGATTGGGCCAAAAGTAATCTGATGAGCTTCAACAAGGACAAGTGCAGAGTCCTGCACTTAGGAAGGAAAAATCCCATGCACTGCTACAGACTAGGGACCGAATGGCTAGGCAGCAGTTCTGCAGAAAAGGACCTAGAGGTTACAGTGGATGAGAAGCTGGATACGAGTCAGTGTGTTCTTGTTGCCAAGAAGGCTAACAGCATTTTGGGCTGTATAAGTAGCAGCATTGCCAGCAGATCGAGGCACGTGATTGTTCCCCTCTATTCGACATTGGTGAGGCCTCATCTGGAGTATTGTGTCCAGTTTTGGGGCCCTCACTACAAGAAAGTTTTGGAAAAATTGGAAAGAGTCCAGAGGAGGGCAACAAAAATTATTAGGGGCCTGGAGCACATGACTTATGAGGAGAGGCTGAGAGAACTGGGATTGTTTAGTCTACAGAAGAGAAGACTGAGGGGAGATTTGATAGCTGCTTTCAGCTACCTGAAAGCGGGTTCCAAAGAGGATGGATCTAGACTGTTCTCAGTGGTACTAGATGACAGAACAAGGAGTAATGGTCTCAAGTTGCAGTGGGGGAGGTTTAGGTTGGATATTAGGAAAAACTTTTTCACTAGGAGGGTGGTGAAGCACTGGAATGGGTTCCCTAGGGAGGTGGTGGAATCTCCTTCCTTAGAGGTTTTTAAGGTCAGGCTTGACAAAGCCCTGGCTGGGATGATTTAGTTGGGGTTGGTCCTGCTTTGAGCAGGGGGTTGGACTAGAACCTCCTGAGGCCCCTTCCAACCCTGACATTCTATGATTCCATGAACTGTGGCCAGTGGGAGCTGCGGGGGGCAGTGCTTTCAGGGTGGGGCATCTGGCAGAGCCACATGCCAGGCTGCAGGGATGTGCCAGCCACTTCCAGGAATCGCATAGGGCCAGGGCAGGCAGGGAGCTTGCCTTAGCCTCACTGCATCACCCACCGGTGGAGCTGCCCGAGGTAAGCGCTGCCCAATGTGAGCCCGTACCCCTCACACCCTCCCGCACTCCAACCCCTTGTCCCAGCCCTAAGCCCCTTCCCAAAGCTCGCACCCTGAACCCCCTCCTGCATCCCAACCCTATGCCCCAGTCCAGTGAAAGTGAGTGAGGGTGGGGGAGAGTGAGTGATGGAGAGAGAGGGGATGGAATGAGTGGGGCAGGGCCTCGGGGAAGGGATAGGGTATGTGGTAAGAGGATTACAAAAGGAATCCCCGGTGAGAGTTCCGTCTCGCCACCGCTCCATTCATTGGCACTAGACAGCAGGGTAAGGGTTAACTCGAGTTTATTCAGGTGCAGCGAAGTCCGCCTGTACAAAGACGGAAGTGGCCCCAACAGACAGTCGCTTCCTCCTTTTATACTTATTCTAAATCATTAGCATATTTTGCAAAGTCTTAGACAGTTATTGGGACCCAATCACCGCTGCTGCTTCTTATTTTTTCCATATAAGGTTTTTGTATCACATCCTTTCCGGGTGTTGTGCTCTTCCAGGAGCAGTGCCCTGCTGCACCCGTCCCGCCAACCACCATGTTTGCATGCGTCCCTAATTGTTGTACTTATTTCTAACTTATGCACCTAGCTTGCAAAACAGGAAACAGCTGCTCCTCCATAGCCCCCCTCCCATGCTACTCCCCCTGCCCCCCTTGCCGCTGCACTCATTTTCAGTCCATGCTCTGAACTTGCCAAAACAGGAAATACCCGTTTTTCCACAGATAGATCCTGTATTGCACGTAAATTCAAAAAATGATGTTATGCTTAAAAAGGCTGGAGACCTCTGCTCCGCATGCAACAATGTTCACAATAAGAGTATGGTTTTAGAGTAAATCACTCTACCTGAGCATTCTGGTCTTTCGTGTGACATTCTAGCAGAGCAGTTCCAAAGTTATGAATGAGCTCTGCTTGACACTGAGTTGTTAGTGCTTTTCAAAACCAGGATGCATTCAGATTTGAAGACGACGGAGGATGACACTGCAAGGTGTAATTATCACAGGAGCTGCCCTAGGGGAATAAAAATAGGGTTACGTTCTTAACTGATCTGCTTTGGGTTTAATCACCCATGTGATTAGCTTGTACCATTGTCAGGGGCGGCTTTACATTTTTGGCAACCCCAAGGGTGGCAGTCAGACGGTCTTTGGCGGCGTGCCTGCGGGACGTCCACCGGTCCCGTGGCTTCAGCAGCGTTTCTGTGGGAGGTCTGTGGGTCCCATGGCTTCCACCGCCCACCACTGAAATGCCACCGAAGCCGCAGGACCGGCGGACCTCCCACAGGCCATGTGACTGCTGCCCCGACAACGACCGGCACGCTGCCCTCAGCGGCTTGCCGCCCCAGGCATGCGCTTGCTGCACTGGTGCCTGGAGCTGCTCCTGGCCATAGTAACAGATCTCCGTTACCAATCTGCCTGTGCCTCAGTTGATCAGGCTAAGACCACAGGATTGTAGGGACAGAGATGGAGAACACACCACGTGACTGAATTTTAAAGCTTTATTAATAAAATCATTAAAAAATCCAGCGGTGAGTGCAGGAACTGCTGCCATGTCACTCAGAGGAAGAAAGAAGCATTAGTGCTCAAACCCTGACCTGCTTTCATACTCACAAACACGCTGCCCAGGCTGGCCAGGCCTGGGGATAGGAAAGAGAGAGAGAGTCAGGGGTAAACGGGAGGTTATCCTGTGCACAGACTGTCCAGAGGTACGCTGTAAAAAATCTCCAACTTACTTCCGCTCTCGGGAAGGTTTTTATGCCTTGGGGTCTCTTGGGGGGGTCCCTTTGAGAGACCATTGCTTGGTATTCCAGTCCAGACTGCCTTTTGTGGCTTCTTCGGCTTTCCCCAAAACAACCCGGCTCCAGGGTTGCAAAGACAGACTGTTGTGTCTCACTGGGCCGGGGGTGGGCAAACCTTTTTGCCCGAGGAACACACGGGGCTTCAAAACTGTGCAGAGGCCCAGGTAGGGAAGGCCCCCTCCCCCTATCCAACCCCCACCCACTTCCGACCCCATGACTGCCCCCCTTAGAACCCCGACCCATCCAACCCTGCATTCTTTGTCCCCTGATTGCTCCGTTCAGAGACCCCCCCCACTCTAATTGCCCCCCAGGACCCCTCCCCCTATCTAGCCCCCCTGCTATCTGTTCCCTGACTGCCCCCTCCCGAGACCCCACACACCCTAACCATCCCCCCAGCCCCCACCAC
This sequence comes from Dermatemys mawii, assembly GCA_007922305.1. Classification (NCBI taxonomy): domain Eukaryota; kingdom Metazoa; phylum Chordata; order Testudines; family Dermatemydidae; genus Dermatemys; species Dermatemys mawii. The sequence continues at coordinate 2,356,990 of ML677411.1, forward strand.
CTAAGCCCCCTCCCACAACGTGCTTACCTGTTCAGCCGGGCGCGGGGCCCCACAGCTCGCAGCGCTCCGCCCAGACGTGCGTCTTGCCTCACTCGGCCCCGCACCCCAGGCTGGGAGCGCGGGGCCCCGTGGCTAGCCGTGGTCAGCCCGGCACCCTGGGCCGGGAGTGCGGGGCCCCGCGGCTGGCCTCGGTTGGCCCAGCACCCTGGCAGGAAGCGCGGGGTCGCGTGGCTTGCCGCGCTCGGCCCAGCACCCCGGCTTGGGACATTGGGGCTGCGTGGCTTGCCATGCTCAGTCCGGCACCAGGAGGGTGGGGCCAATGGCCCCACCCCCTGGCCTAAGCTCACAGGCCAGATAAAAATGGTTGGCGGGCCACATGTGGCCCACGGGCCACAGTTTGCCCGTGTCTGCATTGGGCGGTCGGCCTTCGCAAATTTGTAATCTCAGTCCTGCAACTTGTTTTGCCTTTGCTTTGCTTCTGACTATGTTTTTCACAGCCAGCTGGGGCTGAAAGCAGGGGTTTTTTGGTGCTTGGCATGGTCTGTGTCGATTCTTGACCTTGAACACAGAGCAGCTCTCTATCTCTAGGCCAAGCTGACTTTTCAAATTAACCCGTTCTTTGCTCTTTTCTTCCTCCCCCACTCTCGGTCTACTGAAACCTGCAAAGGAATGTGTCATTCCGCACTCACACATTTAACCCCTCCCATAATGGTTTGCAATGCTTGCAGTAGCATTAGCAACACACCATACTAATCTACTTCCCCAGGAGACTTGAGGGAAGGGGCTATTGGGGTGTGACACCAATTACACCCTCCACACAGTTCCACAGCAATTTTCATATTAAGTGGGATGCTCGGACCATACCTACACCGGTAATTTGCACCAACTCCAGCCAGCAGTGAAATTGCACCAATGCAACCCCCGGGGTGCAGATACACAAACCTGCTATTTGCACTGGTGCAGCTGATCCACTGCTGGAAAGTAGGCTGTTGCATCTTTGCTGTTATCAAGCTTCTTGAGTCTTCCACAAAGGGGGTTGGGTACAAAACAAGCCGGGGTAACTATGTGCACTTAGCTAGCTGCAACATGGGCTAAGGTGCACCAGTGAAAAATCATGGCTTTGGGTGACTTCCCCCATTTATACCAGGGCTTTGCACTGGGGCAGCTACCCCAACAGCTGAAATTGGGGCAAATCCCAACACAGGCAAAGCCTGGCACTTTTATAAGAATTTGTAACCAGCTGTGATGCAGTTAATACTTGGCAGCAGGCCAGGCACTCCCATACTACAAAGAAGGATCCTCCATACACACTTGGACCCCCCCCCTGAAATGTAATCCTAAACTGTATTATACGGTTCAGCCACTGCTTGGCACATAATGTCATTTTGGCACAGTATGTGTGTGGCACTCCCCTCTGGTGTTATCTGGACTGGTCATCTGCTAGGTCACTTGATTCCTTGATTCTGGGAGCCAGCCTTACCCTGGTCTGCTGTGAGGACCCCAACTCCTGGGCTGTTCACGCACGGCCTCCAGCATGTAAGCTGCTCCTTGGATTGTGCAACCGAATGACACTAGCCAATATCTCCAGTCCTAGACACACCCCTAGGAACCTCCGTCTTGCAGTGCCCAGTTATGCTTGCTGTACGCTGCAAACTTACGAGTTTGTCAATTTAACAAAGAAATGGATATGTACCAAGCTGGTTATCCCAAGGGGAGTCTCTGACACGCTTCAAACCAAACGTACTGTTTCAGGTAGAACAAGCAAGCAGATGTATTAACTATAAAGGTAGTTTAAGTCATTATAAGTCAAAGCACAGCAAGTCAGATATGGTCAAACGAAATAAAAGCAAAACACATTCTAAGCTGATTTTAACACTTTCAGTACCCTTACAAACTTAGATGCTTCTCCCCATAGGCTGGCTGGTTGTTCATCAGCCAGGCTCTCCTCTTTGATCAGCACTTCAGTTGCTGGGTATGGTTCTGTAGATGTAGGTGGAAGAGAGGAAGAGCTGGCAAACATCTCTTCCTATTATCATGTTCTTTCCTCCCCCTTGGTTTTGCCCCCCACCCCCATGCCCTTCAGAGTCAGGTGAGCATTACTGAGCCTCTTCAAGCAAGGTTAGCAATTCCCCTGGTGTGGCCTCATGCAGGTGAGTCATTGCACTGTAGCTCCCTTGCTGGACAATGGCTGTTGATGGGTTGTTCGACACCTCGCCTAGGCATTGGTTACTTTCCTTGCTGTTGCCTCTGGGGAGCTAATATCTGGCTGATTTCCCCAATTTACAGCATGTTTTAGTGACAACCATACCACACAATTCTCATAACGTCATATGCATTAATGATATGCATATGTGGATAGAGAAATGACTGTCAACAGATCATAACCTCTCTCTCGATACCTTACAAGGCATGCTCTATACGTAAGATCACGATTGTATGAAAATGAAGATTATGGGGGTTACAGCACACTCCCCCAAGTATAGAGTGTCACAAGGTGACATACAGACACTCCCTGGGTTACGCGAGACCCGACTTATGCAAATTCACACGGGAGTGGGGCGGCTGCCCCACTCCAGGAAAAGGGGCTTAAAACAGCCCAGGAAAGGATTGTGGCTAGGAACAAGTAAGCTCCCAGGCTGACTGGGAAGGCAGCCAAAGCTGGGGCCAGACCCAGTTAGGAGGCAGCCAGCCCTTATAAAAGGGCTGCTGGTTTAGAGCTCACAGAAAGAGTCTCCTCTGCCTACAGGTCTGGCTGCTGGGGAGCTTGACAAGGTACTCGGAGGGGAGCAGAGTGGGGGAAGCAACAGGAGATGGGGGAGCTCTGGCCTGGAAACCCCCCAGGCTACAGGGCCTAGGAGACAGTCCACAAAGGGGTACTGGGGCAGCCCATGGGTAGGCAGAAGCAGCAGGCTAACCCCCCACTTGCCAGTGATGAGTGGCAATTACACTGCAGTCTGCCCCAGTGAACTGGGGTAAATTGTGCCTGGGAATTGCCTAGATTGAGGCAAGGTGGGGATAGCTGGTGAGAGTCCCCTGGGGAAGGGAGACTCAGACTGTGAGGGTACTGCAGGGGTGCAGCACCCCAGGGAAGAGGGCATTGGGGTCCAGGAGGGACACGGGGCCAATGGCAAGTGGGACACCAGCCTGCAGAGGGCGCTCCGGAGGCTGGAACAGTTAATTCCTGTGACAACCAGGGGGAGGTGCCACAGGGGTAAGTCACCGCTCTGCTACACACACTTACAGAAAAAGTTCCATAAGCCAGAAATAGGTTATTTGAGATGAGGAAATTTTTGCGTAACATATGGGTAGACGTTTCTGACTTACAGGAAATTAGAGGCTTTCCGGAACGATCGTGTAAGGCGGAGGGCGTCTGTACCTTATCTAAGCTGGTAACAGCTATAGCCAGCTGTGCACTAAGATATCTTATGGTCTTGGAGGACACATGTCTGGCATCTCTGTCAATAAAGAAGCTCTGTAGCCAGGCTGTATCTGGTACAAGAGCCTGACCTATTAGCAGCAGTCCTGCAACCTACCATGTACAAGAAATACATGACATAGGCCTAACTACATTTGTCAGGGATGTGAAAAATCTACACCCCTGAGTGGTGGTGTTAAGTGATCTAAGTCCCCATATAGACAGAACAAGGTTGAAGGAAAAATTCCTCTGTCAAACTACCTATCATCTCTCAGGGGGTTGGATTACCTACAAAGAGGGGAGAACCCCTTAGGTCAGCATAAGTGGCGTCTCTACTGAAAGACTACAGCTCTGCAGCTGTGCTGCTGTAGAATTTTAAGTGCAGACAAGCCCACAGTGTCAGAGGTAAAGGCAAAGTGGGTGAGGTAATATCTTTTATTGGACCATGATGAGACAGACAAGCTTCCGAGCTTACAGAGAGCTCTTCACACACTGAAGGAAAACAGCAACAAACGTTGCAAACAGAAATTAAGAAATAGCAAGAAGCAACACAGGTTGGAGGAGCTCATGAACATGCTACTCTTCAATGCCCCAGCAAACTTCATCTCTGAAAAACCTAGAGTGGACAGCAGCATTTTGGAGGATTTTGCTGCAGACATTCAGGCATCATCTTTATGCTGTAGGGAAGCATATCTTTAAATCCCTTCCTTGTACTGAAGGCAATCATGAAGGTGAATAGGACAGAATTCTGGTGTATTTGATGCACACTTTTACACATCAGAGAAATATGATTTAAGGGCCTGTTTTCACCAGAGATTCCAACAACCAGGGGCATCTGCTGAATCGTTCATAATCTTTTTGCATGCATTGACAGAAAACTGACTTTGGAACGGTAAAACATGAAAATATTAGGGATAATGTGATTATTGGCCTGCCAGGTAAATCTTTCTCAATAACTAAAATTAAAGACAGACTTAAACCTTCACACAGCTACCCAAATAGCAAATCCCTCTGAACCTGAGCAGCAAAACAAACTTCACAAACCTGAAAAGCCAGAAACTAGCTTAGAAACTGTAAACAGACTCAGGGAGAGCTTAATTTGTGCAGAGGCTATCCAGAGCTAAGCTTCCTCAGATGCCACCTCTTTGCACCGGGGCCCAGCCCGCTCGGGGCGTCTCCTCCTCAGGCCGGGGCCTGAGCTGACCCTGGGGAGCCTCCTCCTCACACTGGGGCATCTCTTTTTTAGGCTGGGATCTGCCCCAACCCGACAAATAATAAAATGTTTAAGTACATCAGAAGCAGGAAGCCTGCTAAACTACCAGTAGGGCCCGTGGATAATCGATAAAAAAGGAGCACTTAAAGATGATACAGTCATTGCGGAGAAACTAAATAAATTCTTTGCTTCAGTATTCATGTCTGAGGATGTTAAGGAGATTCTCAAACCTGAGCCATCTTTTGTAGGTGACAGATCTGAGGAATTGTCACAGATTGGAGTGTCACTAGAGGAGGCTTTGGAATTAATTGATAAACTTAGTCACTGGGACCAGATGGCATTCACCCAAGAGTTCTGAAAGAACTCAAATGTGAAATCGCAGAACTATTAAGTATGGTTTGTAACCTGTTCTTTAAATCAGCTTCTGTACCCAATGACTGGAAGATAAATAATGTAACACCAATATTTAAAAAGGGATGTAGGGGTGATCCCAGCAATTACAGACCGGTAAGTCTAATGTCAGTACCGGGCAAATTAGCTGAAACAATAGTAAAGAATAAAATTGTCAGGCACATAGTAGAACATAAATTGTTGGGCAAAAGTCAAGATGGTTTCTGTAAAGGGAAATCATGTCTCACTAATCTATTAGAGTTCTTTGAAGGGGTCAACAAACGTGGACAAGGGGGATCCAGTGGACACAGTGTACTTAGATTTCCAGAAAACCTTTGACAAAGTTCCTCACCAAAGGCTCTTACGTAAATTAAGTTGTCATGGGATAAGTTAAGATAATTAAGTTAATTATCCCATGACAATTAAGTTGTCATGGGATAAGAGGGAAGATCCTTTCCCTGTCTTTTAACCAGTTCTTAGTCTTAGATCTTACCCAAAATACATGCTTATAGCCCATTCTTATTAACTAAACTAAAATGTATTAAAAAAGAGAGAGAGAGAGAGTTGGTTGAAAGATCAATATATATACAGACTTGGGTTCAGTTTCTGAGGTCCAGATACATAGCAGAGATGGTGAGTTTCAAAGCTCTATTCATTTACATGTCTTCCTAACAAGTCTTTAAAGTTCGGCCATGGGTCAGGTCAGTCTATGAGTTAATAATTCTTTCTGGCCCTGTGTCACCATTCAATGAGATTTTATATTACACTCATAACGTCACACCACCACCTGGGAACCTCAACTGATTCAAGCTTCATGGAATGGTGTGAACCCAGCTCTCTTGGTATAGCCTTCTGACCCTGACTTGTGTGATCAGCTATAATTTTCTAAACCTGACTTTTATAATCAAATTTAAGTTAGATTTAATATTATAACTATTTTGTTTGTTTGGCTCACCTTGTATGATTTATTGCCAGATAACTTTCATGCTTAAACTGCTTGCTTCTCTCTTTTTCTTCTTGCTTCCACTGTGGGTGTTTTTTGGCTTCCCCATTCTCTCTGCAGCAACGCTCCTCATACCTAAACTAAAGATCCCTGCAGCACCCAAAAATCTTGTGGGGTTTGCTCATCAAGTGAGTTACTACCAGAACAACTGTAATGTGAAAGTGGAGATATATGCCCCTGGCATCCCTAAGGGGTCAGCTTGGGAGTGCTGATTAACCTGGTCTCCTCAGAGGTGTGTGTGTGTGTGTGTGTGTGTGTGTGTGTGTGTGTGTGTGTGTG